>JAZDUA010000570.1:382500-435000 GCA_038098605.1 Gryllus longicercus | reverse complement strand
TTCTCTCCCAAATTGTAAAAGAAATATGGATGGTATTAAGGACAATCACAGACTAAAAGCTTTCAAATAATACAATTTTACGTCTTCTCTAAATTTAGTCGTCTTTGCCTAAATTTAGACTGTGTTTTCAATGTTGGTTTTTGATTTTTTTAAATTCGTCTTACAACAAAGGAGAAATATCTATATCGAAATATCCAAAACCGTGTTTTTGGATTAATTTCAACAGAATTGTGTTTTGCAACACTTTATTACTTTCCCATCACTTTAATTCATTAAAGCATTTTCCCAATTTAGAAGCAGAAATCGACACGAAGAGAACTGGTTCTCTTACATAATCCCAACTCACAGCTCAGAAGCCTCTCATAAACAAATAAAAGTAGTCGTTAACGAACTTCCTAGATGATAGGGGAGCAGAAATACTACGTAATAGTGAATGTAGGAAACTTTAAATCAGTTTATTTACTAATAGAAAGGTTTTCAACGGTAGTTGTATCAGAGTTTAATTCGAAACACATTCACTTGGCCTTTAAACACAAAGGAAAACAGCAATGGTGGAAACCTTTACACTTCAGACTAGGCGTTGCAGTTATTTCAAACTAGAGCCACAAAACTAGTATGTCTGGTAATTGTAATTTCTCGACTTAAATGTTCTCGATCAATTTTAATATTATATCAGTAAACTTTTACGTAGTCTTTTGAAGGTTTAATGGTTGCAATATCACAACGTGCTTGAAGAGTGGGTTACGAATGGAATTTATTTATTTTTTTTTATTTTATTTATTTACGTCAAAAACAGTTAAAACTATGTGTGACGTGCTATGGGGAGAAGTTTAATTGAAGTTTCATTTATGTTCTTTTGTTAACATATACGTTACTGGTTTAACAATTATTTGTGAAATTTTCATTCGATAAACGAAAATATACTTGTTAATTTCCCATTATTTAAAGAACAATAAATTATATGTAAAAGCTATCATTTTGCTCACTTACTCTGAATATGTCCGTTTTATTATTTGTTGTCTTTATAAACATTCAAAAAATTCAAAATCAACAATCTAAAAACTTCAAGTGAAAATACAAGCTATTTTTAATACGACTCAAAGAACAGGATAGACTGATATACAAAAGAAAATTTATAACAAAATGTGGTCGTCCCATATCCCTTTCGTGTGTAACGGGAAATAATGTATTTATTACCGCGAAAACATGAAAACCAGAACGCGAACCCGCGCAATGATGCACGATTAAATATGTGATGAAATGCTCGGCCAACAAATTACACAAAAATAATTATTCTGAAATATATTAAAGTTAATATATATATATATATATATATATATATATATATATATATATATATATACACTCCTGGAGTTCAAGCCCAAATGTTTCATCGATATTAGTTCAGTACATTCAGAGATTATCGCGCTGTAACTCAATTCATTTCTATCTTTTTATATTAGTATACATTAAAGATAGATTATCATATTGAATACGAATTTTGTTACTATTATAGTTGTTATTATTATTGTTATATTTATCATTATTATTGTTATTGTTGTTATTATTATTGTTATATTTATCATAATTATTGTTATTGTTGTTATTATTAAATAAACGTGTACTCGTATGTGTGTACAGGTGAGGGCCCGAGATGGTGTTCCCGACGCGCCGTTCCAGCATCGCCCCGCGCGTGGCGCTGGGCCGCTCGCGTCAAGCGCTACGAGGTGAGGTGTCGTTCACTTTCATTTTGTGAGTTTTGATAAATTATTTTACTATTTGTGGCGTCCAGTTGTAAATAAGAGTATCTGACATTACACGATTCTGAAGATGATGCTCTGTAATAGGGTAAAAGCCTCAGTATTGGTCACTACCTCAGTGATCATTTCTAGGATATTTGAAAACTAAAAAAATGGAGGCTTCCCTCTTACCTCGAACTTACAACTTTACTCGAACTTAATGATCAATTGTCAATCACCAGTGTTTTTAGCACTAAGAGTTACAAATCATACTAATGTTCGTTCTGCGCATCTAGCACTAGTGCTTGTTCTACGCAGTACCAGATACGTCACGAACCACGTGACCCCAACACGGTCAGTTTGTTCTAAAAGCCAGGCCAGATGCTGGCCGCCGTGCTTCATGGCAAGCGAGACGATGCTTGCCATGATGCCACAAAATTGGCATCAAGTGACAATTTTCAACGGTGACCAACCAAAAATAACACGAGGAAAGTGTATTTGAAGTAAAAGATGAAGTATTAAAAAATGCTTCATATATCCGTTTCAATGATTTTGATATCTGACTGCATTTAAAATTCCCGTTAATATGACGCAAACTGGTGCACGAAGCTCATTGGCTGAAGACAATGAGGCTGCGCAATAACTTACTTCTCCATGCTAAAAATTGAACTTTTAGTGGCCTCCGCATGTCCTGAAAGAGCCGCTTTTAGTAACAGCTGTCTAAAAAATGTTTTAGTCTTCAAACAAGTTAAAATCATATCTTCGTCTTAGATTATGACTACTATACTTACGAATACTATTTTTCCCTGTATTCTCAAGAAAAGAAAATTCAATATCTTGGTCTGCATAGGTATCGCAGAGAGAATCGCAGAAAATCTAAAATGTGTTGCGTGAAGCAGATTAGTTTATTCCTGTCCGTACTGAGGTTCAAATGTCTCACCAATTGTCTAGACCAGGGGTCGTAAACCATTTCATGGGCGAGTGCTACTTGCAAAATATTAAGTCAATATTAATCTTTTTAAGGTGCATGAATTCGTATTTGATAACTCCAATTCGTTTATCCACATTGATCCAAACAATTTGTGTACTCAAAGGAAAACATCACGGAGACAGAAGTATATTTCAACACTTGCGTATTTCCAAAACTCTGAAATGACTTACAGTCCATTATCATTTTACTGCATTAATATATCCATTTCTAAAGCAAGGGCTTTTACAGAAAACAATCATCCCATCTTACTGGTTTTAGTTTCCACATCACTAGAAATCGGATTAAAAAACTGACAAACTGGTTCTTAAAGTCAATGAACCTTCTCCGAAATTTTGTAACCAGCTATTGAATTTTATCTATATGATTCATGGCATCGTAGGAATTTTAACTTTCACGCTGTCACCAATGGAAAGTTTTTTCTCCAGAAGGCAAGTGTATTGGAAAATGTCTGATCTGCAGATATGGTATTCAAAAGCTTTTTTTATATTTTCCCTAAATTTCTGGCTTCAAGTCGTTCAATTTTCCCATCATATCAAATAAAACTACGAAATCATTCAGCCAATTGTGGTTTTACAATTCATCGTGCCCGGTGCCCCTTTCTTTAAAAATATAATTTACCTCAAGTAGAAATTCCTTTAAACGTAAAAGAACTTTTCCTTCATTCAAACCAATGGAATGTGAATATAGAAGTAATTCATCGTTCAGCTCATCCGTACGTTTCTTAAAGAGCTCTGACAGAGACTTCATTGCTTGACAGCCTGTGATAGAGCTCACAATCTTAACAACCAGTTTCATAACCTTGGTCATGCTATAAATATCACACAAATGGCATTCTGATGGATAATGCAGTGACACTCTAGGAAGGACGGGAATAATTCATCTTTGTGGCAAAGAGTAAGGAAGCAAAGAGTAAGTAATGGTTATGAATAGCAATTAATGCAGATGCGCTGTCTGTCGTCAGGCTTGCAAATTTTCTTTAATACTAAAAATTCAGTAATACGAACATTTCTGCAGGTCGAAATTCACCTGTGTATTCTGATTAATGGCTATAGTTTGAATTCGACAACCAACTACTCATAATTATTTCGAATTAATGGCCCCTACCATTTCTGTTTTGTTTGTGAAGACTGGAAATAGACTCTCAGTGGCTTCATTGAAGACTTCCTTTATTAGTTCGTAGTGGGCGAAGGATTTTTTTACTGAAGCTTATTTCCAGCCAATGGTCAGTTACCCTTCACGTCCCGATAGGACCCATATTCGACACACACTTGCATTTTTCCCACACGCTTGGGACCCCTCTGATCTGGGGTCAGCAGAACGCGAGGCCCTCAGCGACAACACATACATGAGAGACAAGGGACAAACAACTATGTCCAAGGCGGGACTCGAACCCGCGACTCTTGGGACCAAAGGGCTGAGTGGGTACATGCTCTTAGCTACCTCGACCACCCAGGTCAGCGATTTGTTTTTCTATTTTTTCCTTAATAAAGGACACTTCTCTACAAGTATATCAGACAAGTATTTTCATTAACCTAAACCCCCTCAGTTATTTAGCAGTTTCACTGTATTATTTATCGGAACCGACCTAGATGACCGAGGTGGCTAGACCGTGTGCCGACTCAGCACTTTGATCTAAAGGGTCACGGGTTCGAGTCCCGCCGAGATTCTTTGTTCCTTGTCTTCCATGTATGTGTGTTGTCTCGAAAGTTCTTGTGAGTCTGCGGAGCCCGTAAGTGTGTGTGTCTAGTGTAAAGATTAATACATGCCCCGTGAAGGATAAAATGGGTACCCGGCGCGGATAGTCGAAATGAACAATTTCTGAAGCAGGAATCGGCCCAGGAAGAAAAAACAACTGTATTATACATCGCATTGATCTTCTCGATGGTCTGAATAACGATCCCAGGTTAGGACCTTCGATGAAGTGCGCAACGTCTGTGTTGAAGGAATGAAGTACCTTTTTCGTTGAAGTATATACGCCGTTGCAATCGATCTAAAAATTGTGTCGTTGCAAACGTCGCTAGTCACGTGATGAGTAGTGTTTAAGGAAGCGCCCTGCACGTGTCGTGTGCGCTCGGTGCGCAATGCGTGCCCGGCCCTGCGCCGCGGTGCGATCGTCGTGTGTTCGTGCGCATTCCTTGGCGCTCATCCTTACGCCACGCATCCGGGCGGCCTTGAGCTGGGGTGGCGCCTTCCTCGGAGCCCGGAGGCAGCGCCGACGTTTCACCCGCCCAGCCCAGCTCGCCACAGTGGCCCGGAAACGAGAAAGCATTCGGTTACTTGGCTCTTTCGATGCAGTTTGGGCGTGCGCGCACACGATGTGACGGCCGCAGCGACGGTGCTGGATTTTCCACACTAGCTTCATAGATGGGTCCAATTCCGTCACTGCCTGGAGGTGAATTCTAGTGGCTGGACGCTGTGATTGGTAGTTGTGCGTATTTTATCCGATCAATACTAGGCGAATGCCGCAGATCTACTTTAACAAACAGCCAAAGGACCGCGCGCGATCTTTCCTTCCACACAATTGTTCCCTTCTAGCCCCTTACACACAAAAACTACAATGTCGGGAGACCAGTAGGTGTCTGAAAGCTTGTCCAGCCTGGGGTGGATCCGTAATGGAAAATACCTGGAGGAGAAAACCCCGCAAGGTCTGTCAGTGCCATGTCTTCATTTAGGGGAAGATCACCGCCACCTCCAGCGGTGTAATACATCCTTATGAGACTAATGGCCGTAGTAGTTGACGGACCCGGAAACACTAAATAACCAATCAAGCAGTGACCTAAGACAGACCCTTTTTGTATCAACTATATTTAATTGTCATTTCTGCTAAAAAACTGAAGGAAACTAAGGAAATGCAATAAAGGCAATATCCTTCGTTTTTTTTCTTCATAATATTGACTTTTACTCCTAGCTATTTTCTTCTGACTTCATCCTGAATAGTGTATCCCCTGAGCGAATTTTGACTGAGTATATTTGTTCTTCGTATCCTTCGTATCCTTTGCCGAGTCTTCCAGATGTTCCATGGGGTCGTTAATAAATTACGTTACGCTATCTAGGGGGAGGCTTGAGGCAGCACTACGTTGCGTTCCATAGGAGTGAGGGGTGATAGTCTGGAGTTTCCTAACGCTGATATTCACTTTTTTAATTTTTCAACATGTTTCGAAAATTCCTTTATTTAAACTTATACAAAAATTTTAAAATATTAACTAATTAAATTTAAAAAAATATATGAATAAATTTAAAAGATATTGTGTGTAAATGTTACAATATGTAGAAATATTTTTTATCAATAGCATGCTCTTAGAATCGATTAGATAATGAAGAAAATATTCAAAACTGTTCTGTAGTATATTCTAAAATTTAGTTAATTTGACGCAGTACACTCTCGTGCATGTAGACTCTCGCCCATGACGGCATATATACGGCTTCTTGCCAGAAATTTTCGCGACTACCAGTGCTTCCTTCACTCAAAAATTGTTCCTAATCTTATTGTTAAATGCAGTCAGCATCGCCACCTGTTTCTGACTTTAATTACCATGAATGTTATTAAATAGCTGAAATGAAATGAATACTAATTGGTATTATTGTGCTGTTGTTTATTTTTACTGCAATATAATTTATTTTTACTTCTGGTAAATGAGGGAGTTATCGTAAGGGTTGCGTAATTATTTATCGCAGATTGTAACGCGTATGGCGGATGCTTTATAGGGGGAAAATGGGAATTGGACGGCTCCATACTTTTATGTGTTGATTTTGTGCTTTTGTGTGGTTTTGGTGGCATTGATTCACCTCATGTTCTGTCGGTGTCATCCGCCTTCTATTTTATCAGGCATCGTAATTTACAGAGAGTCGAATCTTTTAGTACGTTATAACAATGATAAACGTAGCTCATAAGCCTTAGCTCATTAAGAGCTGTTGTGCCAAAGTACATACTCGTACATAAACACTGTGACTATAACCCAAAATATGCTGTTGCGTATGTGCCATTGAAATTTAAATTTGAAAATATTTTTTTCTTCCCAAACCATGTTGGATTCTGAACGTACGTTGCTGTAGTATTTTCATTAATTCATTTTTAATGTTTTAGAATGTGTGCTAGTAGACGCCCTTGTGAAAAACTGAATTTTGTATGAAAAATGAAATGGATTTTTAGAAAATATTATTACTTTTCCATCGCGTTAATTTTAGTAATCAGAATGTTTCTTTTCTATCGCACGTTTTAGATCATTCATTTCACTTACTAAAAGAACGAATCTAATATGTGAATTTTAGCGCTTCACATGATACAGTAAGAACTAATTTAAATTTTGAAAATGTTAATAAGAGTTATACAGTGCTAGTAACTTGTTATATTGTAGGTTAATACCAAATCAAAATTCAGTGAACTTCTCAACAACATAAGTTCATGCATAAGATCGTAACATAACATCGTGCAACAACACAAGATTGTGCTTTGAAATCGCATTTGATTCATTTCCTAATCATTTGCTGAATCAGGAAGATCTTAGGAATTCCCTATCACTTTTTTGTACAAATGCAAATTTTTGTTATATTTGTATATTTGTTCAGATAATATGCACTCGCCATCAGCCCCCTTCCGGTTCACCGACCGAGACGAACCAGGGGACATTCCACGCGCTCACATCACGCCACGCATGAGAAACTGGCCATTTAGCATGCCCTTCGAAAACATTATTATTGTCAGTGATATAATAATAGTAATAAAAATATTATTATTATCATTATTATTATTATTATTATTATTATTATTATTATTATTTTCGTTGATCGGCCAACTAGGACCACGCAGGCAAGCACTCTGCCTTTACCGTAGCCCAGTTTTTATTCATTCTCACGGAGGCAGGTGCTTGCGACAATTCTTTGGGGGGACCAGCATTTAAGCTTGATCCGGTTTTTATCCCCCAAGGTTGTTAGCCCTGGGGGTATGGAAGATGAAATGACGATATATGATGATGATGGGGGTGAAAGGACAATACATACAGACATACACAAATACATCCATGCCCGAGGCGGGACTCGAACCCGCGATCTTCTGGTCCGAAACCACTCCGGCACTACTGCCTTAGCGATCTCGGCCATCTGATCGGTATTATTATTATTATTATTATTATTATTATTATTATTATTATTATTATTATTATTATTATTATTATTATTATTATTATTATTATTATTATTATTATTATTATTATTATTATTATTATTATTATTATTGTAATTATATAATTTTATAAAATATGCAGCAAATAGGAACCGATGGAATCGTGGGGAAGATGGAGCATAGGAAGAAATTATTACGTAGTTATTGTCCACCGTTTGAGGTGAAACAATGTGTAATTCGACGCATCTCATTGTGCTGTTAGAGTATTTTTTCGTTTTAATATAATTTTAAAACACTTAAATAAAAAAATATTTTAAAACTGTTTAAATCATCGGGAATGACATTGTAAGCGTGTTAACATGTTGTGTCTTCTTGAATTACTTCCTCCTTGAACGAATCTTGAGCCACTGTGGCCGGAGCCGCGTCTCGCCCGGTGAACGCTGTGCGTGCGGGCGTTCTTCATCTCGAAGGCCGTCCGGTGCCTCCCATGCGCCATCAGTTCAATACCCAACTGATTCATCGCGTGTTTCATGCCAAGCGAATGCTGCTCTTGAGAAATGAGCTGCCACTTAAGTAATCTCCGGAGGATTTAAACGGACGCTCAAGTATCAACGGACCGGGAACACGTGTAGCCTTTTAACTCGACTCTGTTCGCAGAGAGACGTTGTATGGATAGTATCCTCTATTGTTAAATTAAACTTGTATTCAATTTATTTTTCGGTGATAATTACGACAATCCTTTGAGGAATTTTACACGCATTTAATTGATGTAGAAGCAGGCTTTGGTATAATTACCATTTATCGCCTTAATTGTGAAATTACATTTTCATCATTATTTCGTTTCATGTGATATTAATTCCGCAGGCTGGAAAGATGAAGATTTCATTCATATTATCTGCTCATATTATAAATGTTCATCATTTATTTCGACTTTTCTGGAAAATGCTATCGCCCGTGCAGAGTTTTTCTTCGCTGATGTGTAGGTGAAAGCGTATCAGTAAGTACGTATCGAAAATAAACTTTTATTGTAATTGAAAGTGTTCAAATTGTGTAGCAATAAATTCATTTCTGTTAATAACGTTTTACGACCGGGATAAATTAAGCATTTGAACTGGCATGATGCTTGTAGTACTAGTCACCAGAAATAAGCACTTGCATAGGTGCAATGTTGTATTTACTTGTAGATTGTCAGTCAATTCAAAGCAAACTGAGACGCTATGTACTGAAGTGAAGTCTTTATTATGTAGGGAATCTGAATGTTTGGCTATTTGAGTGTTATTAATTCTTCAACTTGCATGAACTAGAAGTACAAAAATTAATTTTAGGAGATATTAAGTACATAGTAAAAGTATTCTAATATACCATTCACGCATTAGGACAAACAACCTGGCGACTCGTAGTAAATATGTCTCCTCACAGAACGACAAAATCTCCGAAGACCCCCGATTCTCAAGTGGAACCATAAAAAAGACGTTTTGTACAGGTAAATTGTTGGCTTATTACTTATGTCACAACAAAGGACCTTGATTTTGAGCTCTAGGACGGACTCAATTCAGACTTTTTAACGAACTTTTTTCGAATTACTGATGTAATGTACTCAAGCACAGTGGTACCTTTGTGGAGCAGCTTCCAAACATTCCAGGAAAAACGATCACGAAGAGAAGTGACAGCTTTCTTCATGAAGGTCTGTCTTTTTATTGCATCTCACGTTAGAGGGTCGATATGTGGCCTATCGTACGAAGAGTATACTAGAAACTAAACGAGGATGTGAACTTCTAGTAGAACGAGAACTCTGCGAAATCAGAGATCATACTTTTATTATTCCGTTATTATTTCGGGCGCTGTAAAGATAAGAGCAAAAACAATTCTTTCTGACAAATTTATTACCTACCTACTGTATACAAGTTTAGAATTTTGAAGAATGAATAGTAAGTGGACAATATCTTTTAAATAAATGTTTATTTTCATAATTATTATGAAGTGTTCCAAATTTTCATTTGATCTATTTTGTTAATATAAAGAAAGCAACCACGAGGTCTACAAAACTTTAAAAGATGTAGAATATTTTTGTTTCGATAGAAATACGTTATGGAAAATGTTAAAGTATTCAGTATTGAAAGTTTGGCCTTTCAGAAAGAACGCAGAAAGTAACAAAAATGTTCGTATTGTGAATATTCGTGTTATTCGTAATTCCGTGTGTTGACAGAGGGTTCATGGGTGTGATGATATTCCGAGATATTGCTGACACGGCACATGCCATAGTTAGAAGGTGCCTTTTTCACCTAAAATGTTTTGTCAGTGGATTGGAATACCTTCGCCTTGAACTTGTGTCAGTAGGGCCGGTTCCACGGCCTTCCTCAAACCTCCAACCCTGTAAGTCACTTGCCGCGGTATTCAGGTGTTTGTCTTTTGGTGACGCTGCCATGAAGTTCTTTCCAGTTTTGTGAACAGGTTTCAGTGTTGATCACGTTAGCTGGTTACGTTGATTTACACCGTCAACTTCATATTCCCACACATGTTGACCACTCACTTAGCGTCATGGGTCAAGGTGCTCCACAGAATGCTTCCTCCTGCTTTTTTGGTTTTTCGAGTGGCAGTTTGCTCTAGTAATTAGCTCATTAGAAAACTGGAATAGCATGCTACAAGTAACAGTTACATTCTGTGCTATTAATAAATCTTTCAGCTTACTTCATCACTAAGAGCGGATTTTGATGACTTAAAACATTACCGAAAATGATCAATAAAATGTTCTTACATTTTTTAATTCCCTAAAAGCAAAGAAAAATAAGCTAAAAAATTTGATCAAAACTAGTTCAGAAGACAAAGTCAAGCTGTAGGATATGTTACTGATGTAATCGAGGCTTCTTTCTTTCGTTCAAGTGAACTCAGCTTGCAAACGTTTGATTTGGACTAGACCAGGAAATCTTTGTCTGTAGGTATCGAGAAATACGCCTAACCAACAGTGGTGCTGAAGGCGTCACAACACTCACAACTACTGACATTACAATTTTAGAGCGAAGAAATTGAATGTGCTACTCAGGAATTCTGTGAAGAACATTTGTTGCTTCAGGTAAATATTATTTGAAGCAAGTGCCATTAAAACGATATTAAAATCAATGAATCTGCGAAAAATGCTTTAAAAATGACGAAACAAGGTAAAAAATTGACTTTAGTCGAAATATAAGAAAAATTTAAAAATTTGTATAAACATAGATCATATCCTTTTATCATAACATAAAATGAATTTCTATTCTAAAAGTCATCTTTCTAAAGTGAAAAAAAGACATTTCATTAAAACCTGCTTCCTATTCATCACCATTAAAATAACTATTTTAGCTACTTGTTTTTCACCCTGTTCCTTCCCACGACTGCAGACTCCAACTTCACGTTTCCAAATACTTGCGTCACAGTTAATATAACTTTTTACATGTTTTCGGTCTGTTGTAGTCCTTTTAGCCAGTAGCTCTGCTGGGATTTGGTTTTCAACTAGTTTGATGAGACACCTCGAATCGAACGTTCAGTTTTGTTACTCCTACCTGTTCAACCTGTTTTGATTATTCAGAATATACATTTTTACCTACGGTTTTCGTGGAGATTGAACTTTGACAAAGTGTGCAATATCCATAATTTCCCCATTAAAACTTTTGAGCATGTCAGATTTTCTTCGTACAGCAAGCGTACTCGAGCGCAACGTGCATCATAATCGTACACAAACGGATTTGTTTACGGCTAAAATCGTCGATATATTTCAGTGTCAATGTCAGGTAAGGTTGAATTTTTCGTAAGCTTTTCTGTATTTCCGTGGCACATGCAACATGCCACGTGCGAAGATGAGGTTAATGAATCTCCTTTCTATAGCCAAGATTCCCTCCATTCGGAACTTTTTTTTCTGCGCACAAACCAAGATTTCTCAGTCATGCTTGTAGCACTAACGATGATGATCTTTCTATTTTTTCTCATGTTTTATTTATTCTCAAAAATTACAGGCTGAACGCACGAAAACAAATAGCGCCAATGAGTATACTTGGAATCTCGGACGGTTCATTTGTACAACGGTAGAAAACTTGGTGGCGTCTTGGGGCAACTATTTCAGAAAACGTGCATACCGTATAAATACAACTTGCTGTTTCCTTCACTTCTAACCAGAATTCTTGAAGTTTCTGTGTAGTTTCTTGTGCGAAACCTAAGCGAAACAGTGCGAAAGGGCATACACAGTTTGCGTCAAGCCATATCGTCTATAAACCAGTTTCTTGCGTTGGGCCATGCATTTTAGCCGGTGGCCGTAGTGGATACTACGGCAGCCATGAGCTACGGGGTCTGCGGGTTGAAATTTCGCCTTCAGTGTGGATATTTGCTTCAGTATGTCTGTCCAAAGTCAATATGTAGCAATGCCTCCACAGCCTTCTCTATAACGGAATGTTGTATGAGGGTGATATGAATGTGCTTGCATGCCGAGGGAAGAAAGATCCGTTTGTGCATTTACGTGAGTACCTCCTGACCTCAACGAAAACTCCCAACGTGCCTTAGGGCGCAAACGCCGTCATGGGTTTAAGAGCGGCTAGCGGCAGAGACAGTTCTTGGCCACAGAGGGCTTACAAGTCTCAGCGGGGTTAAGAAATGGATGCTACGGTCAAGATTCACTTGAGAGTAAAAGTGCAGGAATAAAAGATGGCGCACAAAATGGGTAAGAATTGAAGTGAGATAATTCAAGGAAATATTGTTTTCAGTTTGACAAAAACAGAGAGTACAACGTGAAGTGTAATTTTAGAGGAGAATAGTGTTACTTTAACAAATACATTAATTTACACGTCAAAAAGACATCCCTCTTGAGAACGTAGTTTCTTTATTCTTACGTTGCGTATGAACTGATTAACGGTTTCTAATAAATGATGTGAGATAATTCCACATCTTATCGAGGGTGCCACTGGACATGGAAGTTTTTTAAATTCTTGATAGAATTCCAGTGTATGCTGATTTTTGACACTAGCTACATATTAGATGGGTAGAATTCTACCACCGTATGTAAGATAATTGTAATGGCCCTCCGTTTGATCGGTAGTTTTCTGTTTTCTGATCAATATCTGGTGAATGGCGGAGAAGTACCGTCGAACACGTACCATGAAACGCGCACTTCTTTTCCTTTCCAATCCTTGATCCCATCTCTCCATTTAACCACATTTATAAACACTGCACTACTACACATTTTGAAAGCTTATAATTTGTCCCAGCTAGGGCGTTACTCCGCTCGGGGGATACTAGAAGAGGTAAACCTCGCAGCAGACATGTAGGTCGGCGCCCGGTCTCACATTACAGCAGGGAACACTGTCTTCTCCGGGATATACGTAACGTACTTCATTTGCGGGTCTAATGATCTTAGTCGTTGACCCGACCGGAATCAATTCTCACTCATGTATTGCAGTTTTATCATACATCCTTGGTCCGTGAAATGAGACAAGATTGAATTTCCGTGTGGCATTTAGAGGAGCGTCTTTGAGACAGCAGTGGATTGTTCTACCATTCGGATTCTACCCAAAGCTTTTTAACATTCGTTATAAATTTAATTTCAGCAAAATCATTTTTCCTTTAATTTTCTTTCTACATTTAAAAAAAAATTAAATATAACACATTTTGAGATATTTGTGTAAACGTTATGTGCGCAAAATAATCGTATATCTATGAAAAGGGCAATCCAATGGGTTGTGCTAACAAGAAATTGTTACACTCTCGTCCCGTTGCTTTCATGTTTCACGAAATACAACTAAAAGAAATTATTCTCTCAAAATGCGCGATGTTTCTCACGTAGGCATATCACGTTCCTAAAAGAATATACTGTCAATGAATACGTTTTATACTTAAGTTTTAGAACGTTTTCACTTATGTGTATTTTTTAAACTATTGAATGTAATATTATCCTATTGGAAATCCGAGACGTTTAGTACATTTAAAGTAAATTACTTCGAAGAACATTGTAAAGAGATGACTTAAGATACATGTTTGAATGTTTATATGTGTTCCTAGAGAGATGCCACTCGACCTAGTACACTTCGATTTTTAAAAAAATCCCTCTCACTATTTCAAGTTAGTGTTCTCTGCAGCATGCACATGAACGCCAAAAGACATTCGGCCGCCCTATGTTTAAAAGATTAACAATAGAACGACTCTGTATAGAATAATATTAGCTCCTTTACTCGAAAAAAATATTTTTTTAAATAATTCAGTATTAAGCTGCTGTAAATTTTAATTTCTTAATTTAAAAAGCAACATTATTAATTGGTCATTTAGCCCAAAAGTCATTTGGCCATTTCTTATTCAAATGCCAATGCTAGGAATATTTTTTGGACCAGGCTGTAGTTGCATGACCTCCTCATTCCCATTAACAATTGGGCCTGTGTCATTTATAACTCTAAAATCGTAAATCAACATTTTTTTGCATACTTTGCATGAATTGAGGCCGTGTGTTTTTGTGAAGATAACGCCATATCTTTTGTAGCGCATGAAGCAAAGGTCGTCGGTTGATACGGCTCAATGTCGCGAAGAGAGGGGGCGGTGGAGGGGGAGATTTTCGGCCGCCGCGCCTCACGCGCATCTCCATGTGCTCTGGGCGTCAGCGGCACGTGCTCTTCGAGGCGCCCTCGATTACGGATGACAACACGCATTCATGTTTTTAAAACATCGATAGTTTAGTCCATAAACTTCCGTATATTAACATTGATGTTTTGTGTTCGATGTTTTCTTCACATGACATATTTTTCAAGAAACAACGATGTTCTTAAAAAATGTATCATGATATAAATAAAATTCCCAGTAAATACGTTTTTGTGAACTACTCAAACCCAACATCCAATGCAATTTATGACTGTTGTTTATATCACGTTTTGATACTACATTTTACTATTTATTATATAAAATAAGAATACGAACTGTCCAAAATTAAACCATTTGTAATATTCCACAGGCATTTTGTCTGCAAGAAAATGTGGATATTCTGCGAATATAAGTACGGCATTGAGATAACATTCCATTTCAAAAATTGTATTTTCACAAACCAAATTCATGAAATCGAACTTGAAGGTATCTCGAAAATAAATAATATATCCAATACGTGCATGAGGTGATTCGTGAACTTATGAGGTGAAGCGTAACTTATTTTTTTAACATGCCTTGTGGAAACATGATTCGCCATGCGCAAAACAAGCACGAGAAATAGCGTTTCGCGCATGGAATGTTAAAATTATAATTATCTAAAAAAGCTTCGTTAATTTACTTTGCAAAAATTAAAATGATAAATAAATTTCATTTCAATTGTATTATTCGACCTCCAAGATGTGACAAACTGGTGTTGAGATATAATTTATAACTTTATTTCTAATATAATATTTACATTACTTTCCATATGTTCTACCCTAAATAGGACGGTTTCTTAAACCTAGGTTTCCTAATATTATTGGCAATGGATTATTAGAATACATGTGTGAAATCATTTTCCTTTTCATTACAAAACTGATATTAATAACTGATAACTGATGATAAAAACTGGTTCATAGTGAGCCCTGAATTATTAGCCCACATATGTACTATAGTAGATAATTAAAATGTTAATATCTACACGGTGTATATAAATAGCTGTACATTCTGATTATAAAGAGCATTTTCTTCAAAACGCCGTCTGTACAATACAGAATTCAAACTTATTTGACCCAATATATAACAGCATAACTTTTTCTTCTACCTGATTGTTCATGATAAAAGGAAATCACCTTATGAAGTAAGTTGATTTTATTATGCTTGGAGATTGATTCACGAATTGCAGTATTTTCAAGATCTTCGACCGCCATTCACTGCAATGGTAGTGGAGGGGTTCGCTGAGACCGGGGTGAAGGGATGATCAGAGGCCCAAACGGAGGAAATGTTGAGGCTCTCGCACTATGGCGTGTGAGTAGCTAAGCGTGACGAGCTCTCCGCGCCCCGCCGGATTTCACAGTGTGCCGAGATGGCAAGTCAAAGAAAAAACTCAAAAATCAGATACGTGTTACATGCAATAAGTGTCAGAAGTAAATTCGCTCTGAAGAAAAATATTTTACTCGCAAGAAAAGTGGTTTCATTCGAGCGTAAACAACTTGTGTCGTGATAAATCTCCTCAATGCCTACAAATTAGAAATTTAAAGCAATATTCGCTATTGAAATTGATTATTTCGCGTTTTCCTGTCGCGGCAACTTTTGCGCTCAGTAGTCCTGTAAGTGTAGTACATGTTATGAACCGGGCGTCCCCTTCCGCTGGAACGTATGATCTGTCGCCAACGAGCTGCAGACGTGAATTTGCGGCGTTCTTCGTCCAGATATCTCCTTAAGTGTGGCACCGCCCCAGACTGGACAAGTTCTATACTAGGATTTATTTAACCATGCACCTGACGTAAATGAGCTGTTCACGGTGTAATCCAATCGGGAGCTTGAGCGTTCCCATAGTAATGTCACTGTAGCGATACATAAGCGCCCAATTGAATGAAACCGCAACAGCTGATTTACGTCAAGGGCAACGACTAAATAAACCGTACTTCGAAATATAAGCTCCTGACTGGTCTCCCGACTCATTTGGTACTGCACGTGTTAATGTGTTTGTGTATGGAAGAAGAATGGATAAGGGACGATCGCGCACAGTCCTTGGCATTAGTAGGGCACTGCTCTGGCATTTAATTGGAATTGATGGGACACACAACGGAAAACTACCTGGGAGCAGCTGTTCACTAGATTTCTCTTCCATCTCGTGGTTGAGCTAACCGACTTATGTAAGTAGTGCCGACTGTCCGCCGAGACGTGAACGTGCCAGCGATGCTGTAAAGCAGGCGACAATTCTGCCACTGAGTCCCAGCGTGCGGCGGGGGTGGGGGTGGGGTGGGGGGTGTCGCTGTGCACCGAGGCCGACTAGGGTCGACGCCCGCGTCGCCCGTTGACAGTGCCTTGACGCGGCGGCGGCGGGGGCGGCACGGTTCAGAGATTATCACGCACTCGTACGAGGTCTGCCGCCCGACATGAGCAACTCCAACCGGAAGCGACCGCGCAGGCCTTATCGCGCGCCATGTTTTGGGCGGGGTCGTGATCGAGGGCGATGGGAATGCGGTGAAGGGGTGATTGATTCAATTAGAGATTCCGGCCGCGTCAGCTGCTATGGTTCCGTTAGTCCCGTAAATGTTAGTGGACTGTTTAATCACGAGAGGTGGAGGTGTTCTTCCCTCGCTGGATGGTGAGATCTGGCGCCGATCTACCCGTTGTCTTGCGGAGTTTTCCCCATCCAGGTATCTTTCCCCATCGGGGTAGTGTGCTGGAACAAGCTCTAATCCCTCCAATGGTCCAATCCTCCCGACATGTGTAGTAATGTAGTGCATGCACAAGTGCAAGTGTGTGTAAGTAAGGGTGATAGAACATAGAAAATAAATTAAAGATCGCGCTCGGTCCCTGGACAGTTTGTTAAGATTCTGCTTCGGCATTCGCCTGGCAGTGTTACCAGATGTGTTTAGAGGGATTCCGCCATGTTCGTTTTGTTTCCGCCGAAAATCCGCTGAACTGGTTTTAAATTTCCCGCCTAAATCCGCTAAACGTAAAATTCATTCTTTTTTCATATTTAAATATTGTATTAATTTATTCTATTAAAACAAACGATAGAAAATAATGATAGAAAAGGACAAATGCTTATGAATGCATGAAATAGATAAGGACAATTGCTTATTCTTGGTCATAGCCGTCGTTATTGGCGTATTCGAGCCCCAATATTTTAAAATAATAATAAAGGACGCACTTATATAGACTGAATTGTCTGTCTTTTATTATTATTTTAAAAAGTTTCTGCTCGAACACGCTGTGTCCAGGCCTTAATAGTGAAGATTTGAAATTCCGCTTATTTTCCACCGTCTTTATTAATTTCCGCCGTTTATTCCACTGTCCGCGAAACTAATTTTTTTCCGCCGTACGAGCTCAAAATCCGCTGAAAACGGCGGGAATTCCGCCGATATGGCAACACTGTCGCCTGGTGTTTATCAGAGTAACCACGAAAAACTGCCGATCAGAGCACACGGCTGCTAGAATGCTCCTCCAGTTAGCGATGGCAGGTTTGAAGATCGTGCAGGCGCCGGCACCTCAAACCCTAGGGCACCCTGGCCAGAGACTCTGCAGTGATATCATTTAACTGCCGGAACCTTCTCGACAGGCCCGCGGTACAGCGCGAGAATGCAGACGAATGTCCCTGGTTCAATCCAGTAGTAGGTACCGACTAGGATAACTCAGGGCATCAGGTGATGTCACTGCAGTCCCTGTGATCGGGAAATCCGAGTGTTGAAGACCCGTCGGTGAGGGATTTTCGGCAATAACTTGATCGGATCTAAGCGCAGGCGGGAGTGGAAATTCTAGCGCCCAGCTGCTCAGATCAGTACTTTCACTCTCTTTTTGTGACCATTATAATGCTAATGGCGGAGCAGTACCGTAAGAATAGCGCACGTTTCCTTTTTTTAGAAAATGATTTGCTTTTTGTTTATTGCTGACGTTCAAGGGCGGTCTTTTGTTCCCATATGGAAATAAAATTCTCTGTAATTTTTATTGTGCAAAAACGTTTCTTTTGTGCTAAGTCATATGTATGAAACGCGTAACTGACAACAAATATGAAATTTCCAATACATGTGATGACTAAGCATTTCAGGGTAATTGAAACTGCATCAATTATGACTGTAATATATCAGGTCACGCACACTACAAATAAAATGGTCACTGACCCCAGTGTTCATAAAAGTGACTGTTGATCCACTAGAGCCCATTTAAGATGGCATGTCCTTAACGAGTGATGAAATGTATCTACCACGATATCTCACTTGTTTTTTTACAGCGCTATTGCTCCAAGATATTTGTGTTCAGTATTAAAAAACTGCTTTGTTCTGTTAATAACAAACAACGAAAAAAGTAACTTGCAGCCTAGAAAATAAAACTAAATGGAGTGTTGCTGTATTATTGTCTGAAGTGCTCCACGTAAGTACAATTAAGGCTAGCTGAAAAAATCTTTATTCAAATCAAAGGCAACATTGACCGAATTCCGAATCTTAAAAAGTGTTAAACCTTTCAGATGTGCTCATTCTTGTTTCAATAACAGATTATAATAGTCATGCAAGTAATGAACCTTTGGAATAGGGTTTTCCTTTGAATCATTAGTTTTGTAAAATAATTTCCATTCAGAAGTACAGGTTGACTCAGAAACAATGTTACGAACTTCTTGAAGATATCGAAAATAATAAATTCATTACCAATGAACATATACTGGGAAATTTAGTACAACAAAAACGTTTTTCTATACTCAGTGCTCTGCTATACTCAGTGTTTTGCTAACCAGTATAAAGGATTTTAAGTTGACTTAAGTGCTTCTAAATAGAGGGTGAGTTTCACAGTTTATACTTTTGTCAACAAGTTAAATAAAAACTTCCTTTGGCCAAAGACTGTTCTGAAACTAATAATTTATTCGCTTATACCCAAACGCGGGAGTTAATAATTTAATCAATAATACTACATGAAATGTTTTGAAAAATCAGCATTCAGTGCATTACGCATGGGATTATAAATGAATTTTATTGTAAGTTTCTTAACCTTAATAAAACAGATTGAGTTTTTATATAACTATTTATTTCAATTACGAGTATATTTAACGTTTCGACCCTATTTGGGGTCTTTTTCAAAAATCAACCAAAAAATATAAAGTAAGTCATATTCAATAAAATGGTAACACATATCTGATAAAGTGATGCATTGAGAGTAACTGAACAATAATAAACAAATTATGACATACCCAGTGTCCAGGTTAGTTGACACTGTAAATAATAAGAATTTAAATTTAAAAAAATTGTAATTACATAAAAAGTATTCAAGTCGTCAGCTTCATCCGGTCAACTGGTATGAGAGTAGCCGTTTAAAAAAAAATGATTACAGGTTATCAGAGCTTACAAATAATGCAAACCTTTTCTTAAAATTAGTCTAAAAACATCATAGTTTACATATGAATAAATAACTCGAAGTATGAAAGAGAATGCAGAGTATCATCAGTAGCAAAGTATCAGTATCATGTGACCAGTAAGTATCAGTTATGCCCCAGGAATTGACATTGTTTCTCTCCCACTGGAACAAGAGATTCGATGTCGACCTGTACGTCGGTTTGCGGGGTTTTCCCCTCCTGGTATCTGCTCCTGTGGGCAGTAGAGCACCTCCACGGCCGAGACAAGTTCTAAGCTCCCGACGAAGATCTCCCAGCATGGGTGGTAGTGTAGTGCAGTGTATGGAAGTAAGGGATGAGGAAAGAACAAGGAAGAGGAAGGAAAGATCGTGCGCAGCCCACTTTCTCCGACATTCGCCTGATGTATATCGGATAAACCACCGATCAGTGCAGCCGGCCGATAGAATCCTCCAGACAGCAGCTGAATTCGACCTAGAGGGACTCGAACCCTAGGACCTCCCGGTCAGAGGCACGGTAATGACATCAGTTGATGCCCTGAGCCACCTTTGCCGATACATATACATGTGTGTGTGTGTGTGTGTGTATGGGAAGATATAATGATTAGGAAGGAAAGATAGTGCTTGGATCGTGACGTACTGTTTATGGTACTGCTCAAACTTTCACCTGGTTGAGTTCGACTTAGCTATGTAGCTAGTGTCGAGCAGCCCCCACCGATGGATCTCGAAGCCCAGGACCTCCCAATCATCTACGTTGCAGAGACAACGGCAATGAAGTTAGTCTCAAGAACCCCAGGACTTCAAATAACCCATTTTCGTGACAGGTTCAGAAGGATGTACCTGGTTTGAAATGCCTGAAGCAGCAGAAGGCCTAATCGTGAGTGAAGGCAGCCTGCGCATTGACAGATACCCTTCACATAAGGCCTTGGCCATTGATCTTGATCATGATGGCAAGGAAAAGAGCCCGAGAGCATTCTTCTCTATAAAAATTGTAAACCGTTGACTGTAGCCTCATATGTCCCATCAACTTCAGTGCGGACAAACCACTGTTTGCTTTACGTTGGTCTCTCTCGCTCGAGACGTTACCATAGGCTCGTAGCACCTAAACACGGTTTTACAAGAAGACTGGATGTCCGCAAATCATGACCACGCATAACCCAGGTACGTATTGGCTAAATCAACAACTTGCTTTGAGATATTTTAGAACTAGCGTAATATAGTTTATTTAGGATATTACGGAGCATAATATTTACCATGTAAAACATTTGAGCTAAGAAACCCAATTGATTTAGAAGATTCTCATCCCTGGAACAATCGGAATAAATGGATCCTGCCGTGTAGTTTACTTTGTAAGGGGTTTTGAAACGCTTCACGGAATTCTGCATAATTTCCTCCTCTAAATAGTAACATATTTTTGATATCCAGAATAGCAACTAGTTGGACCTGAAAGAATTCCCCCCGAAAGCTGCTGTAATGTCGGCTTAACGTGACGTTTCGTCTGGAAGTCTGTTGTGATCCGGAATTCTGCATGAGTTTCCTCTCTAAGTAGCAACATATTGTTAATATCCAAAATGGGAACCAGTTGTACCTGAAAGAGTTCCCTCAGAAGTTTAAATGATGCCGGCTTAAAGAGACTTTTCGCCTGCGAATCGATTAGATGATCCTCTGACAGCTTCTGGCGCACCTTACCGGTCCTGGCTTTTCTTCACTCGGAGAAGGCGCCTCCTCATGCTCTCACGACTACGCAGCTGTGACGGTGATGGGACTTCCCACACTACACTCTTGGCAATTAGCACATACGGGCGAATGTGAGAAATACAAACAGTAACCGGAGGTCATATTAACAACTGAGCCACAGATAAACCGGTCAATCTTTTTTGTTTTGTGCTCTTTTCATCAACAATTCAGTTTTTTTATAAACACGGACATAACATCCATAACACCCAGAAATTAGAATTGAGATTAAATTTTTGTATATATTAAATATATATAAACTCTATCCTGGACCTCCGAAATAAGGTTATTGCAGACCTATGAAAAGGTAGTCCATTGTAATTTTTGGAGTAGGAAAACTGTCTCAAGCAATATGAAAATTTGTCTGTTCTAATATTGAAGAGCTTCGGCTGCTTTTTCACCGTCTAATAAATGCTATCGTCAAACCTTCACCGATGTGATAGTCACCTCAATTAAGGAACGAAGACATGAAAAAACGAAATTTGAAGAGTGGTGAATGAATATTTTATTTAAGTTCAGTTAAATTAAAATATTACCTACATTGAAATTGATATTCAGAACTATATATAACTTTATAAAATATTGAAAGTTTTTAAATATAAATTTATATGCAGGTGTCAATACTCACCCTCAACAAAAGAAAGCTTCTGATGAGAAGTAGAATATATACCACTAGCAGCTGCAATAGTAAAAATTTAATTGAACAAAACTAGACGTTTTTGGAAATTTCCTAAGTACTTAGGTATATAATAAAACCCTTAAGTACTTAGGTATCTAACCTTTCAAATGGCTGGATGATGCATAGTTTGATTTCAATATATGCACACATTGGAAAATAGTAATACATCATATTTTGTAAAATATTTATCAAAAGGCATAAAATACTACTTACTTCTAAGAAATAGTGAAGATATTTTCCCCCAGCCTAGTACTGAGCCCTGACGCAACTAGTAACTATTGCTTTGGGCGGAGTGATTTTCGTTAACTGTGCTCCGGTGCACGACGTTCGCCCTTCGTCTTCTAATTAAATAGAAAAGCGCTGCAATACTTCATAAAAATTCATATTTTAGATATACATTTTATTTAGTGACTTGAATAATTTCTCAGACCTTTTAAATTTTATCAGGAAAACTTTATCTGTAAAACCCTGTATCATACAAATGCATTTAGAACATTATTTAAAACATTTCACTGCGTTTTATTACAGCTTGTGCGTGTCTAGGGACGTAATAGCTCACATTCACTATGAAAACTATCAGAAATAAAATAATGTGCAATTTACTATGTATCACACCCTGATTCCAAATTTGAACTGGTAATGTCTCTATTACGTATCTTTTTTTGTGCCAAGGTGGTTTTAATATTGCGAATGTGCTAATTGTTAATCAACATAAAAGACTATCAACAATCAAAAACCACCAGAAAAGAACATATGTGATATTTAGTACGTGTCACGCCTTGATTCTGTATATGAATGGGTGAAAACCAGAACGGTATAAATGATATTTTATAAATTCGAAGAAAATGGTGCTAATTTTAGGCTATATTTAAGTGGAAATGTATTTTCGAGTTTTTAATGAACAATTGAAATGCCATGGTTTTAGTGATGAAACTAAGCCCCATGACTTTACAGTGATATTGACTTAAATAAACAGATTTCATAGAATTTGTAAAATGTCACTTATACCGTTCTGGATTCTTATACCCATTCATATATGCTCGGATTTTCTGTAACACGAATAGTTCATGAGATAGGACGGTTTCTGTGTGGTGACTCTGCGAATCCCCACAACAAAGCTGTTCCTTCAGATGCTGTTGTTGCTGGGGATGAAATGAGCTCTTGTTTTGACTAGTGTATCTCAAAACAGATAAAGAAGGGACAGAAACAGAAGAGTTTATTATGAGCTTGGAACCCAGTGTTCTCAATATTCCTTTCGCCAATCCCAACGTATTTCTACGTCTTCTTCGTCTAAAGCATGGCTTAATTGATTGGTGAAGACGATGGGTGATGCAAACTGAGGAGCGTTCCAGTATCTCTGTGAAAAATTTCCGGAAATCAGTGCTGCAAAAATGAAGGTAGGAATCTTCCCAAATCATAGAGATTTTAAAAGATGAAGAGTTCACACAGTGATTCTAGAAGAACAAAATTGCTGGAATAGTTTTCAGGGGGTACGTGAACTAAGAGTGACAAACCATCAAATATTGTTACTGGAATCAAGAAACTTTTGTGAAAATTTCAAAAACTGGGCTGTAGAATGTCACTTAAGTTACACTATCTTCACTCTCATTTAGATTTCTTCCCTGATAACGTCGGTGATGTGAGTGATGAACAAGGAAGCGTTTCCACCAAAACATAGGCACAAAGGAACCACCCTACCAAACATTTGGAATGACTCGATCATGACAGATTTCTGCTGGATGTGAGACAGAGAAGGACCTTAAACAGCTCACAACAGACGTGGGAGTTCACTTTTCTGAGTAAGCTTCACTTTCCATTTATAAGGAAATAGAATGTGGCGGATTTTTAGTGTAAAAAACTGATTCTCTATTGAGAAAAATGGTGGGTGATGGCGCAAATCTGAATGCAAATTTGTAATCTGTATAATAAAAACTAGTTTTGAAAAATATGTTTATATTTCTGATGATTACAACAAGTTTCATTTTGTAAACCATTGTTATAGGTTCACATTCGTGAGTCTCAGAAGCGCGTGCATGTACAATTAAGACATTTAACTCATTTCTTTACTAAATTACTATTCTTCTCCATTTGGAGGAATTCGCAGAATTAAATTACTATTTAATTCTGCGAATTCCTCCAAATGGTTGAAAGACAAACAAACCCTCAGAGAGTTGGGAATGGATCAAGCAACGATACCAGACTGGCGCAACTGAGGCTCTGAGAGATGCCAATGAAATGTGTGTGTGTGTGTGTGGGGGAGATGAGTGTGGGCGGGTGGGGTAGGCGCGTTGGCTCTCGCAGGCCATTGGCGCCGAGCGAGTGCTTGTGCGTTGGAAGTTGGACCGCGGCGGCGCTATCTGCCCGGCCCGCAGCGGCGGCCCTCGCTGGCCAGTTGCACCACCGGTGGATGCGGCCGCCGCGATAACCTGACCGGGCGCCGGGACGGTCGCGAGGGGGCGGTGCCGGGGCGCCGCGGCCGCAGCGCGCCCGTCTCCGCCGCCGCCCTCCGCGATGAGCGGGCCAAGGGTTGTGACGCGCTCGCGCTCTGCGCTGTCCGCAGCCTGGGGCTGGGTGGCGTCGGGCGCCCTCGCGCTCCTCTCCACGCTGGGCCTCTGCCTCGTCGACCCGCTCGACCAGATCCTCTCCTGGGTGAGTACTCTCTTTCTATTCATTTTCTCTCTTTTTTAAATTTAATATTTTGCTCAGTGAACAGTAAAAACTGTATGGGGGAGAACTGTATGGGGGCGCTTGACCAGATCCTCTCCTGGGTGAGTACTCTCTTTCTATTCATTTTCTCTCTCTTTATAAAATTTAATATTTTGCTCAGTGAACAGTAAAAACTGTATGGGGGAGAACTGTATGGGGGCGCTTGACCAGATTCTCTCCTGGGTGAGTACTCTCTTTCTATTCATTTTCTCTCTCTTTTTAAAATTTAATAGTTTGCTCAGTGAACAGTAAGAACTGTATGGGGGAGAACTGTATGGGGGCGCTTGACCAGATCCTCTCCTGGGTGAGTACTCTCTTTCTATTCATTTTCTCTCTCTTTATAAAATTTAATATTTTGCTCAGTGAACAGTAAAAACTGTATGGGGGAGAACTGTATGGGGGCGCTTGACCAGATTCTCTCCTGGGTGAGTACTCTCTTTCTATTCATTTTCTCTCTCTTTATAAAATTTAATATTTTGCTCAGTGAACAGTAAAAACTGTATGGGGGAGAACTGTATGGGGGCGCTTGACCAGATTCTCTCCTGGGTGAGTACTCTCTTTCTATTCATTTTCTCTCTTTTTTTAAAATTTAATATTTTGCTCAGTGAACAGTAAAAACTGTATGGGGGAGAAGTACAACCGGAGCACTATTTCTTGAGCTCCAGAATAACTTCCCCACCTTTCATTCCTAAATTGTTCAATTTATTTACTTACATATTTAATGCCAAAAAAATTAAAAAAATGTATGACGTGTTTGAGGAGAAACGTATTCTGTTCACGTTCTCGTAATTTCTGGGATTACGCTTTATGATGCAAACGTGTCCACGGAAATACATTTCTCAGTGACATTTGACTGAGGCACATATAAACAGTTACTTTCACTTTAAAATCTATGAAAATCGCACTCAGTACTGAACAATTTTCGGGAGTTAACATTTAAGAAAATGTAAATTAAATAATTCACTAATTGCCTCAATTAAGAAAATCGTTGTTTCCTCTCCTGTATACGAAGGGAATTATTTTAAAAAATACGTATACGAATAATATTTTCTGAACTTTTTCCTTTAACACTTAAATAAACATTATTACACTTAGAGAACATCATATGAATGCAAAACCTCTTTTCAAATGGACATTGTCAGGAAAAATTTTGTAACCGTTTTTTGAAAAAAAAAAAGTTTTTCAATGTTTCTGAAAATGCTCAATTTTGAGTTCAATTACACACGAACCTTTTTGAATATCTAGAAATTTCGTAAGAAGTTATTCGAAGTACTTATCTTACCAAATGCATCACATTTGAAAACATAGATGAATTCATTTACGTGAGTATTATTTAAATAAAATCCATATTGTGCAATTTGTTGATAAATGAAAAGCTTTATGTGGCGTGGCGCCTATGTTACGTGATTCAATGCTTGGTAGCCCTATCTTTCAAAAAGGGCAATGAAAAAAATTCAGCAGTTTTTGAGAAAAAATTGATTATGTAGTTCACTCAAAATTGCGGGGTTCGACAGATATACGGCGGCGTAGACGGGCATACTGAAGAAATCACCTATTCGATATCACGGACCCCCAAAACGTATTTTCATTTTAAAATAGAATTCCATATACAATTTCCGTTAAAATATTGATATCTAGTTTCCGTTTCATAACATAACTTTCTCTACGTCATTCGTATGATCTAAGTATACCAGAAAGTAATAAAAAAATCAGTGGTAATTTGATTGCCAGCTTTTAGCCAGTGAAACAGACTGCTACCTATTTGTAAGAAAGGTCAATACTGGTGTCATGGCAATTGAGAACTGCAAGAAATTGTTAAAGAATTCTTAACTTGCAATTATACAGATATCGTTTTCATAGAATTGTTATTTATGTACCAAAGCTGTTATAAGTGTTAATGTCCGCGGTACATACAATATTTTATTTTGTATCTTATTTTATTGATACAGATTTACTTATTTACTAATTAACTAGACATTAACTTGACTCGGTTTGTCTTTTCATATTTTCCTCAATAATTCTCTCCAAACGATAACGTCAACTGCTTTCATATTTCCCTCGTAAACAGGATCCTGTCGATCCAAGTTATATTGAGCTCCGTATCAAAGACAATAACAAGCAAATACGTATCAATAAAAAATAAGCATTTTAATTTTTTCCAGATAAATTATTAACTAGTGGTGCTGTAGAATGGCATAGACTTTCTCATTCTAGATAGTTTCCTAACTTGTTTAGACTGGGCTAGCTTTTCAGTTTTCTCTAAACCAGCTTCTACTGATCGTCGCCTCACATACAACATTAATTTTCACTTGTGAAACGAGACCGTCAGATCAGGAAACGCGTTTCCAGTCATCAACAGTCTAATATCGACGTTGACCGGCCCAGGCGAGACGTAAAGCTTTGTGTCGTGCAGTCATCATGGGTACACGAATGTACCTTCGGCTCCAAAACCCCATATCGAAAATGCCTTGTCGAATGATTCGCGTGCTGACACTTATTGATGGTATGGCATTGAAATCTGCATCAATATGCGAAAGGGTTGCACTTCTGTCACGAGTAATGATTCTTTTCGGTCGTCGTTGGTTCCGTTCTTCCATGATCTTTTTGCGGCCGCAGCGATGCTGGAGAGTTGATGTTTTACCGGATTGTACATTCGTGAATTGGTCGTACAGGAAAATTCCAATTTTATCGCGACCTCGAATATGCTATGTTTCGTGTCTCTTGCGCATTAAATTGAATGAGATAATAAAATATTATTAATAAAATTAAAATAATAGCAATAAGTTAAAATCACAAATATAAAATTCAATTACTGTATTAGTAAAGTCACATATACGTGAGTCATATCTAGTTGTAAAAAATAAAACTTATCTTTTCTTTAAACACAATTTATTAATCAAAAATTAATTCTAATCAATTGTTCCTCTAAATTTAATTTAAATGGTTTTAATTGGCAAGTGCCCATATCCAATCAGATGTAAGTAGGTTGTACAAATGAGGAGCATTGCAGGAAAAAGGAGGCAAATAAAATTGTATTAAAGCGAGGTATACACAATTTCCTGGATATTGTACCAATCACTCAAGATCGCAGTAACATTGCGCATATAAATGTTGCCTCATTTATCACTTTGAAGATTAGTTTTGTGGCATTGACCTCTGTTTCAATGAAAATGATAATAATTTGAATACGCGAATACTTATTGTACATTTTTCGAAATATAGCCTATTTTATTTTTAAATGAGACAGTTTTGTTTCAATCATCGAAATTCGCATGCGCTATTTTATCTGTAAGTTTACAGTGGAAGTATGTAATTGCACAGAAAGAGAGGTGGTTGGTAAGGGACTGTGAAAACAGATAATGGGCAATGAAATGGCGAGCTGCCAAAGAAGAGAAATAGATAAAAGAGTCCGATACAACTTCCTTGTCCATTTTATGATAACAGTCATCTACATTAAATACCGTAGGTTATCTACAGTTCCTGAACCTACATTTTACTTTTTCACGTTGGGAGTAAAGAGAAATTTATGTATTGCTACAGAAATTTGTTGAGTATATTTTAAGGCAAAAACACACATTTAGGTATTCCCTGAAACTGGAAAATTAATTTTCTTCAAAACTTCGTTCATCTGCCCGTTTGTCTGACTATCAACGTAAATAAAAATGAAATAAATTTATATTATTTACTTTTATGTATGTATAACATTATGTGTATTATACTTATAATATTTAATATTATATTGTTTTATATTGCCAAATAAATATGTAATATTTAGTAAACACTTACAATACAAACTTTAAAAATCTATATCAGAATTTATTGAGATGTAGTTTATACAATATAGTAGTTTCATTGGTTTTGTTTTAGTGTTTCATAGAGTTTTAGAATGTGTATGAACTAAACTTTGTATTCTTAAACGATTGTCTCAAGAGTTAATAAGTAGTTTAATGTACAAGTAATGCTCATTTATCAAGAATATTTTGTTTTTCGATTTGTTTTACGCATATTTGTTAAGTGCATAAAGTACTTAGAGAAAGCAAGTGGCGGACTTGTGTTGTTATTACTATTATTATTACTATTACTATTATTATTATTATAACTTCTTTAATTTACTCAACTTTCACATTGTTTTTTTTTTGTAGAAATTCTGTGCTAACAAACACCAGAATTCATACAATTTTACAAATATTTATTGATATGTACACCAGAGATCATTCAGAAAGGAAAATATTATACAGTATTTACACTTTTATACTTATTTATAAATATTTACATAGTATTTACCCTCTTTTAGATGTTTAAAAACTTTCTCACAATACGGCAACTCACTAAAATTACTGATTTTTGTAGTTCATGATGTATTGCGTATGGTAGTTTTAGTTGTAGTAGTTTTTATTACAGGTGTTTGGAATAACTCCTGTGGCTGATATGACGATTGGTTGGAGGCTAATTACTTCCTGTTTCTAGAGACCTTGAATATCTACGGTTAGGTCCATGTATTTTGTTAACGTATCGTGAATTTTGTTTTGTAGATTATGCGTGTTGAATATTGAAACAAAAACGAGGAAGGTTTTCTTTTCTTTTTTAAGCACCATTGTGATAGCTGGTCAGTTGGCTGGGATGGTTTTATTGGCGATAATGGAGGTTTTTCAAAGAACTTTAACATCTTTATTCTCAAATACTGGTGGTAGTTCTAGTATGTAATATGGATTGTCTTTCAACAAAATGTTATTTGTGTTCAGAGATCTGAAGTTTGTTTCTTTATTAAGTGTTTACTGAAGCTTCTTATCTCTATGATTTGGTCCTGTATTGCAATTATAAACCCTTCTGTGTCCGGATAGAGGAGTCCTTTTGTAAGCCATGTGTTGGCTGCTTCTTTGTCAGCATCTTCGAAATTGCATTGATGTATCTCCATTCCCGTCTCAATATGCATTATTCAAGGCCCTAGGAATATTAACGAATCTTCATTTTTCATGGTACTTCATATTCAGTTTGAAGTTTTTAAAGATGAGGCTAAAGAATTAGATGCGTATAAATTTCAGTGTTGTAATATTAGGTAACCGTTACAAAAATACGAGAAAGAATATTGAAATAACACTAAACATATTTGCGATTTACAGGAAAGGACTTGTATTTCCTTGAAATATGAAATTTAGAAATATGTTAAATGTATAACTTGAAGTAACTTTGCGCACGTTTGCAATATTGAACTCTCCTTTTGCTTGTAATGGTAGGAGTCCAGCTAAGGGCGAGTCACTATTTTGTTAGCAATGCAGAAATATCATATCTGCAATTCGTTTATCGATGCAAATAAGTTTTCTACAACTCGGGAGCGAAAAAGTTTTTTTAAATTGCTAATCTCGCGCTTTTTTAAAATTTATTTTTATTTATTTTAAACTTTTACTCCTCTTTCAACTATTTAAAGTTAAAATGATGGGATGGGATTCTGGAACTCAACAAAACGGGCGCAGATGATCTTCTCCCCATACGTCACATAGTTTTTAATGTTTTTTACAATAAATATAAATATAAATAAATGTAATAAATGTACGGAAACGACTAATTCTCATTATCAATTTAAAATGTTGCGATTGGCTATAGTCTTGTGAACTACTTGAATTGTCGATCAACGCGAACGAGGATGAAGTTATCAGTAAAAATGAATTTTCTGCGAGAAGTATTGACACTGTTCTAAAATTTTAATAAGAATTGGGTACTTTATTTATTGTGAATTAAAATATTCCATAAACGGAAAGAAGCTATATATTTTTATACACGTGATGTTGAGTTGAGGGCAAATTAATTTGAAATATTTATTTTATTTTATGTGGTAAATAATATAATTCAGAATCAACTTAATGCTTTATTTATTGACGGAAATCCACTGATGTAACTTTGATCAAGTGAAATATAACGAGTTTTTTTTCCTGTCGTTGTTACGATAATTCAACCTGTTGCAGCAAACGACGTTACAACCAGGGACGCTGGCGTACACATTCTGGGACCAACCCCTTGACGTTCTGTACATCCGCACCTTCATCTTCAACATCACCAACGCAGAAGCCTTCCTCAGCGGCGAGGAGAAGATGAACCTGCAGGAGATCGGACCCTTCGTCTACCGGTGAGTCTCAGCGCACACTTTGAACGGAGTTTCAAATAACTCAACATTCTTACAATCACAAGATAGCTGCTTTCAATAATTTTTTAAAGATTGTAAATCATTCTGAATGAATTCAAACCCTTTTCTATACCAATTCTTTTCAAGGTCAGGAGTTCAAATTAATTTATAGACAGACAAGTTGTTGTATAACTTTTCTTTATTAATCGGATTTCACATAAAGAAAAGTTATGCAACAAACTATCTGTATATAAATTAATGTGAAACTCCTCATCTTCAAAAGAATTGGTAAATAAATATTCATGTATATTTTCAACCCTTTATGGAATCAAAGCATTTGTATTTTACTTTTTTTCTTCTTTCTCACTACGGAGTAGAAAGAAAATTATGTAAAACTGAGCGAAAAATGGCGAATTTTCGACATAAAAACTCGTATTGGAGGTCCCTGGTAACAAAAAAGTCAGTAGATTCAGATGCTAAAGTTAGGAAAAAATCCTCTATCACCTGAGTTAGTCATAATCCGTTTTGTCGGACATTGATATCGGAAATTCAAATGACGGCAACATTTCTGTATGTCCATCTGACCGTCTGTGAACAACGCTAACGGCTCAACTGTTCAATCGATTTTCTCCAAAATTGATATTCCTCTACTTTGATCTGACTGATGTCACGGCTTCTTGAATTTGAAACTGATATTTTAGTTTTTGCAGGTACTTTACATGACACCCCTAGAACATTTTCCAATTTTTTAAAAAATGGCTCTATCGTTTTTTATTAAATTTTGTTGTTGAATAGTGTGAAATACTAAGAGAATGGTGCAGGTCTCATGATCGTTGGAAACCATGATTTTTCGAAAAGTGCAAACGTTCAAAATTTTCTCGGAGTCTTTCTACAATTAAAATATTGAAGATAAAGATTTTTTCCTTAACGAAATCTGCTCCTTGCAGGTAGATTTGGAATTAAGAAAAGTGAGTAATTTTCACGTAATTTTCTGTGAAAATACGGGCGAGAAAGTACGTTTTGTTTCAGCACCACCAGTTTCGTATTTTGGTGTAATTACATATTTTACACATTTCACCTATTACCACTCACTTCTCTCACTTTTCGTTACATTGTTTTATGTTCACGTGTTGAAAGGCAACGTATGAGATACTCGTACGTGTTTCCCATATTTCTGCCAGCGTCTTTCTCTGAAACAAACCATTACTGTGCATCTATGACGTCAGGACCTTCATCGTCAATTATCAACCTTCCCCCCTACTTCTCGGTAATCTACTCGGAATCAAGGATGAAGGGGTATTTGCAAAACAAAGTAATCGCAAACTCGTAATAGTGTGGTAATGGCTAGTATCCAATTATTTCTAAAGAGGAAGAACGTTCTCTAAACAATTTTACGACGAAACCAACGAATATATTTTAAAATCTTCATAAATTTGGGAATTCTTGTATCGATCAATTTTAAACACAATCGTGAATATTTCTGAACAAAATAATGACTTAAGTAACTACATATTTTGCATTTTTATTCCAATAAACTACATTTCTTATTGATTACCATTGCCGTTCCTGTGAGTCAGCTTGTTTGGAACATTCTGATCATATGAGTAATTGTAAAACGTGCCGGACTTCTGAATTTCGTGAATATTATTTCCTCTAGTAGAAAAAATAAAGTTAACTCAGAGTGGATATTTAAATAAATACTTCAGTCATCCGTGTATGTGATTAGTGGAGGTTAACATGTCTGTCACTAATATGCACAATTATAGAGATATTCTGAATTAATGCTAGTGATACATGTACATATTCTTACATTTGGAACACTGTATCCACTTTCAACGTAAAAGGTCAAAGTGATGTCTCTGCGCCTGCGATACAGGCTCAACTTATCTTCACATTTGGGGAAACGTTTACAAAATGCGTGATTTAGTGTGTACTCTTTGACAAGCTGTCATATATGCGCACGCACAGATTGTTCGGTATTAGCAGAACAGATTGTTCAGTACATGAGGATACTTTAGTAGAACCTTACGGATTTTTGAAAAGTAAACACATGTCGGAAAACTTTGTAAATATGAACTATTGGATTCAATCTCTAATAACCTGTTTTTATCCTCTTCATACGAAACCTAATTTCTCAAAATTTTCCGTTTTGTTTTCAACCAAGATAGTTGTTTGAGAAACATCCTATTCACTGAATTGACTTGTGAAGATAAATGAAATTCAATAGATTTTGTCTTTTCTAATTTGACCCATCAGTGCATAATGTTATGAGGGTCTATTTTCTAGAAAGATTACATTCGTTGAAGAAGTTCGTAAGAATTTCTAAGATTATGTCACGGTCTTGTTCGCTGGGATGCGTCACCCCTTGCGAACTTGGCAATGAAATCTCTGTAAAATTGAGGCCGACTGAACTTCATCTCTGAACACATTCAGGAAATGTTTGAAATAAATTGTGGAAGGAAATCGAGACGCAGGATGTAATTTTAATTACGTGCGAGAAATCAGAAGGGTGTGGAGGCTGATTGCGAGTATTTATTTGAAGAAACTGTAGTTGGGGCATATCTGTAACGTTTCAGTCATAAACCATTTAACAAATGGTGTGAATTAAGTGATGAGTAAATTGGTAGAGATATTGTTTAATTTATGGTGTTTAACTGAAATTGGTGAAATACGCCATAATTTATGGACCTATTATAATCGATTGATTAGTAATTCCGGGCGCATCAACGGTAAGGTCGTTATTCCCGTAAGCGTAGTCCATGTTTTATTGCGGGGTAGCTTCCCCAGTTGGGTGACGAGATACGGCGTCGACATACACGTCGGCTTAAGGTTTTGTTTGTTTGTTTTTTTCCACCAAGTATCTCCCAGCCGCAGGGGCCCGCTCCCAGTCGGAACGGTCTCTTTGATCCCGTCATGTGTATGAGAGCATGTAAGTGTGTTTGTAATTAAGGGATGCGGATAGAAAATGGAAGAGGAAGAAAAGGTCCTTGGCTTGTTTGTTAGGGTACTGCTCCAACATTGGAGTTGGTCGGAAAACTTCCGATCAGAGCTGCCGGCCGCTAAAATCCACCTCCAGGCATCGGGGAATTCGATATAGCTATGTAGCCGGTATCGAAAATCCTGCCACCTACAGGGAACCGTAGGACCTGCCGGTCAGATGCATTGCAGTGCCATCCACTGATACTCTGAGTCACCCAAGCCGGTAACCTTTTATAATTGACGTTGTTGTAATTCTTTACCATCTTTCTGTTTTATCATTAAACGCAGCATGTATTGTTTTCAGTTACACACAGAATTCACAGCAGAAAGTGAACCGTTTCCAGAACACGGCCAGCACCGTTTGTTTCCGTATTCGAAATCCGTGGCTCTGCAAGGCAGCGCTCGGGGACACGTTTTCGTCGGTCGCGTGAGCGAGAAACGGTGCGTGCGTGGGGTGTTTTTTGTGCATGGGAACGGGGCATGCGGGACGGACGGGGCGGGCGACGGATGCGCGATTGGGGCAAGCGCCCAGGGAGGGTCGGGGGCTGGCGCAACCGCGCGCGGTCAGCGGCCGCGGTGAAAGGAGGAAGGCGACATATGGGCGCTCTGGCGGCGCCGAGGAAAGCACATGCCGGCACATGCGGCCCGGCCCCGGGCGGAGCTGAGGGTAAAGGCTCATTCGCAATGCAAACATAAATATCAACATATCGCATACGTAAAACTAACATAAGTGGTAGACTGAAGTATTCACAATGTCTAATATAAACGGAAGCAAAATGAGAGTTTCTATTGTTTGTGAGACATTCTAGTTTACGATGAGTTGGATGTGAGAATCGATTTCGATGTATCGACTGTGTTCCTGTCCCATGGTGTTACTTCGTCTATCGACTACGATCCTATTTCGATTCTCGAATTTAAGTTAACGTTCTGTGATTGGTTCATTTCCTATGTCTTAGGTATAAGCACAGAAGCTTGAAGCTTGCAAGCATTTAAGTTTACGTCTTACGTGTTATGCTTATGCGAACGTATTGTGAATGAGTCAACTTATGGACGTAGTCCTAACTTTTATGTTAACGCCATGTCTATGCTTATGTTTGCGTTGTGAATGGGCCTTAAGTGGGTTCGTCGGTGACACGGAGCCCCGCGCAAGCCACGCCCCTTCTCTGCTCCACCTCCTTCTACTCTTCCTACTCCTCCTTCATCTTTTTAGCCTTCCTTTTCTCATCCTTTTCTAAGTTCTCATTTCTTTTCATAATTCCTCGTCCTTCCTTTTCTTATCATTCCTCTTTTTATCAATTCCCCTCCTCTTCCTTCCTCCTCTTAGCCTTCCTTCTACTCCTTCTTATTCACCTCCTTTCTTTTCTTCTTCTTCTTCTTCTTCTTCTTCTTCTTCTTCTTCTTCTTCTTCTTCTTCTTCTTCATCTTCATCTTACTTCTCCATTTCCGTTTTTTTCCTTCTCTTCATTCTAGTATTATTTGCGCTTATGTATATTACTATTTCCAATGCCCACATATTTGAAAGAAAACTACGCAGCAATCGGTTTCAATTGTTTCATTAGATACCGAGAATATCGGCAAAATGTTAAAAAACCAATGAAAATATTTCCATTTTGATTAAAAATTGCAAATATTTGATATTTTTATTGTGATTTTATTGTGAATGTTGTTGTTAAAATAATTTATAATTCTAATAATAATACTTCATTAATATAATAAATTATTGTAATTGTATGATACTATTAGGCGGGTCGTCCTTGGGCAGTGTTCTTGCCACGTTTTGGAAAACCATTTTATGTGGGATTTTGTTGAGCAGCAATGATACTGCTGCTGCTGATTGTTACTGCTGCAGATCAGTCTGCCTTCTCATTGTCTATATTTCTTCTATTTGTTTTCTCTTCATTTCCTTGTCCTCTCCTTCTCCTGCTAATTATTTTTATTCTTATCGTTCTTAATTTTCCTGTTTCGTCTTGGAGCAACATGCCGCGTGCGAATTTTCATCGTTTCAATTTTTACCTCCTTGCCCTACGCAAGAAGAGAAGGTTTGTAATCGTGAGTCGTAAAATGGGAAATTGTCGACCCAAAACCCCTTATTGCAGGGTCTTGTTAGTGAAAAAGTGGATAAATTTTGCTCCTATGTATAGTAAATTACTTTGTCTATGACGTCTTATCAAAATCTGTTTTGTGGGGTCTTGATACCGAAAAAATGACTCGTTGTAATACGTCCGTCTGAGGTGAAAGCTAGCCCCGAAACCGTTCAGCCTATTTTTTTTTTTTTTTTCAAAATTAACATTTCTCGATCCATTTAAAGGAACTGGAATACCTCTGGTTTTGAAACGTATATTTTGATTTGGGGGTTCATTTACAAGAAGCTTCAACAATATTTTCTAAAGTTTCTAAAAAATCACTTAGAAAATGGCGCGCGTCCTATTATTGTTGAAAGCACTGATATTTCGAAGATTGCCAAAGTTCAAATGTTAGGAGACTTTCTTCAAAGACAATATTGAAGATAGAGATTTTTCCGATAATGAAATCCGTTGTTCAAAGACAGATCTTAAAATGAAATCATAAAAAATGTGTCGAAAAATGTAATAAGTTTTGCGCAATTTTGCGTGAAATATATGCGATTTTTTATATTTTTTAAAATGATTACATTATCAGAAAACACTCCAAGCTTTTCTTTATATTTTCTCGTCGTATATATCAAAGGGCGGTAAAAGATTTGTGCTAGTCTCATTACCGGCAAATACTCTGCATTTTTTAGAAAATTGCAAAAAGTTAACATTTCAAAACTACAAAGTTAAAGATACAGATTTTTACCGTTAATAAAATTGTTTCTAACAATCCGGCTCTTTAAAAATATCATGTACATTAAAAAAACATAATTTGGTCGTTTTTCTTCTTAATATTAATGAAATTTACAAAAAATCCCATTTTTCTAAAAAATTCCCATTTTTTCTTTAACATTTTTACATGCGTAAAATGGGGGGCTCTTGAAATATTGGCGCAGGCCTCATTTTCGTTGAATCCCTCTGAATTTTCAAAACTTGCAAAAGTTGGCTATACTTGTAATGATAGAAAGTAAGTGCTGTTGTAACAGCACTTGTTTCTTTTTAAATTGGCAGGCCACAGCTGAGAGGACTGCAACGGGTAAGGAAGCCCTACATTAAGTGCTCTGGTCTGGAAAGCGCCTGAATGAGGGGGAAATATTAATCTCAACCTACCGCGTTCGCACTTGCGCGTTGCAAAACACTGCACGAGCGAAAGCCAACACTTAATGTTCACAAAAAAATGAAGGCCCGGTGACGACATATTCGATTGGAGCGCCCAGGTTTATGCTTCCGTCTTAGAATGGCACGCTTTTTACAGTAAAATTGTCACGGAACTACGTATTTGACAGTTCTTCTAGATGGTCGAATACAATCTATTCAGTTCCTAACCTCCAAACTCTACTCCTTAACTCCTTGTGTGTTTAAAATTAGCTTCAAGTACGATAAAAACTGAACATCTTGAATAGCTATAGGTCAAAGCATTTTTATAAACCTGCACTTTCGTCGTATTTTCTTTCATTTCTTAGGCATTTGAATTTTTGCGGTAAAATATTTCACATCTCAATTTTTGTCGGTTACTCCTAGCGTTATAAATGTGCGCATTTTATGGTATGACAGTATGAAAATTGATCCAAAAAAATTTAACAGCGTGATAATTAAACTTTCTAATTTAAAGAACTAAAGAACTGCATTTTTTCAATAAGGTTTTGAATAATGTGTAATAACCATCGGGGCTCCAACCCTATAACCTCCCGGTCAGAGGCCCTGGAGTGACATTCATTGACAGCCACCTAACCCGGTGGGGTTCTTGTATAACAGATCAGTGCGCGATGAGTGAATATTCACTTTCCGACCGTTTTATGATTGGACGGCGATGTCTGGGATGTTCGGCTCACCGTCACTCAAATGTGCGAGCGGCTGGACAGCAGAGGCTACAAGGCAACCGTTGTTGGGCACGCCTTGCCCATTTCTCCATCGCATGCTGCACCCCAATGTTTTCTCGAGCTTAAGAATATCTTTCCCACCTTTTTTCTATACACAGTTGAAAGAAAGGATAAATATGCCAAGAAAGAGAGGATAGTAACATTTCAACCTTTTTTTAATGAGAAATAAACGGTTTTGCGTTTTTAACGTGAATAACGATTGCAGACTTGTGCATAGGTGAGTAATTTTTATTCAACCACGCATCTAATTACTTACCTAATAAAACGTATTTTTAAAGAAAACTGCTACGTATTGGTGAGCTTTTCTCGATGCGTGGTATGATATTAAATAGAAGTAATTCTTTCTCACTCTCTGAATTTTTGCAATTTATTTGTATTTTCAACGCTCTGCTAAAAACCGATGTATACCGATGTATGTGTAATGGAGAACACTTCACTATCAGAGGTGAGTAATGAAATATTACGTTTTTACTGTTTTATTCATGTTAATAGTGAGAAAATTTGTAGCTCTGTGTTGGGTACTAGCTATTAAAACTTTAACTATGAGGAAAAATCCTTGCCATAAAAAGCAAATAGTTGTCAGAAGAGATATATCGTGTGAAGAACTTAACCTTCGATTAAACCATAGGTACAAGAACACGCCTGCTTCCCAAGCGGAGTTGGAGCTTAGACTAATAGCCTTGATCTTCCAACAGAGAAAATTATAACATTTTATGCATTGCTCTCATAACATATGCTTTCATTGTTAAGATAAAACTTGTTCAAAATGGAGGCTGCGGCGATGTTTGACTTGTTAACCCTTTTCCGTAGCGACCGTGGGTCAGAAGACCGCCATCTCACAATTCACAATTATTCCAGTATTTTGTGCTTCTACAATGATGTATAAACTTCTCGTCTCTTATTTTTGTTATAAATCAATGCGCGGTTGATGTCTTTCTCATTTGGATGATTCATGAAAGTGTTATTCTAGATAATTTAAAATCAGAAAAAAGAAGCTACAAGCTTTAATCTAGAACACCCATGCATTATCTCATCAACAACGCTTATCATTATTTTGCTAGATAATAAGATTGAACTCCAGATGAAGTCGATAGAAACACGAACCTAGTGTGGAAGGAGTGGTCGATTAATTCGGAGATAAGATAATGAAAACTATTTTTTTTTGTTTCTCCTCATGTTGTACTCTACGAATGTAGGAAACGAATTGCGCCAGGTAAACTGTCAACTAGAGAGAAACAATACTTATGAGGTTGAGAGAAACAACTTTTGGGCTCAAGATTCGAGTTTGGAATATTTCCATGAGGAACATGTTTATAGAATTTCTGATCAGTACTTTTGTACTTGAGTTGTGATGCTCAGTGGAGCAAAATATTCACTTTCAATGCGTATCCAAATAAAACAGAATGGTTGAGAATGAATCAACGGTCGACCGGCTGAACAGGTTCCAGTCAAGTTTTCGTTTTTCAGGACATTTCCGCCGACATCTCTTAATACGGACGTAATCGCACAGGAACGATGTCTCCATTAAAATTTAATGCTTTGAGAATTTTGGTAGTTTGGGCAGCGGTGTGAACAAAAACTAAAAACAAAAATAAGGTAAAGTTTAATCCAATGGAAAAACTTTTATTTAGCTATGAGAGCTGTAGAGCTTTTTGGGTGTGTTTTGGTTTGCATATCTCATTGAGATAATGCAAATCAGAGTAATCGAACTATAGGAAGAAAGATATTTTATGACCGTTAAGTGCCAATGTTTTAATAACAAAACGTAATGAAGTAAGCAACGTAATGAAGTGGAGATGAAAAGACTAAACAATTTTTGATGAGCGATAACGATGCTTGAAATCGGTGCTTTTAGAGCGTTAATATAAAATGCGTCGCATGCATTTTTGTAATGAAATAACGACCCTGAATTTTTATTCAAAGTTAAACATTGTTCGTTCTTTATTATTCTCAGAATAAATCATAGATTTGTAATTCGCGGATTGTGTAAAACGTTAATTCTCCAGGTTTTGTTGAAAAAAGTCCACATAAATTAGACGCAATTCCTGTCAAAATCGCTGTGTACATTGGGAAAGAGATTTCTCTGTTATTGCAATTATAACAAGGGAAAACTACCGGTGCTTCGACAGCACATACTTTATCGCGTTATGTTTAATTTTTCATCGTATCATTAACTTAAAGCCATTTTTGAGAAATTATTGCTTTAACATTGCTTTTATTGCACGCAAAATTACGTGAAAACATTAAAATAATTATTATCCATAATTTTATTTGAAGACATTTGAAATTTGATTTATAAATTTTCGAAGAATATATTTTATTACCAAAGAGATTTACTTAAACATTCTAGTTGCAGGAACTCACCAAAAACAACCTTTTTGTGATTTTCGTAATTTCTGAGAATTTATCGAATACCAGATCTGTGCCATTTGTATAAGCGTCCTGTACAGCGTTTGCGGAACAATGTTGAAAGAGAAAGACTTTGCAGCCATTTTGAGAAATTTTGAGAAAACGTTGGGGTTTCATGTACAATACTAAAAAACCAACATTTTTAATACAAGGGGCCGCCATTTATCTAGGTTAATTATTTTTTGTCGGTTTCAAGTACCCACTGTATGAGTTTCCTGTCGGAAAATGGTAATTTTTTCCACAGATTTTCATAACTTTACCGTACGTAAGTCGTATTCGAGAAACTAACACTTACTCCGAAAGAAAAAAATAATGAAATTTCTTTTAAAATGCATACTGTATTCAAAATTTGCAGATCAAAATAGGTAAATATGTGTTATAGATGCCAGCAACCTTATGCTTGGGAAGGCAATTTTACGAAGTGCAAGTTATTGTTTTCTTTAGCAGAATTGATTTTACTATACCTCAAAAGAAATGTATTATTCGATTTATGTAATACAACGTAATCATTGATAATAAAATATATATGTTGGTAAATAGTATTTCTCTTCGTCTCAGTTAAGTTTAGCTTAATCAGTTTACCAATGAAAATATTTGTTCAGTATTCCGCTTCCGTTTAGGAAAGATCGTCGAGGCTTTTACTAAAAATCAATGACGACGCTTATCTTGCCATTGAACCCCGTGCTCGTTTGACCTCATTTGACCAAAGGATTTTGATGAGTAGCAGTGCGTAGAAACACGTATTTTTGCCAATCCCCAAGTGCCCGTCTTCTTACGGCGCACTTAGGAATGTCTTGAAAGATACGGATTTTTGAACGGCACAGCACGCTTTCTTCTGCAGGAACTTTCCAACAATATTTCAACTATATATTTAGAGGTTATTGGCTAGATAATATCAATGTGTTCTTCTTGATATTTAATGAATAAAAATACCCATGATTTCAATGCTCATTTTATCCTAACGACGTATTTCTTATTGAATTATTTCTTCCTTAATATCCGGGTTGAATAGAGAACATTGTATTTTTTGTTCAAATGTTTTATCAATTTATATTTGATATTATATAATCTTGGGAACACCACAAGAACAAACTTAAAAGGAAACCGCAAAGATATTATGATTGTTTGACCCGCAGGGGAACGAAAGGATGATAAAGCCACAAAAACTACCAAAAACTGTGACGTAACTCCAAAACAAGAACTTTACAATTAGAGCAAATAATAAAAGTAATGGTTTTGTAATCGCAACTATGCTGCCCTCATTTTAAAAAAAATTGGTGAGCAGGCGTGATGATTTGTTTCTGAACATACTGACAAAAAATAACTTTCACCTAAGTACTACTTTTGACCCAATTTTGCAATTGCGTCACTATTGCTTCTAAAACTATCATTGTTATAGGTGAAATATAAAAGGGTGAATTTTGGTAAATAATGGTATGGTTTTGATAGGAAACGCGTCCTTCTAAAATAATACACAGTTACAATATAAAACAAAATTTTGACAAGGCTTTATAATTTTCCAATGTAAATTTTGTTGTCAACTACTAAGAGTAAGAAGAATCTCCTGAAATTTTAAAAAAATTCAGCCAACACTTTTAAATTAGGAAAAGACCAAAAAGTAATATTGAGTAATTTAAAAAGATGAAGATTATTAGTTTTATTGGAGTCAGGTTAACGGGGCTTTGTCAGTAGGAGCAAAAGGAAATTAAATCTTGTTTGCCGACGTTTCGAAAAATATATTTCCATTCTCGGCGAGTATTAGTTTTGTTTTATAAATAAAAATGATTTATTGTTAGACTGTTTGGCATTTAAAGCAAAACTAAGTTTCAAACACATTTTCAAAATAATTAAAATGAATATGGAAACGTTTTATATTAATATTGTGAATAGGGAACTAATTATTTGTAAATAAGGAACTAATTATTTGTAAATAGGGAACTAATTACTTGTAAATAGGGAACTACAATTTATGTTTACGCTTAAATATCAAATTGACTTGATCTCACAGCACGATACCAATACGACCTCATTGCCGTAACAAGACAAATAACTTCACTCACTTCTCGGAACTTCTGACGTGCCTTTGTTTCTTCCGCGCTAACACTAGCCCGCCATGCCATCTTCACTTCTGTCCATGACTAACATATTTAGCCTGCGGCTGCTTACCTCCCTAGATGACACCAAAGCGTATCTAGTATTTTTATAATTTGATCAAGAATAGACACTCCTTAATTCCTCCGAGTCGTGTCAAAAACAAATACAATATTTCAAATATTGTTGATCATTAATATGTTAACTTTCATCGAATCAAGAGACGCTTTTCTTCAATAAATGTGTCGTGTCACACCTCGAAAGTGATCGCCATGAACCGTCCCTGGAAAGAGAGAAACTTGAGTACTATGTCACATTAATTAGCAATCATAGTAGCACCATTTCCCCCCACCAATGCCTATTTATTTCATGAAAACACGTGTGAAGAAGCTGAAAATAAAAGCAGATGAGAAATCCATCACCTGAAATAAGGTTCGAGTGCCCCAATAGCTAGAGATTTAATGAGAATGGTAACTAAATGTTAGTTAAATGACAATGTTTTTCTGTGTGTACTATAAGCGGTGTTTGGTGTGTGCAGGGAAGTGACAGTGTTCGCCAACCTGACGGTGCACGACAACGACACCGCCTCTTTCAGCGCGAACCGCACCCTGGAGTTCCTGCCGCACCTGAGCGTCGGGGACCCCAAGGACTATGTCGTCACGGTGCCCAACTTGCCTCTGCTGGTGAGAACGCAACTCTGCTCCATTCGCAGCTGCGCTGCACCGGCTAGGATGACTCGGTGAAACGGCTGTTGCCTCTGCAGCGACTCTGTCCGCGAGGTCCTGGGTTCGAGTTCAGGTGTGGTGGGTTTTCAACCCTAGTTACATAGCTAGGTCGAATTCCATCACAAAATGGAATGAAGGAGAATTCTAGCGGCCGGCAGATCTGAGCCGTAGTTATTTTATTTCTCCAATCCAAATACAATCCATCCTACCAAATAGACAACGGACCACGCATGTTCTTTCCTTCCTGATACTTGTCGTATCTTCATTGCTTACTTACACGCATAAACTTACACTGACATGCACAACACTACAATACATGTCGGGAGACCAGTCGGGACCATAGAACTAGTCCCTGCTGGGGGATGCTCCGCGGCGGGAGATTCATGGAGAGGGAAAACAGCCGATGTGAAGGTTCACGCCGGATCTCACGTTCCAGTGAAGAAGGAACACCGCCACTTCCAGGGATTTAACATGCTCTACACCTGAAGAGACCAAAGACACCTACAAACACATTTACGCGCCATGTCGATGAACCCTTCGGGAACGTGAGTTTATCCGCGCTCAGACGGTATCCCGTTGGGGAAGGGGGAGAAACTTGAGGAGGAAAATCTGAAAGTTGACGTGTGGATCGGCACGTTTCAGTAAGTACCGCCACCCTCTAGCTATAGCACGTACTACGCGTACGGGGCTAATATCCAAAACAGTTGAGCGCCCGGAACATGAAATAATGAAATACTCACTCTCTCACTCGCACTCTTTCATTTATTCACTTTCCCACTCACTCTGGCACTTATCTCTCACAAACTTACTTACCATCTCGCTCATTAATTTGCTCTCTCACTTATTCAATCACTCATCCACTCGCTCACTTACAAACAAAATGACGTGGGTATTAAATAGCTGTGATGTTCGAAACCTACAGGATAAAAAAACACACTAACTGAATTTTAGGTAAATACAGAAGGCCTATATCCTACAAATTCTAAGCCGGGAATCTACTGGGATATATTGAATGAAATAATTTGCTACAAAATAATGGTTAGTTGAAAAATTGAGGAATTATTTACTTCATCCTCATTATTTCTTTAATTATTGTTACGTACAGAAAATAAAAACAGAATTGAAATCAAGAATAGTTTATTCAGCACATGTATACAACATTATTCAACAATCCCTGTAATAAATGAGCTCGCCTGTGACGAAGGAGTTGACGTAACGAACTCTCGCACTTTCCTTTGGCAGTAGATCCATGCTCTCCCCTCGAGCACTCGCATCTCGGTCACCGGAAGTCAGCCCACTCTATTCCCGTACGTGCCGCAAGTCCCTAGTTTCAACCGGCTCTTGTGGCCTCCTTTTATGCCCGTAGCTGTCACGCCCGTGACTCGCCTCCCGCCTCTGGTGCCGGTGGCTGCCTTCGCCAAGGCGGTGAGAGACAAAAGAGCGTACTGCTGTGACTTGTCGTTATAGAAGCAATTTTTTAATCGTGATTGTGGTGGCCACAATTTTAAAGCCAACAGTGAAAAAGCCTTGACACTCACAATATATTTTTTAGATTATTATTTTTCTGTTTCTTCCAAATTAGTTAGATTGTTCGAATTTGATATAAAGCAGTGACTTTATGTTAATTTTCTGACTTTAAATTAAAAGCTAAACAGATAATGTTTTGTCGTTTTCTTTTACCCAGGTGCATATTTATTACATTCTTTATTGTATATGCTGATTCTGAAAAGAGGATTTGTAATACTCGTATTTATTTGTGCACCACGTTATAAGGGTTGTTACAATCGTGCGACGTCAAAAAAACCAGGGCCTTTGTTGCGAAGGCTTTTTGTCGCCTGAAATCATTACAACCCCCTAACGCCCATGGTAGATGAGGAATTTTTTTACCCAATTTTAATAGTATAATTAAGAATAGAAATTTTGAGGGATTTAAAATTGAAATTAAAAAGAAAAGGATTGTTAGATATTCAGATTTACTTATTTATTAACGAAATGTTAACTTGACTCGATTTTTTCCATTCTCTCCCATAATTCCCCCTCATGGTTTCCTCTATAAGAGAACATGTAGCATCATTCAACTTTTTCCTTATTTCCCTCATAACCACGATCCTCTGGATCTAGGTAAGTAATGCAGCGTTCATCGAGTTCTGTATCGAAAAGAATAACAAGCAAATAGCATTAATAAAAAATAAACTTGCTTCCTTGCATGTTTCGAAACCAATTCTTTACCTGCGGTCGGGAAACAGAAATTGCGACACATAATGTAAATAAAAAAAAGATGTTTCCGTTTACACACTTGAGATGCGAACTTCTCAATGTATATTCAACCAACTGTGACCGAATAAATATTTGTAAACAGCATTCTTCTTTCCTTCTAAGAAAATGAAGGAACTTTACGGTGTCTCAGAAAATGTTCTCGGACTGTTGTTCTTCCACTCACTTTGTCCCAAGGAAATATAATTTACATACGTTTTTAATGAGAAAAATCTACCGAAATAGTCTTTATTGCACATTATATATAATGTAGATATGTGTTGAGGTATGAGGCCCTTGATTTCAAACGAAACTGCAATAAGTAGAAATTAAAAAGAAAAATTATTATTAAGCTCATTTCCGTGCGTAATTATCAGCATTTGAAAATATAATAAAATCGTCTTATATTTTATAGCAAATTAGGAAACACTTGTACGATTAAATATTTCTAATGAACGGTTATTAAGAGGCATATTTGAAATAATTTTGAGATGACTTGTTTGGCAATCGAGAAAATGTCTTCACAGCACATTTCCTGGAAATTGTTCAGTTTGGAGTTTACTGAATTATATGAAGGAGAAATTGTGGTTGATTGATTTGGACAAACACGACTTACCTCAACCTTACTCGTATGTTGTTGACATGATTTTTTTGGAAAAAGAACAAAACTGAGTAACTTCCATAATTGTCACACAGTTACGGATATTCAAAAGCTTCAATATCCACACTTTTGGCAAGAATTTGTAAGAAACACGCATGCAAGAATGTTTTGTTTTTGAAATGCATTAAAAATAACTCATCTATAAAGTACCCCAACAAAAGACAGATTTGTGCATCTAAAACATTAGCATTTATATAACCATCCTGCACAAATGCACTTAAGGGTGCTGTAATTATCTAGTATTGCATCAAACATATTTAAGGCAAAATAAATGAATTTTTCGTGTAATGGTATCAAAAAACTACTACGGAGGACATCTGCAACCAGAAACACACATTAGCAGAAAGGTGTGGGTGTGCGTGCAATGAGAAGGGTTTGAGTGTGCTAAGGGCGAAGGATTTGGTGCGCGCAAGGCGAGGTTTGCGTGTGCGAAGGGCGAAGAGCAAAGAGCGTGGGTGCACACAGGGTGCAAATGGCGTGTGCGCACGCGGAGCGAAGGGCGTTGGGTGGCGTGTGCGCAGAGAGAAGGGTGTGGGTGTGCAGAGGGCGAAGGGTTTTGGTGCGCACAGGGCGAGGGTTGGGTGTGCGAAGGGCGAAGAGCGAAGAGCAAAGAGCGTGGGTGCACACAGGGTGCAAAGGGCGTGCAAGCACGCGGAGCGAAGGGCGTTGGGTGGCGTGTGCGCAGAGAGAAGGTCGTGGGTGTGCAGAGGGCGAAGGGTTTTGGTGCGCACAGGGCGAGGGTTGGGTGTGCGAAGGGCGAAGAGCAAAGAGCGTGGGTGCACACAGGGTGAAAAGTGCGTGTGTACGCGCGGAGCGAAGGGCGTTGGGTGGCGTGTGCGCAGAGAGAAGGTCGTGGGTGTGCAGAGGTCGAAGGGTTTTGGTGCGCACAGGGCGAGGGTTGGGTGTGAGAAGGGCGAAGAGCAAAGAGCGTGGGTCCACACAGGGTGCAAAGTGCGTGTGTGCACGCGGAGCGAAGGGCGTTGGGTGGCGTGTGCGCAGAGAAAAGGTCGTGGGTGTGCAGAGGTCGAAGGGTTTTGGTGCGCACAGGGCGAGGGTTGGGTGTGCGAAGGGCGAAGAGCAAAGAGCGTGGGTCCACACAGGGTGCAAAGGGCGTGTGTGCACGCGGAGCGAAGGGCGTTGGGTGGCGTGTGCGCAGAGAGAAGGTCGTTGGTGTGCAGAGGGCGAAGGGTTTTGGTGCGCACAGGGCGAGGGTTGGGTGTGCGAAGGGCGAAGAGCAAAGAGCAAAGAGCGTGGGTGCACACAGGGCAAAGGGCGTGTGTACGCGCGGAGCGAAGGGCGTTGGGTGGCGTGTGCGCAGAGAGAAGGTCGTGGGTGTGCAGAGGGCGAAGGGTTTTGGTGCGCACAGGGCGAGGGTTGGGTGTGCGAAGGGCGAAGAGCAAAGAGCGTGGGTGCACACAGGGTGAAAAGTGCGTGTGTGCACGCGGAGCGAAGGGCGTTGGGTGGCGTGTGCGCAGAGAGAAGGTCGTGGGTGTGCAGAGGTCGAAGGGTTTTGGTGCGCACAGGGCGAGGGTTGGGTGTGAGAAGGGCGAAGAGCAAAGAGCGTGGGTCCACACAGGGTGCAAAGTGCGTGTTTGCACGCGGAGCGAAGGGCGTTGGGTGGCGTGTGCGCAGAGAAAAGGTCGTGGGTGTGCAGAGGTCGAAGGGTTTTGGTGCGCACAGGGCGAGGGTTGGGTGTGCGAAGGGCGAAGAGCAAAGAGCGTGGGTCCACACAGGGTGCAAAGGGCGTGTGTGCACGCGGAGCGAAGGGCGTTGGGTGGCGTGTGCGCAGAGAGAAGGTCGTGGGTGTGCAGAGGGCGAAGGGTTTTGGTGCGCACAGGGCGAGGGTTGGGTGTGCGAAGGGCGAAGAGCAAAGAGCGTGGGTGCACACAGGGTGCAAAGGGCGTGTGTGCACGCGGAGCGAAGGGCGTTGGGTGGCGTGTGCGCAGAGAGAAGGTCGTGGGTGTGCAGAGGGCGAAGGGTTTTGATGCGCGCAGAGCCAGGGTTTGGGTGTGCGAAGGGCGAAGAGCAAAGAGCGTGGGTGCACACAGGGTGCAAATGGCGTGTGCGCACGCGGAGCGAAGGGCGTTGGGTGGCGTGTGCGTAGAGAGAAGGGTGTGGGTGTGCAGAGGGCGAAGGGTTTTGGTGCGCGCAGGGCGAGGGTTGGGTGTGCGAAGGGCGTGGCGTGGCGTGTGCGCAGAGAGAAGGTCGTGGGTGTGCAGAGGGCGAAGGGCGTGTCGTGGGTGTGCGCAGGGCGCGGCTGCGATGCTGGGCGAGTCGGCGCTGGTGACCAACCTGGCGCTGCGCAGCCTGGCGCTGTTCGTGGGCGCGACGCCGCTGCTCACCATGACGGCCGACAAGGTGCTGTGGGGCTACGACGACCCGCTCGTCTCCATGGCGCACTCCGTCGCGCCCTCTTTCGTCGACTTCAAGCGCCTCGGCCTGCTCGACCGGGTAAGCACCTCGGCCTCTCCTCCTCCTCCACTCCGTACCTCCCGCACACATGTGGTCTTTTAAAATTCGAACGGCCCGAGGAACTTCAAGAAATGCTCAGTCATTGACGTACCTTGGCGGCGAGGATAGTAACGGTTAGCGCATCGGGCTGTTATACCCAAGTTCGCGGGTTGAAACCCGATCGAACCCGTGGATTTTTAAGGGCGAAAATATCCTTCGTACGCCTGCCTTCGGAGGGGAAGCAAAGACGGCTATCCCGTGTTTGTAGATTTACTTGCATGTAAAAGATCCTCAAACCTAAATAACGCCTCTGAGCTAAATTAAAATAGCCTGTTCGTCGCCCAAGAAATACTTCCTCTCTCCGCTAGTTGGTGAAAAGAGCGTCGCGAAATTTGCATGGTCAGACGGAAGAGCGGGCGTGAAGCCCGAGTCTCACCACCTAAAATAAAGTATAAATTCAATTCAAATAAATACCTTGTGAGAAAAGCCACGTTTAATTACACTTCATTAGGGCCCGCGAAATCGACATTTTGAAAACAAAAATTCTTTTTTTGAAGAAGGGTGTTAACAAACTGTTTTATTTTTATAAATGAGCACTTAATAAAGACAGCTCACAAGACATCTGCTAGTTAGAGAGAATTTAAGAAATTGCCTTTGTCTCAGAAGTAAATGGCTTTTCTCAGATTCAAACCATTCTCCTGGAAAATGAGGTGTATTTGATGTGTCACTTTCTTGGGCATTGATGAATTGAAGAGGGACACACTCTCACTGTACACGTATATTGCACCTTTACTCTGCAGGAAAAAAATAGACACTGCATTAATCACAGACAAGATACTTCAGAGGCGGAGAGTTGCTATTAGAGATGCTCATTTCACTTGCGCTAATAAAACAAACGGAAAAGCTTTATAACCACCGTGCATGAAGTACCAAACAACTGCTGTTAACAATCTAAATGTGTTTAGTTCAAAAAAACGAATTAGGTTAGTAATCGGAAAGAAAGCTAGGTATGCGACAGAGACAACAAAACATTGATCTTCAAAATTAATACCCGTGTCAATTTTTGTTATAAAAAGTAGCTAATTTAAAGTGAAGTTTTAAATTATTTTGTAATTAATATTTAACTGAAAAAAAACATGAACTATTAACAATACTGAGCCTGAAAGCCTGGGCGGTTAGTGTCGTCGCAAGTCTCAGATCTTCCTCCGTTCCCCGGAGAAGGATGCGGGAAAAGTGGGGAGGCCCTATGCCCTACGCCACGTGCGTTCACCACCTCTCCGCGAGAGAAATAAGAGGAAGTAGGGAATATCACGGCAATGGGGTCATATTTTTGGCTTTTCGAAGAAGATAAAAGAGACAGCGTTTACCTCTTTTACAAAATTGAATAATAATGTACCATAATGGGCAAATATTGGATAATAATGAACAAATAAACTACCTTAACCTCGTATGTAAAAACAATAAGTCGATAAGGTGGAATACGATAATTTAGAAGGAAAAACTCTTCATATAAATTTCCTTTGTAGATGAATAGATTTTAAATGAAAATACATTATGGAATTTACAAATCAAATTGTAATAATTCAGTATTTCTAAAGAAATTATCGAATGGGAGATTGCTTCCTAATAAAATGTGGCGTATGATCTTTGTCCCGAGCGCATTATAGCGCATCAAGCGTCTGAGCGCCCAAGACTGTGCGCTCGAGCGTCCGCGCGCTCGAGTGTCTGTGCGCCCGAGCGTCTGTGCGCTCGAGCGTCCAAGCGTCCGAGCGTGTGTGCGTCCGAGCGTCTATACGATCGAGCTTGTGTGCGCTCGACCATCGGTAGACTTGAGCGTCTGAGCGCTCGAGTGTCTGTGCGCCCGAGTGTCCGTGCGCCCGAGCGTCTGTGCGCTCGAGCGTCCGAGCGTCTGTGCGTCCGAGCATCTATACGCTCGAGCTTGTGTGCGCCCGAGCGCGTGTCGAAGCGAGTCTGCTGTGCGCAGATGTACACGGAGGTGGACGACGTGGTGGTGCGCGCCGGGCGCAACGGCGGCGTGGACCCCAAGGCGAAGGTGGCGGAGGACGTGTACTCCATCCAGACGTACCGCGGCGCCACGGGCTTCCCGCACTGGGGCCACGGCGTGCAGCCGCGCTTCGACCCGCTCACGGGCGAGGCGCTGCCCGCCCACCTGTCGTGCGACACCGTGCAGGGCTCCTACGAGGGCGTGCTCTTCCCCAGGTGAGACGGCACTTTTTTATGCCCCCTTCTTTTCCCCGCCTCGCCCCACCTCGCTCCACCTCGCCCCGCCTCGCCCCGCCTCGTCCCACCTCGTCCCACCTCGCCCAACCTCGCCCAACCTCGCCCAACCTCGCCCAACCTCGCCCAACCTCGCCCAACCTCGCCCAACCTCGCCCCACCTCGCCCCACCTCGCCCCACCTCGCCCCACCTCGCCCCACCTCGCCTCACCTCGCCCCACCTCGCCCCACCTCGCCCCACCTCGCCCCAACTCGCCCCACCTCGCCCCACCTCGCCCCACCTCGCCCCACCTCGCCCCACCTCGCCCCACCTCGCCCCACCTCGCCCCACCTCGCCCCACCTCGCCCCACCTCGCCCCACCTCGCCCCACCTCGCCCCACCTCGCCCCACCTCGCCCCACCTCGCCCCACCTCGCCCCACCTCGCCCCACCTCGCCCCACCTCGCCCCACCTCGCCCCACCTCGCCCCACCCCGCCCCACCCCGACCCACCCCGACCCACCCCGCCCCACCCCGCCCCCCCCGCCCCCCCCGCCCCACCCTTTTTTCTTCACCAGAATGCTTCAAATGTGAACAAATTAGAAGAAAAAAAGGAGGGCAGATTTTACATTTATATCTGGTATGCAAGATTAGGGGCCTGATGCGATTGAGTAAACCCAGGAAAACCTCAATCAGGATGACGGTTTAGGGCCGTAACACTACTGAACTACATAATGAGAAGAAAATAGAAAGATTAAAGGAAAAGTGTAAAAGCAGAAGGCAAGTAGATGGAGTTAGAATTAATTATGAAAGAGGAGAATGTAGGGAGGGAGAAGGGTGATAATATGATATAAAGTTTTTATGTACATTAATGTAGTTTTCCAGTTGAACGCAGAAAATGCTTGGTGACTAGAAGATACTTTGTAACAGAAAAACAAATAGAAGGCAGACAGATGAACAAAATAAATGCCACGTAACAAGAAGGAAATCATCCAATTCAAAGAGTGAAAATGCGTGAAAACCTTATCTAATATGTAACATTTGCTTTCGAATAGACAGGAAAATATATCGTTAAGGCTTTTAGAGGTAGTGTAAAGAGGAGAAAAGTACAGAAGAACAGCTTGACTTCTGAAAGTGTGACAGAGTTCAGTCAGTGATGATGGCGTTCGTGGTGTTAAATAAACTGTGAAAATGGGAATAGGAACTTCGTCTTGGAATAGAAACTTGGAACTTGGAAATTACCACATAAGAATCTCAACCTACGCCAAGATTCGAGCATGGGTCCTTCAGGTCAGGAAGCCAGTGCCCTACCACTGCCACCGCGTCTCCTCTTCCCTGTTAATCATTAACTTGTAATTAACTATTAAAACAATTAGTACGTAACAAGTAACATGTAATATATTATGAAATTCGTAACAACTCTCTTAGATGTACTCCAATTCCTCAACTGATAGTACAATTTTTCGTAAATACCTTACAAATTTTGGGTAATAAAATAGAGTGCAACTCTTTAATAATGTCAGAATTGGTTTTAGTCATTTTAAATTCAGTAATTGCCGACCTGGATGGCCGACGTGGCAACTGCGCCGACTCAGAGCCTCAGTCCGAAGGGTCGCAAGTTCGAGTCCCGCCATGGGCATGGTTGTTTATCCCTTGTCTTATGTA
>JAZDUA010000570.1:0-377500 GCA_038098605.1 Gryllus longicercus | reverse complement strand
GAATGGCTTATATTTTCTCGTGCTAGTTCGTTTCCTAATATCTAAGGTCTGGCCTAGCTTTCCGGTTTTACTCCATCCTTTTTCTAGCTGCTGTCTATCGCCGCCCAAAGAACATTTTCGCTCATTTTCTCCATTTTTTTCGGTCCCTTCATGGTAGAACACGTCTTTGAAAATATTATAGAAAAGTGAAACTTCGCTCTCAATTGTAATTATTATTGAACAATTTGCAGTAGTTGTTTAGAAAATGTTATTTAAGCGTTTCTGACAATGCGTGGTTCTGTAATTTTTGGAAAAAACAACAACAAAAGAATAAGTAAAAACCATTTATGCCATGTTATTCTCTCCATTTTGGACTATCCGTTCAAAAAATATAAAAAACAATTTAAAGCCGTTTTGAGATATTCCTGTTTATGATAAATTTTTATATTGCATAACTTTTGCTTAATATTGCACGAAAACTACAAATCTTTTCAAAAGAATGTGAATGACATAAATGAAAGAATTAATTATGGATAAAAAATTTTCATTGAAGACAAAATCTCCATCATTCAAAAAAGTAAACGAATTTAACATTATGTAATTTTTGTTATTCGACCGTCTTCATGTGTTGTTTACTTACGCGTTTACAGTTTATTAAAAGTTTAGTGTGTTTCGAAAATAATAAAGCTTCCTGCAGTAGATAAAATGATATATCCAAAGTAATGATGGATAATACCGAAGTCAACATATTACCATTAATAATACTGGCAAACTGGTAGGAAAGGTGCCAAAACGTTGATGGCGATCGAATAAGATAAAACAATTCCATTTAACTTAAGTATCATTATAAAGTAGTTTAATATGTTAATAATTATAAAATGTGTACTTAACTCGTAAGTAAACGAAATGAAAATAAATTTACCACTTGTAAAATTAATAACTAAAACAGACGAAAATTGTGGCAATTTAACATAAGGAAAATATTTATTTGTTATATTTATTATACAGGTGCAATTTGGCATACTTTAATCGACATTTGTGAAACTGAGAATGACAGTTTGCCATTTGCTTTTTCATGAGGAACATCTGTTAAGCATTCGCGCCCTGAGGCTGGGTCAGGTTCGCGCCGAAGTGGCTATGGAGCCTCCGTGGGCAGCGGGAGGTGATGCGTCATGAAGTCGATTGGGCGCGAGGTCAGCCCCCCCCCCCCTCCTGGAGGACCGTCGGTGGTGCTAAAACTTTCAATATAGCACGTAAATTACTCATTTCTAAGATGGCAACGATTATGAGAATTAAGTTTAAAATGGCCCAGGTGGTTAAGAGCGTTTACAGACTCGACGCTTCGGTCCGAAGTCTCGCGGGTTCGAGTCCCGCTGTCGGCATGGTTGCTTGTCTCTTGTCTGTCATGTACGTGTGTCGCAAATGGCCTCGTATTTGCTGACCCCATATCTGACGAGCCCGCAAGTGTGTTGGTGTCTAGTATATGGTTGAATATTCGTCCCATCGAGACGTAAAAGGTGGCCGCTTATCGGCTAGAGTAAAGACGTAGAAAAAAAGGTGGAAAATAATGTTAATACGTGATATTGGAGGTAATTGAGGTGAATGACGTTTGACATTAAAGTGTCAACAGGTAGAACAATTTAATTTTTTTTCAGTTCAATTATTTGCGATTGTAATGTTCATAGTGCGGCAGAGGATGTAGTTGGTATAGTGGACAGAGTTCGTAGTGGATCGTATGGAGATCTTTTGGATCAGATCTTAGTGGTTCGTAGTGATGCGTATGTGGATCTTTCAAACCCCACCCCCAAGACAACTAATCCCATAAACCCTTCACTGAATTATTTTAGATCCCTTGCAAAACAGGTAGTATCTCTTTGAGCTCCTGGAGGACTACCATATATGGAATTTCTAGACCTCTTTTACTGTTATCGAGAGTAAGAAATTATCTTCAATACGTTTGAATGAAGAAGTCTCTTACAAGGCACCTTCTAGAACAAGTAGGCCTATTAGTACATTCTACAAACTTGTTACAATTACAACCAATTCGAATAATTTGTTTGGAGATATTTATAATAAAATCCTAGAAATCAGATGATTATAATGTTCATGTTATAAAATTATAAATTATCGTGTCGTGGTTAATGTAAGGCCGTTAAATACGTACATTATCTTTGGCGTTCGAGATTTCCATTGGTCTCTTTTTCACCTCTGATGCTTATCGGCATTTGCGAAATCGTGCTAAATATTCTGACAGCTCGGTCGTTAACACCCACTTAACTATTGAAGGTGAAAAAACCCTCAAGTGAATTGAATTGATGCCTTATTTTACGTGACGAGACTCAGGCCATGAGGCCTGCTCTCCCGTCTGACCACGCAAATTTCGCTACGCTCCTTTCACCAACTAGCAGAGGAAGGAGGTATTTCTTGGGCGAGAAACAGGCGATTTTTGAATTTAGCTCAGAGGCGTCACTTAGGCTTGAGGATCTTTTACATGCAAGTAAATCTACTAACTTGGGATAGCCGGCTTTACTTCCCCTCCGAAGGAAGGCGTACGAAGAATTTTTTCGCCCTTAAAAATCCACGGCTTCGATCGGGTTTGAACTTGGGTATAACAGTCCGATACGCTAACCGTTACGCCATCGCCGCGCGCAAGTGACGATCGTAACGCAAAAATTATCCCCTTTCCTGCAACGCAGCGACTAGGTAAATAACGGCGGCGCCAGCAAAGGGGGCGTGGCTGCGGGAGGTGGGAGTCTCACCAGGGTCACTGCGAATGGCTTGCTGTGTCGGCCCCCCGAGTTGTAGGTTACGCCGTGCGGTATCTTATGAATTTCATTCTGTGCACCCAAAGACCTTGAAGACATTGACACACCGCGACTTCACAACAAGATCGAGGCCAGACAGCGGCGGCGCTGGCAGGTGGCGTCTATGGCGAAAAGAGCGTGTGGGGCGGGCGTTTAATGGTCAGCGTCCGTTTTCGCGAAACTTTTTTCACAAAAATAATATTGATTTTCTTTTTCGGCATGGATGTGCCTTTCAAGGGATTGGAAATTACTGAAATACACATTAAAGTTTTGAATAGTTATAAGAAACAAGAATTTTTTTCCGAATACAAAAAATATCATAGAAATTAGAAACTTGGGATCTCCAGGAAGGGCACTTCAGTAAAACGGAAGAGTTAATTGAAAAAATCAAGTAAATAGTTGAAATCATTCTACTCAAAAAATTATGGAGAAGCAGAATGTCATCAGAATATTTAGATTTAATTAGATGAAAGTTATTAACGGAATTATCAAAACTGTTTAAATGTGTGGCCTGTCAGGATGTACGAGAAGAAGAAGAAAATCTATAAAAAAGGTTCAAAATGCATGTTGCTAGAGTTTTCTTTGCGCTCGATGTCCATCTAGTGTCCACGCACGCTCGCACGGCTCACTTGCCCTTCACCACAAGCACATGTCGTCGGAGCACCAGAAGAGTGCCACAAGAAGATGAAGACTCCCATTAAGAGCGTTTTACCCGCATAGTTATTTCCAGGGTATCAATGAAAGCAGTTTTGTTAAAATGTGAGTAAGGATTTTAAATGATATTATGAGACGTATTGCGCCTCTAAAAATAAATTAGTTCGGGTTCGACCTCAGTAGTCCCTACCTTTTATTTTGGAACAGACCTAGAAAAAGATGCGACGAATTTCGGACAGCAGCTTACGGCCGCGTAATATATTCGCATCATTGCACCATTCGTAAACTACGTGCTGCGAAAGCACTTATCAGGGTAGTTCTTTCTAGTGTTGCTAAGAGGATGCAACATTGTTTTGATGTATCGTTGGAAAAGCGACAACCAAAGGAGTGCTCGGGAACTGAAGGCAGGCATGTCAAGGAAGCTGGCAGGGTAGTAAGCTTATTAGAGATCGCTGGGACCCGAAAAACTGGCGCGAAATTTAAAAGTAAGGGTTGTGCAAATCGCTCCGGAATGGCGTTACGTCACTGGATACCTAGTTCATGACAGTATTTACGAGAAGTCAGTTGAAAGTAATTATAGTCCCACATTTAGCTACATTAATTCCCATTATCTCTTTAAAGCAAGGAAATATCCATTAAAATGAAGTAATACATCGGTCAGATTTCAAATTCTCAATTGAGAGTAAAATTTAAAAAACTTGAATCAAACGTATCTTGATTATGTAATTCTGTTATCTTAACAGTGATATAAAAACATGATTTTACTACGTTTAGGTTAGAAGTTTAAACAGACACATTCTTGTTTGTTAAAAGTGCGGTCCGCCCGTGGGCGAGAATTACTAACTTATATAGAGATTTGATTTTATTTCACATAATTCCTAAATACATAAAATAACTGAATGAATTAATAACACAAAACGAAAACTAGGAAAGAATTTGCCATTCAAACATATTCCTGTCACTCAGCAAAAATGTGTACATAATGTAAAATATAGTAAGAAAATAAACATAAATTAGTAATAAATAATGAAGAATATAATCATAATACAGTTCTGGGTTATTTGATGGAACAAATGTGGCAAACATATTATGTAAGAAGCCACTATTCTCCGCCTCGCGCCCCTTCAGCTTGCACATGTACACCCCATTCTGGATTTTAAGGAGAAATTAGTGAGGAGTGAAGGGAAGTTGCCCTTGCCAGTAGGAGCGCTGGGCTCCCCAGCCGGGCAAGTAGCTCGCTCGGGCACGGTTCGACGAGCCTGCGATAAGGGATATGCCGTGTAAACATGACACGCGATACCCGTGCATAACGCTACGTTGTAACATGACTGGATTCACCTTAAGGTGCGAGACGATCCGCGTCAGTTGAGCGAGAGGTACACAGCCCGCAGCCGCGGAGATGGCGGCGCCAGGAAAGACGCCCGTGGTCTTGTGGCTGCGTAGAACGCTACGAGGCTACTTGGTTCGAAGGCAATTACTCTCGTCACTCGCGTATAGTAAAGAGACCACGTGCCAATTGCCTCATTACCTGGCGAACGTCTCGTGCACATCCAACGTTACGACTGACTGACTTGGTTCAGGGTGATGGCTGATTGCATTGCAGTGTTTTGGACCGGGAGATCTAGCGTTCGAGTCCCAAACATGACGGTTTTGATACTTGTTAGGCTCAATTCAGCCGCTGTCTAGAGAATTCTAACCGCCAAAACAGATGAAATTGGTGAGTTGTTTAATTAACAACTTGCAGAATGGACATCAGTCTTTAACAATGATTGACAGTCACCATATACATTAGATCCATGACTTAAATGCAAGCATGGCCACCCGAAATGTATATTGCGTGTTATCAGTTTCATAGTGATTTCATCTACAGAGGTATTCATAAGGTTTACAGCACGAATGCATGACAACCTGTGACCACCTTTAATCTTTATTGACTGAAAAGTGTTGCTTTGCGGCACGCGTACGGTTAAGTAGACCATTCGCATTCCACAAGAAAGTCAGGGCCATACACAACATCTTGATACTGGAATGTAAGCACATTACTGAGGTTGCATTAATTAATATGGTTGGCACCTACCAATTTTAGAATGATACCTAAAGTATGTACTTGTACATTTCCATTTTGTTCCAAAATAGTGAATAATGTAACAAGTGCGCGAAAGAGGTGATTCGCTTACCAGTCTTGTTTGTCAACCGAGCCATATGCTCGAATGCTCGAGAGGCAAGTGTTGCATCTACTATTCTCTTTTAATTACGTGAAAGATGTTTCGCACACGATTCGCAATCTTTTGCGATGGCATCGCTATGATTCGCACACTGTTAGAATACAAAATACAGATTTTTCGTACTCGAAAAACAAGCACTAGAACCCGCGTTTCATGGACGGCGTGTTAAAAATAATATATTCAGCTCGTGCGTGTATTTGGCCTATTCATTTCGAAATATAGAACAAGGCTTCTATCGCGCCTCGACCGTCGTTTTTTCATTAGTTCATTTCATTTTTATTAGTTTCATTGGAACTAAGACTCACGTTCTACTCTAGTTCCGTAAATAACTACAATGTCACCGTATATTGATGCTACACATATGTTGAACAACATTAAATTATTGTTTCAAGGCTTCATAACGCCGAAGGTTTCTCCTAGTTGTGCAACCTTATTGAAGCAAACAAAAGTCGCGTAGTAATAGGGTGGATAGCAGTGTCTTCAAAACACGCTCCAGAATAATTACTTGGCCCTGTTTCTTTCTTGAGAAATTCGCAATGGCATTAGATTTCCTTGGCAGATACTACGACATTGCCCAACGTCTGAGAAGCCTGTTAGAATGGCCACTGGAAGTTAGACTACGACTCAATCAAACTGCGTCCCAACAAGCTATCCCATCTGGGAAGCCTGGCGCCCCTGCGGGCACGAGCAACTTCCCCTGACTCCGCTCTCTTTCCCCTCCAAGTCCAGGAAAGGGTGTACATGCACAAGCGACACCGGCCGGGATGCTAAGCGTAAAGAGTGCTCGAAACATCACGGCGAATGGGGACTTCTAACGAAAGCATGTTAGCCAGATGTAGATCAACAGAGATTTTTAATTTTATTACATTATTTCATGTTTATTGTATCTAAATTTTTTGTCTTATATAATCATTTTGCCAAGAGGCAGAAATATATTAGAATCCCACATTCTTGTCTGTTTTTTTATTAAATTATTATTTTGTTTTTTATTAAATTATTTTGTTATTTGTGGGTGTAGCAATAACGTGAAATAAATGACCACATCTCTGTGCAGCCTAGAACCTTATCTTAGATATTTATTATATCACCCTTACGGCCAGATAGCTGCTTTAAGAGGCAACGATCTCTGTTCCTAATTTAAAAGGAAGTTAATTCCAATATTCCACTGTGAAATAAAAGCGATCACGAAGTCAAGAGCCTTCGATTTAAAATATTTAATTTTTATTCGCCATTGATACGTTCAAATTTTAGTGATGAATTAATACCACTAAATTTGAGACAATAACTGTCAAATGACCTCCAAAAGACTGCCATGGTTCAGGAAACCAGTGATGTACCGCCACCCCGGAGAAATTTGTACAAGCCTTACTTTTAAATCTCCCACCAGTTTCCCTGGATGCGGTGTCCTCGAACTCCAATAAGCTAGTTACTTTACCCCCGACCTTGACATGCCTTGACTATGACGTCACGGAGTAATGAACTCTCCAAAAGCAATTCGAGCCAAAAATTGACATCTTTCGTTTCTTAACAAGCTGACTGGCGCGAAACGAGCAAGAAGAATGACGTACTAGTCGTCCGAATGGCTGGGATAGTTAAGGCAGTTGTGTCGTAGCGATAAAACTGAAGGATCGCCGGTTCGAGTCCCGCCTCGGGCATGGTTGTATTTGTGTTCGTCCTTTCACCCCCTACCATTACCATATCTTGTAATCTTCATAGTTACCATAACGTTCAATCCAGTAGTGGTCGCTAATGATCTAGATGTTGTTGCGACCTTAAATAACAAAAAATTAAAATGATGTACTAGAGCAAACGCCGAATCACTACAAGAGAAAAAGATGAGTTGCATGGCATTCCAAAACCTTTGATCGTCTTTTGGAATGCAGAATTGGGATATTGTTAGGATTTGGAGGAAATGCTATAATTTAAGTAATAACAACTTAAGAAACTTAACGCATAATCACAGTGATGTAATGGGGCGTGGCGTAAAGCATAGACGCACCACGGTGTGAAACAGAGCGCAGCGCGTGCAGCCTAGTGGGGCATGGGACTGCATGGGTAGACTAGCGAAACGCGATGCGACGAGGCCTGGCTCGACATCGTACGAGGGGGCGTGGCAAGATTCGGCTCTTCCAAATAGGGGATGGATCCATGCGGTATCGGAAAGGATGGCTTGTCGGTCTGGTCATTGACAGATTTATTGATTGATTAATAAAGCCGGGCGCAGCAACGGCCAAGTGCGGTACTCCCGTAAATGTAGTGCATGATTTTTTCTCGCGAGAGATGGCGGTGATCATCCCCCGCCTAATATCGGCGCCGATATCGGCTTGCGGGATTTTTCCCCAATCAGGTATCTCCAACCAGCGGGGCACAGGCCTCAGCCGGGTCAAGCTCTAAGCTCTCAACGTGAGTGAGTGTGGCTGCATGTAAGTGTAGTGCCTGTGTGTGTGTGTAAGTAAAGGGTGACGATAGGACAAGGAAGAGGGTGGGAAGATAGCGCGTGGTATATGGCCCGTCTGCGAGATAACTGCTCCGCCATTCACCTGGTGCTGATTGTAGAAACCACAGAAAACTACCGATCAGAGGAGCCTGCCCCTTGAATTCTCCTCCATACAGCGCCTGAACTCTATAGAGCTCTGTAACTAGTGTTAAAAATGCTGCCACCGTCGGGAGTGGAAACCTAGGGCCACCCAGACAGAGACATTTGATGCCATCTAAGCCGGTCCGATCATTGACCAGGATGTTTGGCTTCACACCGAGGCGGATGGGGTCGCAGTGTTTCGAATAGTCACGTGCTCCCGCGGGGCCATTACGCTCCGAGTCTATTGCGTCACCGCGGCCGCCGGGTGGCCGGCCGGCAGGTCGAGGCAGAACCCGTCGGTCGACGTCTTCGCCGCCGGCGGCGGCGGCGGCTGAGTGGGCGGGGCCGGAGAGAGCGCGCGGCAGGTGGCGCCGCGACGCCGACGGAGGTGAAGGTCGGCGTCGTTCAAGGGTGTTGCGCGTGCAGCGGGGAATGCAGGCAACGATCTCTTCGTACGTGCTTACGCCCGCCTGCCTGCCTTGGTTGTTTTTAGGCAGGGTGTGCATTAATGGGGAGAAGCCGGGATCGTCGCCTTCTAGGGAGGTTGACGCGCCTGCCGTACTCACTGAAATGCGCAAAAAGTAAACTTGAACGTCAAAATTCTTAACATGTATTCACGTTGTGACGCGGAATGCTTATTGGGAAGGTGCTCTTCGTCTTTCACTAGTCATTTTGTCGTTTCATCCCTCTCCGGAATTTCTAAACTTGAAGAAAATTGCAAATCCGCACCTGATCGCATAAAGATTTTGATATTCCTTGATTGTAAAATATTAATTTCTCATTCTTAGTGTCACAATTAATCCATATTAATTGTCTAATTCATAGTTTTCTCTCTGAAATATTCAAACAAAATTATCAAAATTGTCCAATTAAGCATTTTGGAATCATACAACATGTCCCCATCATGCATTGCTTGATAGGGGCAATTATGTTCACTAAGATGCAAACAAACAAAAAGGAACATACCTAAAAATGCTTGATTGGATACGCCATGTTCAAACAACGTAAAATTGGCAGGAATTTATTGCCAAATACGATAAGTCATTTTATTGTGATGCACAAATTGAATTCAAAGTAGATAGTGGTAGAATTATTCAAATATTCGTGAAAGCTACCTCTTTTGCTGCTGTTTACCGAAATGACCATTCAAACGAAAGGAAAAGGAGAGGATGAAGAAAGCGAAAGTTTTACAGCTCTGAGCGGCCGAGTAGAAAGAGGCTGACTTCTTGACACTGTGGTTAGAGGGATTGAGTAAGCAATTACCTCGTCTAACACGTAGCCGGCAGTAGCCTATATTCAATCGGCTCGTTTCTCGATGACTGTCATTGGGGGTTTGGCAAAGTCCTCTATCGATCGACATCTTAACGAGCATTTTATAAAATTCCATTTCGTTATAGCATCTTTTGAATTGTAATATAAACGAAACTGGGGGAAAAATCCGCTGTCTGGACAGCCAGCTTTTTACTCACGTTAATTAAGTAGTACTGTCTGTCTGTGAGATGTCTTCAAAGGTATAATCTTAGATAAAGTAGCACGTTGTTGGTGCCGGCGATCCACCGTCCGAGGAATACTGCTGAGGTGGAGACATCGCTCGACCTGAGGGGTGAGGTGAACACCCCCGCCCTCGGCGCTGCGTCATTGTGACCCGTGCCTGCCGCCTTTACTTCCTTGTGACGCAGGCGGCGGCGCCGGGAACCTGTCTGGTCGCCGCCTCTGCCGAGTCGACCGCTACTTCCGTGAAGCCCTGGAGGCTCTGGTTCTCCCACCCGCGCGCCTGCCCAATCTATGGCGGGTCACGATGTGCCGTGGCGAGTGCACGTGAAGTGAGGAGTACAGCCGTGATGTGTTGTGTTGTGCTATCAAATATGGAACAAGGGAGCGACTAACTATTGTTTGTAGGTTAAACTACTCGTCTATTGTCCCCTAAATGTGAGTGTTGTATATCGGGAGTGGAGATGTTCCCCGCTGGAACAAGAGAGCCGTTACCGACCTACACGTCGGTGTGCAGAATTTCTCCCTTCGGGTTTCTCCCCCTTACGTATCACCACCCGAATCAGGACTAGGCTTAAGCCCCCGGCTGGTCTCCTTTCATGTGCGGTAATGTAGTACGTCTCGTGCGTAAGCCGAGGGTAGGGGACAACAGTGAGGCAGGAAAGATTGCGCGCGGTCCGTGGCCTGTTTGATACAATACTACTCCGGCTCCGGCTGGTTTTGGTCGGAGAAACCAGCTATTTAGCTGAAATCGAATATTCCGCCACCGTCGAGACTCGGAACCCAGGGGTCCACAGGTGAGAGTCGCTGCAGAGTCAAATTATCTGATGCCATTATCTAACTCAACCTGTCGGAAGGCGGAAGTAATTTTGACTCCCGAAAACCGGAGTTTCGCCCTTCACACTGACGAGACTAGCTCCAAATACTCCGCTGCGCTACGCCACCTGCAGGTAGCGTCGGAAGGCGGAAGTTATTTCTGTTGCAAAGAAAAGGCCGAAGAGAGAAGAGGTTATAAAATATATTTCATACTTATATTTTATGTAACATTGTTCGCTTCTTTTTGTTGGTATTCAATGATTAACTAATTAATTAATTATTCACAAAACTCTTATTTATTCTTAATCACATAGTAATACATATTACACAACTTCTTGTATTGTTCTATCCGTTCTTCTCATTTCAACAACTCCCTCGGTTACATATTTTACATGTCACCATGAAAACGTGTATGAAGTAGAGATACTCTACGCTACCAAAATATTTCGGTGGAATGTTTTGAGCCCGTTCTCGTTTCCAGTTCTCTTCTCTCGGCATGCCTCAGCAGTCAGTATTCAATATCACTCACAACGCGCATCATCTCTATAGCATTAGATCCAGATTACGCGAAGATCTCCTTCACCTACCATAAATAAATAAACATTGGTATGACATGTATCCCATAAACCTCCCGAAAGACAAAAGTGGATTGGGAAGAAAATTAATTTAAAGAACATGAAGTATTACAAGACTTGATTATTGAACAATTAAGTAACAAATATTATATATACATCGACTAACCGACCACATAATTGGGAACCGGAATGTGACCCATTTTGAACTTCAAGTGACTACACAAACTAGTTTTAGTGACAAATGTGCACTACTATTTCTTTGGATTGAGCCCAACCACATCTCAAACGTGCAAATCCTTAAAATGAAAAAATACTCATAAGTTTGTAACCTAAAAATAGCCAACTGTCGTTAATATTGGTTTGTAAATTACACTAGAAAATCAGTAGCCAACAATGCAAATCTAATACTCTTGAATTATGAATACCCGTTCGTATAGTTGAATGATATATTGGACAAATTGTTTTGACGTTCGTTTTGACCTACCATGTTTGTACTAATTGATATATATTTACATTTTAAGTTATATTAAAATGATTCCTACTCTCAAAAGTGTCACAACGTGCTTCTGAACTAAAAGACCAGCTACATACTTAGGTCGAATTCATCCACAGTCTGGAGAAAAATTCTAGGGCACGGTTGCTCAGATCGGGAGTTTTCCGAGGTTTCTACGGTCAATGTCAGGTGAATGCCGGAGCAGTACGCTAACAAACGGTCCACGAACAGCGCAAAATATGCTTACACACACTTACACGTACATGCACTACTCTACCACACATGTCGGGAGACCTGTTGGAGCATAGAGTTATATATATGGTTGGGAAAACTCCGCTAGCCGACAGGTCGGCACCGGATCTCACCATACAGCGGAGGAAGATCACCGTCACCTACCGAGGGCAAAGCATGCACTACACTTACGAGACTGATGACCTTAAGAGTTGACGTGCTCGGAATCACTAATCGATCAATCAAATGTTGGGGCATCCTTGGAAACCAACGATTCATTAATATAAACATGATTTACCTCCCTTTCAAGTGTACTGTACATTTCGGGTTTATTTCATTTTCAATTTTTTTTTAAATTACGTACGGAATAATTGAAAAAATATCCAATCCCACATACAATGAGACATACATAGTTCTCACCCACAATTCCCTTTTATAAATTCCCTCCATAAGAGAACATGTAGCATCATTCAACTCTTTTCATATTTCCCTCATAAACACAATTCCCTCGATTGAGGTAAGCTATGCAGTGTAAATAGAGTTCTGTAACGAAGCCAATAAAAAGCAATAACATATCTGTAAAAAAATAGGGATATTTGTGTATATAATATGCTTGCTATCACTCAGATGTCGCACTCCTGCCTTTAGCATTCCGCCACACACACGTGATGGTTGGGTTGCATCTGCAAATCTTGGCAGGCGCTTGTCTTTCGATGACTCCACGGCGTCATTTTGCGACTAATATACACAGATTGGATTATCCTGAGGTTATTAATCTAATGATATATGGCTAAATAAGTTACATTACATATTATTTATTTAGTTGTTCAGAATCAGAAATAAGCCTGTAGCAATGATAGGAATGAATATTCCTTTGTTATTTACAATAATTGACGTGCTCAGTGGAACAAGAGGCTAACCCACATAATTTGGAAATTGAGTTATTTATTTTTATTTAAATCCAGTATGGACTTTTATGTAAGTGTAATTGTGTTTAAAAGTGTTCTGAGATATATTATTATGAAAGTTCTAGTAAAACCGTCAGTATCTCAGAGCCAGGTCAATGTAGGATATTCTACTGAATCCTTCAATCAGTGTACCTTTTCAGTATTCAGAATGTATTTATATTTTCTGTTTCTATATATGATACAAAGAAACATTCAAACATTGCTCTATAATAAAAATACATCTTGGAAATGTTAATACTATTAATATCCCTATCTCTGAACTCTTAAAAATATTGTTTTAATTATTATTATTATTTTCGTGTTTATGACCTTCATTTGTAGATTAATATTTTAATAATTTGGTGCTTGACTATTATAATGTTATATTAAATTAAACAATTTATTACTGTTTAATAAAAAAATATTTTTCTTTGCCTTTTGAAATAACGTAAGTAGCAAAATGTTCCCCGTAGAAATATTTATAGAATAAATCAAAACAGAAATTTCTTGACTATTAAATTATTTTGGTTGCAAATAACCCTAATGTGCTAACATTGTATTTGTTTACGCTTTCAATGATACGTAATCACTTAAAGAGTAAACATGTTTACAGTATTGTCAATTTGGATTATTATTTAGAAGCTCCTCAGGGTGTAGCACTCTACATATACGTTTCGGAATTCAAATATTGCAGTTACCTGAGAGATATTTCACAAACTTTATCTCATAATTCACTCATATCATAATTTTTATTAGCTTTTATTCGAAAGCGTTTTAACCAAATTTGTCGTTAAATATTTCTGAAAAATTAATATAATTACCTCATTACAATTACTATTTCCTCTCGCCAGTTAGATGAGAATAATTTGGAGTCATAATTTAAGGTTTGAATAATGAGCCATGAAATAATCTATATTTCTTATTTCCAATGCGCGCGTAAAGTGAAAGAAAAATATGCAGAATTCGGTCTTGTGAGAGGCGTTCAGAGTTTTGTTAGATAGCCAGAAACTCGAGAAAACACGAAAAAATCAAACTGTTTTGATTCTAACTGAAAGGTACAAATATTGCATTGTGTTATTCTGAAACTGATGTACCTGTCGAATTGCCAAACTCAGTGTTTTTACTGCTTGCGACACAGCTGGTGTCATGCTCCAGCAAAGCTTCATGGATCTTGACAATCGCCATTACACCTTTGCTATTCATGTTTTGTGTTATGGATAAGGAACTTTTTAGATATTCGGGATATGTAAAAATGTGTTGTACTCTATTTATACTATACTAAGTAATTGCGGTATTCGGGTAGACTGTTTTTATATAAATATTTAATTTATTGCCATGGCATGGACAGTATTTTTTTGGTTCTTGAACGGGATACGTGCATCGTTTTGGAAAACAATTTTGCTTGGTTTTGTCGAACAGTTTTTTTGCTGTTGCAGGCCTCTAATAAAACGAATTTGTTCTTTTTGCAGAAATGCCAGTTGCGCTATCTCAACCACATTTAATGGATGCGCAGCCAGCACTACAAAATAAACTCACTGGGCTGAATCCAAACCGTGATGAACACTTATCCTACTTCAGATTACAACCGGTAAGTTTCTTCATCACACGCTTCTTTGTCTCATATCATAGAATTAATTTATTGCCCCAAGAGTTTTCAGAATATTTAACGAAGTGCCTGCATTTGAGTAATAAAGAAAAGCAATTTAACTACAATGGCGGAAATTTACCTGAAGAATTGTTGACTCCAAAAAGTGGAAATAATCATTGCCGATGATGCCGTAGTGATTCTTGATCGGTTGGTATTACATGCCGCTTAGTTCTTGAGTCTAGTTCAAATACACATTATTACAAATATGACATGCCTTACATATTAGTCAAAGATACATTCTTAGACATAATAAGAATGTATAGTTTGCTTAGTTTATAATCTTACAGGAATGAATTTCAAATGTCAACATTAGTTATCTATGATTGTAAACGGTCTCCTTATGTTACGTAAACATAATATTTATTTTTGTAGCCCTGAAGAAGGCCGAATCAATAGTCGAAACAATGGCAATGTGAAGTGTTTTTTATATTGATATAACCGAAGAACAACAAGACAAATATTAATATTATTTATTTGGCTACAATTGGCTTATTGCGAGGTGGTAACCATAAGCCCATAGATTTATAAGACAAGAAACATTAAAATACTACACAATAAAAGAAATTACAAGTACCACTACTACTACATCAAAAGATACAATAAAACAACAACCTGCACAAATTTCACAGTTGCAATAATGTTAATAATCATATACAAGTATTTACTTATATATATTGTGGCGTTATGGGATTATACAACCCCATAACACCACCGTTTCATCGGCATGAACGCTCACAGGCAGCGAGAAGAGCAGCCGAAAGCCAGAGTAGCAAAACGCGCCGCCTGGTATCCGTTGCTCGTACTAGTCGCCACGAACTATCAAGTCACGTTTTACTGGTGAAGGGTTGAAGGAGGAGAAGTTACCCCCCCGTCACAGAGAATTTCCCCAGGCAACGCCAATAAATAGGCGGACGTGCAAGCGGAAGATCTCTTTTCCTAACCATCACGCCTCGAGTCAACATCTCTCTTCTGCCAGCACGCGTCGGGTCAGCAGTTCTTCTAGTAAGTCACCGCTCGGCAAGTAAGCAGATTTTCATCAGCGCTCGTCAGATTAGGTAGTAATTGCCGCCGCAACGACTATTTAGATAGGAGCTTACGGCGTTGCAAAAACGTCTAGCTAGTCGTCCGCGCAGTAGTGAGGAATTAGTGAAGTATTCTTCTATTAACTAATACGGGAAGTGAAAAGTTGCCCGTTGTGAGGAAAGCTCTGAAAGTTCTTGATTAACGGAGTAAAAGTTAGGAACGAGCGAGGTACTTGCACTAGCAGTCAGGGAAGTGCAAGGGACATTTTCTACAAATTGGGCGTAATCGAAGGCGGTAGCAGCCGTGGGAGGAGAAGAAACCGATTAGTGGAGACGGAAGAATACGCGAGTCGATCGGGGAGAAGACGCCGTTCGGGAAGATAGAAGAAGACGCAAGAGGACAGCGCAGGCAACGCAGAGGTCGGAATCGAGCAACGCGGTGCGGAACGCAGCACGCGACTTCAAGGTTGGAAAGTGGACGGTTTCAAGGTAACCTGTAGAACTGAGAAATTAGGTCAAGTTCACGTCGGCAGGGAAAGAATAGTTCCAGAAGTGTTAGAAACTGAGGACTCGGGTGGTAATAATTTGCAGCTTGGTAGTGGGAGATTTAATGCGTTATTGCTTGCCTTAAACCATTCTATTGAAGCAGTCATTATTCTGTTATTAGCAGTTATAATTAAAAGATAAACTGAGAATAGTGCGCTTGCCCACGTATTATTCATTGTATGTAAAATTTTAAAGAAAGGCAAGAGATTGTAAATTAAGTTTAATTTCACGTGCAATTGTAACTAGAATAACTTAAATTTAGACGTATTGAATTTTCAAAGGGAATTCCCAGTACTGGTTAGAGAAATTGCTTCAGAAAATTAGTTCTGAACAAAATTAAGTGTTCATTTATTGAATAGGCTGTAAAGGTTGCTTATTTGTATTTATTTGATCATTTTTGAAAGTGTAATTCTATTTTTGATTTGTTTTTCGTTGTTATCAACTCATGCCACAGAATTTTGAGTGAATTATATGCTCGTTTATGTGTGATTGGTGTGACTTTTATTGTGTCAAGGGTTCAGACCTTTCTCGTACCCTAAAGATCCTGCTTCCTGAGATTCTAAGCTCGCTTCACGAGCATAATATCTTAACAACCCGCTTACAGTGCATGCGGCTGTGTGTGCAGAAGGTACACTTTGTGTGTGGTAAAGGGGGTGTTAGAATATATATATATATATATATATATATATATATATATATATATATATATATATATATATATACTTGTATTTATACTCACTACTCAAACACTGAATACTCGTATATGAATGCATATATACACATATGTGCATACACATATATTCATATGCTTACACATACAATGCTTGTAGCCTCTACTTATACACAGAAGGAATCTCTCCATATCATTATTCAAATGCAGGTACACCCATATACATAAAAGTACCCATTTTCCGAAGTCCATATACATGTACGCTCGCACATATCCATGCACATACCCACAAACGTATGTCCATTGCTTGAGTCCAGTTTGCACGCGCGGGGAAAGCGAAGTGCTTGACTGAAAGGGCCTTTTGTGTGTGCGCGACAGGAGACGGGGATCCCACTGAACATCCGCTGCCGCCTCCAGATCAACCTGATGATGGGCCACACGCGGCTGTCCATCACGCAGCCCTTCGACCACATGGCGCTGCCCATCATGTGGGTGGACATGGTGAGTAGGGCACGTCACAGCACAGCGCAGCGCAGCACAACTCCCACTCCCTTTTCTATTCCTTTCCACCGGCTTGGGTAGCTCAGAGCATCAACTGCAGTGCCTCTGACCGAGAAATCCTAGGATGGCATTCCCCAAGGTGGCATGATTTACTACTCTAACTACACAGCTAGGTCTAATTTAGCCACTGTCTTGATGAGAATTCTCGCAGCTGGCTGCTTTCGTTGCTAGTTTTCTGTGATTTCTTTGATCAACACCAGACAAATGCCCGAGTAGTACTCTACCAAACGAACCATACACAGCGCGTGATCTTCCCTTCGCCTTCCTTGTCCTATCCTCACCCTTACTTACACGCATTCAGAGCATCAACTGATGTCATTGCAGTGCCTCTCACCGAGGGATCCAAAGGTTCCATTCCCCAGGATGGCATGATTTGCTACTCTAACTACATAGCTGGTCCAATTTAGCTGCTGTCTTGATGAGAATTCTCGCAGCTGGCTGCTTTCGTTGCTAGTTTTCTGTGATTTCTTTGATCAACACCAGACAAATGCCCGAGTAGTACTCTACCAAACGAGCCATACACAGCGCGTGATCTGCCCTTCGCCTTCCTTGTCCTATCCTCACCCTTACTTACACGCATTCAGAGCATCAACTGATGTCATTGCAGTGCCTCTCACCGAGGGATCCAAGGGTTCCATTCCCCAGGATGGCATGATTTGCTACTCTAACTACATAGCTGGTCTAATTTAGCCACTGTCTTGATGAGAATTCTCGCAGCTGGCTGCTTTCGTTGCTAGTTTTCTGTGATTTCTTTGATCAACACCAGACAAATGCCCGAGTAGTACTCTACCAAACGAGCCATACACAGCGCGTGATCTTCCCTTCGCCTTCCTTGTCCTATCCTCACCCTTACTTACATGCATTCAGAGCATCAACTGATGTCATTGCAGTGCCTCTCACCGAGGGATCCAAGGGTTCCATTCCCCAGGATGGCATGATTTGCTACTCTAACTACAAAGCTGGTCCAATTTAGCTGCTGTCTTGAGGAGAATTCTCGCTGCCGGCTGCTCTCGTTGTTAGTTTTCCGTGATTTCTCCGATCAATACCAGACAAATGCCTGAGTACCCTACCAAACGAGCCACAGACAGTGCGTGATCTTTCCCTCGCCTTCCTTGTCTTATCCTCACCCTTACTTACACATTTACGTGCACTACACAACCAAGCATGTTGGCACACCAGTCGGGAGCATACTGCTTGTCCCGGCCGGAGCGGTACACCGCTGGTGGGAGATACCTGGTTGGGGAAAACCCAGCTAGCTGTCATTTAGGTCGATGCTGGACCTCACCATCCACGTGGGGAAGATCACCGCCACCTCCCGCAATTGATAAAATGCATTACAATTGCACGAATGATAATCTTACCGGTCGTCGCGTTCGGAATCTCGAATCAATCAGTATCACTCACCTTCGTCTGCACGAACTCGCTTAACACAAACTTCTTAAAATTAACAAAATTTGACTCTCGACATGGAAAAATAGTAATACCGATGTTAATAATAATAATAATAATAATAATAATAATAATAATAATAATAAAACTAATAATAATAATATAATAATAATAATAATAATAATAATAATAATAATCGGATAACGAATTATTATAAAACGAACATGATTATTTTGTTCGCTAGATGTGCGTGTTACTGTATAAAATTACTAAGGATTGCTAGAAGCTTTTATTACTATCCCCATAATGGTTTAGGTATTTTATGTTTTGTATAATGGTTTAGGTATTTTATGTATTTTATGTACTGATAAAAAGGCAAAGTGAAATAATAAAATAAACTAATATATCACTATTTTCAGGGCGTTAAAAAGAGAAAAAGCGCAACTGGCCGTCCGTCTGGCCGTCCGTCTGGCCGTCCGTCTGACCGTCAGTCTGGCTGTCCTTCCGACTCTATCTTAAACCATCGTATGATTTTTCCAAAATCGATATTTCCCGGTCTATCTACTTTGACTGCAAGATTTTGAAAAACGTTCTTTAAATTTTGGTGGTACTTTAAATTAAACCCCGATGACATTTTCAAAATTTACTCAAGAATGGCTCCAAATGTTTTTAAATTTTGTGTACGAATGGAATAAAATACACCTATACAGATGGCTTAGGTCCGATTTTTACTGTTAACTCTGACTTCTTTTAAACTGAAAATTTTAAGTGACTTTTTTCGGCGTCATTCTACAACTACAAATTTGACGATAGATATTACCTTCAAATAAAATGTATTCCCCATAATTATTTCTTTCATTAACATCATGTACATTTTTTGAGAATTTTAGTAGTTTTCGCATAATATTGCGTGCAATATATGCAATTTTAAAAAGTTAAAAAAACAAGCTTTTCACAAGAACGTCTCGAAGTTTTTTCTTTAAAATTTTGGTGGGGATAGTGCTGATCGTAGTCTGTAAAATGCCATTAATTCCGTTCTGCTCATTCTTTTACTTTTCCAAAAATTAGAAAAATGTAATAGATTTTACTACCCTCTCACGTCGTTAATATTTATATTAGTGGCAATTTGTTCACAGTATTGCTTTTTCGAGTACATGTGATTTAAATGATGCCTTATAATGTTTCTTCAATTTTTTTGTTAAAAAATTTCGTACAAATAGTGCTCATTGCGCTGACTGAAATGAGATAAAAATGTTGCTCTATTCTTTTGTTGTTTGTTTTCAAACATTACACAAATGTTCTTTTAAGATATCTTTCACGCCGTTCATGTGCACCTTTCCAGCAATTTGTATTCGTTACTGCATTTGTGAGTCTAAATGCTTAAAATGTCTTGCAATAAAGTTTTTCGAAAATTCTAAAGATTATTGCTGAAAGATCTTCAAATTTCGCATTTACACTAGAGCTTAAACGATATTTTCTAAAAAACGAGTTTTTGCACGAAAATATCCTTAAAGAAACATATTTTACTCTTCTATATGATTCCTATAATAATATTTCGGTTCTTCCATTAGGAAACCGAAAAATTGAAAGACTCCAAAAACGTACTTTGGGTGGCGATAGGTGGAGTTGGGAAGAGTATGCGGGAAGTCCGTAAAGCTAGTTCAGACCAAAGAAATTAGATAACAAACTAGTACGAGAACGTCTGAGCCATTCTGAGGCACCGCTAGTGTGTAGATTCCACGGAGCCCCGGCGCACAACATACGCGCCGCATATCGGCGTTTCAAACAACTACTGAATCAAGAGTTCGCCTTTCTGGCGAGAGAGGGCGCACGTGGTGAGAGTTCACGTGTGGGAAGTGCTGTGACGGATATTTCACAAGCTAACACTTTTTTCATTGTGTTCCGAAATGGCATTTTCACGTTATCATAAGTAAATTCTTGGAAGCATCAGTTACTCCGACCGGCTATTAAATCTGTGCTTCCTGATTTAAACTCAGTGCATTTTACTACTACACTACCGTGTGGTCCCCTTACGGTCTCTAAACGACGTAGGCAGTAGACGTAGGAAGTAACAAAATCATATTTTCAGTGTTCAATTACTTCAATTTCAACTACTTAGTTGTAAAATGTTATTTTATTTATTTTTTTGAAAACGTTTCGTGTAATTTTGATTAATTTTTTAATAGACATTGAATTTAGATATATTAAGATTTTTCTTTTATTGCTCTATTTTAAAGACAATGAAATGGCATAGAAATATGTAACTCTCAATGTTTATCTTAATAATCGTTTTCTGAATTTGCCAATGAAATGTCGACGAATAATTGCTTCCATCAAATGTTTAATCATTAGTTAGTTACTAATGATTTCAGATAATATCTTAAAATATATGTTCATTTGTACTTTGGGCGCTACGCAAACGATCTAACTTACAAGATGCTCGCCATTATATTACCTTTCTCCGCATATCCACAAGAGGAAATCAATAGCCACTGATTGATGCGCTAAGACATACATAGGCATAGTTTCGAGTGCAAACTAACACAGCATACAGTTTCGAGAACATACAACTCATTCTTCGTTGTGTATTTGGGAAAGTCTTCTAAGAGAAGACTTGTAAGTGAAGAAGAGAAGATCGATATAAAAAACTAAACTAAATAAATTTGAATTTGGACGTTGAGCAATGCCAAGAGGAGTAAAAAGAGTAGTTGGCAAAGATGGTGTTTTCTGGTGAATTAATGAAATGTTAATTGTTAGGAATGCTGGAGCTATTAATTACTTTTTTATTTATGTGATAAATTGTCGTTTGTTTCAGTTATTTGACTTTCTGTCTCAGTATTTCACCTCCCTTAACCTCAACCTCATGTCGTTAAGTATGGCAGAAAATATAGCCGAGGGTTGTGGAAGTGTATAGTTTCCGTAAATGGCGAAACGAGGATTCCTAACATCCACCTAACCCTAAGCCGGTAAATACATGTAGTTCTAAAGCACAATGGGGAATAAAAAATGCTTCAATATATTATTTATTTCAATAATTGTTATAGTACATGGTCTCAATTACAGTTTGAAAATAGGAATGAGAATAGGAAAATGGGAAATAATATTCATCTCTTTACATCATTTCAGTAATCAATTGCGCATGTAGGGAAAATAAAAAAGTATATCTTGAAGTTTTTGAGACAAAAAATATATATTTATAACTAAAATATGTAATAACTTCATTTCTCGAATTTTACAAACGGGCTTAGGCAGTTCAGGGCATCAACAAATGTCACTGCAGGAGCTCTCACCGGTGGGGTGTAGAATTTGAGTTACAACAGTGGCAAGATTTTCCACACTAGGTTGTCAGCTAGATCGAATTCAGTCGCTGCCTGGAGGAGAATTATATCGGCTTCTTTGATCGGTAGTTTTCCGTGGTTTCTCCGGTCTATACCAGGCGAATTATGAAGCAGTTCCCGAACAAATGAGCCACGGACTGAGCTCGATCTTTCGTTCCCTACCTTGTATTCTCACCCCTTACTTTCATACACCTACACTTGCACGCACTACACCACCACACATGCTGGGAGACCGTTCGGAAGCTAAGAGCTTGCCCCGGCTGGGGCGATGTCCCTCTGGCGGGAGATACCTGGACGAGGAAACTCCCGTAAACCTACATATAGGTCGGTGCCGAATCTCATATACAACGGGGGAAGATCACCGCCTCCTCCCATCTCCCATTCTTACAAAACGTATGAATTTTACTCCATTCGTACACAAAATTTTTAAAAAAATTGGAGCCATTTTTGAGTAAATTTTGAAAATGTCATAGGGGTTTAATTTAAAGTACCCCCAAAATTTAAAGAATGTTTTTCAAAATTGTCACGTCTGGAGGCACTAAATAATCAAGCATTAAATTTTACAAGAACACCTTTTAAGAATTTTGTAGATTTAATTATACTACCTCAATAAGGGATCAAGAAAAAATGTGTTTGCATCCTATGCCTAGCCCAACACGCAGCCGACGCCCTGATGGTCGCGTGGCGAAGCGGGGCGTGCGCGTGCGCGTGCGTGAATCGTGTTCGAAGTGGGCACGTGCTCGCGTGCGCCACTGCTCCTCCGAGACCTCTGTCACCCCCCTCCCCCCTCCCCGACCACGCCTGCGGCCGCCGAGTTGCGCCGGCAGTGTCACAGCGAACGCAGCGCTCGCTCTCGCAGGAGGTACTAATCGCGCATCGTTTTCTTCAGCTCCGGAATTCACACCCCCTTTAACCACGTTCATTAGAATGCCCTTTTTGATTAAATAACCTTACAGGGATAGCAAATCCTTGGAGTTATATCCTTAATCCTTGGGGTCCTTGAAGTTATTTCCAATAATATAGTCTTGGAAATACTTTGAGTGAATGAAGTATAACCAAATATCGTGAAAACGTGGTCCGTCGTAATTACCGAAGTCATTATAGAGAAAATCAAGTATATTAACTGTAATTAACCGATATTAAACGTAATTAACGTAAATGACATCAATATTATTCGAATATTCCACTCTAACGCTTATAATATCGTTTTGTGTCTTTGAGATTTTAGCTATTTTTTATGCTTTTTACTTTCTCATGTACGTCTATATACGTAGAAAAATAAGGGGCGCCGCGAAAAGAAGGGAACAAAGAGGGGAGGATGGAAAAGGCAATATAAAGGTCGCTAAAATATAACTTAGAAGTATTTTTTTAAAATTACGAAAGTTAATAACAAAAATGCAAGTATTTGAAGTTTGGTGAGACAAAGATTAAAATTAATGAAGTTCACCCGTTTTTACCGGTACAAATTCAATAACACAACCGAATAATACATGGAGGAACTTCAACTGAATGAAGGTAAGGTAATAACGGTCTAAGCAATAGGCATTGGAGATAGACCCAATTTTTTGTTACGAAGAAATACATAAAAAATATCCACACGTTTACTCACTTTAAGTGCATCCTTCTAGACGTAATGAGAAGATTATCAATAAGCTGCGGTGCTCATTGTCAATTAACTGTCAATAAACGAAGAGATGCTCAGCAAACTGAAATGAAATTTATTTGTTTATTTAATTGATGAGTTGGCGCTGGTGTGTTTTTTTTTAAATTTGAAATGACTCACTCTATAACAGGCACGTGGAGGACACAGACAAGCTTGTATTGAGTTCGCGGTCACTACATCTGCATAAACTGACACAAGATTTTAAATTAAAGGTTTTACAAATTTCTCCGGTTATGCAGTATACCACAGTACCTGGCACATGCTAGTCTTGAGAAGAAGTGAATTTAACCGTTGTTGCCCAAAATTAATAGTTATCAATTCCCATTTCCTCTACTAAAGCAAGTAAATTAACCTTAAAAGGGAAATACACCAGTAGTTTTTGAACTTATCAGTTGTGAGTAAAATTAAACATTTTAAAGCGATTATTTTTTAGTGCAGTCATTGCATTACCGTCCTACGTTTAAGTTAGGAACAAAGATTCCTCTGAGTAAAAGAAGCTGCCTTCCCACAAGAGCGAAATAATAAATCTAATACAATGTTTAATTAGAGGCCATAGACTGCATAGATTTAATTTATTGCAAATTTGTACTACGCACAACAAATTACAGAATCATTAATAAAACATAACACAAAATGAAAACAGGCAAAGAATTTGCCTCTCCTAAAATATCTGCCTCTTGACAAATATTATTATAGGCAGAATTTAAAAAAAATAAACATTGAATAAAGTAACAAGTTTTTAAATTTATTTTTATTCATTGATCAGCCGTATGGCTGTACTCCTTATGGTTTCAGAGTTACAAACCAAAACATTATAGAACATTTATTTGGCCACAGACATGTTCGACTAACTCAATTGAGCTCCTAGAGAGTTTGTATTTGTTAAGATATGTATTATCGTATGGTTGACTTTGGTGGAGTGAGGTTACAGGGAATTTTTAGTGTATATTTTTTAAAATAATAATTTAATTTTTAATTTTCGGGAAGCATGCTGTCTTTTCAAGTGAGATGGTGGTTAAATGAAAGGCATGGCTGTGGAAAAAGTTCCTAGAAAGTTTAAGAAAAAAGTAATAAGTAAATAAGTGTAACGTTACCTGTTCTGTGCTTAGCAACGTGGCGCATTTGTTACAAAACCCACCGTCTAAAAATGCAACTAGAACTCTTTGATAGGTTGAGTAGATTGGTTTGAATAGTTTCTAAGATCAATGAGTTGTGGATTGATTGTTTATTAGTTTCCGTGAAGTGTTATGGAATATATAAGTTAATTTTAGACAATGTATGAAATACACGACGAGGAAATTGACTCAATAATTTAGCTATTTGTTAAGAAAAAAATTCTACTCGTATTTCAGCAATGAAAGGACCAATTAACGTTCTAGACCTACGAAGGTTACCTTTCAGAAGATTGAGATGATACTAAAATGTATAAACGCAAACCAAATCCCGCTTGTGCCGACAAACATGTTTTCGTATGAAGGAACCATTCATCGTGATGTTTCGATTGCACTTTGTTTGCCTTCCCCCTACGGCTTGCGCATGTACATACTTTTCTGGACTTGAAGGGAAAGAGAGCCCAGTCAGGGGAACTTGCCTGTACCCGCAGGAGCGTAAGACTTCCCAGACTAGCAAGTAGATAGAGCGGGCGCATTTCGATTGCCGGGCTAGTGTTCCGAGCACCTTTTACCTTATTATCACATTCTAGTCTTTTTCAGGAACCATTTATTCGGTGATTGTATCAATCTCCTCCCACCGGCTGAGTCTGGCTAATCACTGGTGCTGCCACCAAGGCCCTTACAATGCCGCCCCCCCCCCCACAAACACAGAAACCGGTGCGGCCACTGGCCCGTATTTTCGGTGTTCTTACTACTCGTACCCCATAGCCCGAGTAGGGATGAAAAAAATTGATGTTTTTAAAAGCCGATATTTTCCACCAGAAACATCGACATATTAACATTGATGTTTTGTTTTCGACATTTTTTCAAATCGACATGTTTTTCCAGAAACATCCAAGTTTTCAAAAAAATGTTTATATTACATTTTTGATGATTTTGTACGTGGTAACATCGTTAAACTGTCTTTTGAACACTGTCTCTATGTAATATTGATTAGGAAATTAAGATAAAATAGTGTTTAAGGCAGAATATAGTACTTTATGGAATAATATACTTTAAGCTAATATTTACGAATAATGTATATTAGATGTAGGACAGTTTACTTAGATAATTTATTAATGAAAGTGAATAGCGAAATACGATGTCATACGATGTCCTTTTTTATTTCCTTCTTTACAATAAACATTATTAACATTTAACTTATACGTGACAAAAATAATTCGGTAATATAGTATTTCGGTATTTCATTTAAGTACCCTAGTTAAAAGGGGAAACAGAATGGGAAAGTACCATCATTCTCATCATACATAAAACTTTAATGATTTTGTGGATGGTTTCCTCAACATCGGAGAGCTTTTGGTGGTGTATCAGAATATCGATGTACAGATGTTTTGATAAAATTTGCCATCATTAGCCCGAAAGCCTCTACCTGCCTGTCCCAGCCGGTAATTCCCCGGAGGAGGCACCGTGTCCTCACCTAGGTATCTCTTGAATATGAAGGCCCGCCTGGTACTCCGGTCAAACAGGTCCCTTCTCGAACTACTACTTGTCTACAACACCCGCATTGCGTTGGGCGTGATAGCGGGCGCGTGGCTACGATTGAGAGGCGGGCCGGCCGGCCGGCCGGCCGAGCGGCGGGCGGCCGCGGCTATAGATAGCGCGGCGACGCCAGTAAACACGCTCACGCGCCCGCCAAAGGAGCCTCGAAATAACGAAAGCAAATAAACACGCGCCGACAATGCTGCGCCCCCGCCCACCCTCTGCCACCCCCGCCACAAGGTGCGCGCAGCATCCGGCCGAGGTAAATTATCGCCTCCTCCACCCTTCGTCTCCGCCGGTCGAGACACGGCCGCAGATACCTCTCCGCCTCACCTAGTGACGGCAAGTTTTACCCAAAAGTCGATACATCGATAGTTCGATACACTAAAAGTTTTCGATGTAGATCAAAACTTCGACAAAAAACATGGATGTTTTAAATATGAATAAACAGATATTCTCTCAACCTATTTCCGTTCTAATTGTAGTTCTTAAATGAGTTATATTTTACCGTTTGATCGTGTATAAATAATATGTTAAAATAATGTTTATCGAGTTTAAAGAAGAAAATAAAAAATAAAGAACGTCGAAAAGAAATCTCTTTCTCCCTCTCCCTCTGCCCCATTAAATATACCAATAAAATGTAATAGACATCCGAATTAAATCCTCTAACCCAGCAACACCGGAGAAACGCTGATAATAGTGAACGGTTTCGTGCCATCTGCCCATCGACAACAGAGATGTCAGTGGCTATTGATTTCAAGGAATTCACAAAAAATTAAATACTGGAAATTTTATTAATATCATGATAATTTATTTAGTTATTTCTTCTTTGGAAACATCGATGTTTCTTGGAAAATGTATCGCTGTGGATAAAACATCTAACACAAAAGATCCATGTTCATATATATCGATGTTTCTAGTCGCGAACATCACAATTTTTGCCGTCCCTTGCCTGCCCGAGGCGAGGGCGTTCGGAAGGAGCGCGCGCGGATTCAAGGGGCCGACGAGTAGAGGGCGGTGGGGCGCGTGCGCCTCTCGGAGCAGCAAAGCCTCGCTCGAAGCTTAATCCCCCTCTGAAATTAAGTCATTCACTTTTCTCTGGCAGTGCTGTCAATCTTGGAAAACGCTTGTTTTAATTCCGTTTCTGCGTGGAATTCTGGGGGCATTGTTGTCACTAACTTCGATTGACCGGTATTATCAAATTGTTATTTAAACATTCATACAAATATTCCCTGATATGATGTTCATCAAATTACTCTCCTGTTTCCACCATCCCCACCCGATTCTCCTCTTCCGATTCTCTTCTCTCGATTCTCCTCTTCCGAATATCTCTCTCTCTCGATGCTTCTCTATCTCTCTCGATTCTCCTCTCTCTCTCTCTCTCTCTCTCTCGATTCTCCTTTCTCTCTCTCTCCCCTCTCTCTCTCTCTCTTTCTCTCTGTGTGTGTGTCTTCTCCTCTCCCGAAACTTCTGTCGGGTTAGTCCTCTCCCGTTACTCCTCTCCCAATATTCCTCTCCCGATCTTCCTTACCCGATTCTCCTCTCCCGTCAATTCTGTTCTGATCCTCCTTTTCCAGTACTCATCATCCTACGCTCCTCCCCCAATTCTTTGCACCAGTTCCGCGATACAATCGCTGGAGCAGCTGAGCGTCACGTGTTGATGTGATGTCGTGTGCGCAGACGATGGACCTGCCGGACAACTACAAGAGGCTGGTGCACCTGGCGGTGATCGTGGGGCCGGCGGCGCAGACGGCGCTGCTGGTGCTAAGTGCGCTGGCGGGCGCCGCCATGGTGGCGTGGGGGCTGGTGCTGCGGCGGCGGCTGCACGCGTCGGGCGACCGCCGCCTCAGCGAACGGGCCCGCTCCCCGCTCGCGCCCTCGCTGCACCTCACACAGCGCCTCACCCAGCACATGGACTCCGTGCACTGAGTGCCCCGCCCACCACGGCCGCACGACACGGCACGGCACGGCACGGCACGGCCCGGCACGGCACGGCCTGACGCGGGCGCAGGCCTCGCTGCACCTGTTGCGCCCCCCGGCCGTCCCGGCTGACCCCGGCAAGCCCTGGCACGCCTACGCATGTCCCGGCACGCCACGGCACGCTCCAGCATGCTCCGGCACGCTCCGGCACGCTCCGGCACGCTCCGGCACGCTCCAGCACGCTCCAGCACGCTCCGGCACACCGTGGTACACCCCGACTTGTCCTGGCACGCCCCGGGGCGCTCCGGGACGCTCTGGCGTGCTCTGGCACTCCCTGGTACGCCTCGGCACTCTCCGGCACCTGTGTGCTCTGGCACGCCACCGCAAGCTCCAGCCTGCCCGGAGTCCGGCCTCACCCGGCCGCGGCCAGTACGGCGACGCCCCCTGAGTGTACTGTAGCGCACCCCACGAGATACTCGCAGGCTGCATATACAAAGGGAAGGGATTTGGTGTAGTACTTCAGCGCAAAACTCCCTCTATAGCTCATTGTTTCTTCCTGGAAATTTCAACGTAGCTATAAAAACGTTTAAAAATGCGTAAATATGAAATTGGAAACCACCGTTCTTAGTACACAGTATTATCGTGTTTAATAGAACTAGGTGCCGTGGTTTTGAATTAGAAGGATAATTTCTATAAGTATCTGTCATTAAAATTTCTTAAATTCCGAATGTCGGAATCAGCCATGCTAAAATAGTCCTGCTGCCACAGAAATACTGCATTCTTGCCTACATTCAATTTTACTGGCGAACTTGTTTTCAGTTTCACATTAACTCTGGTAAAATGCAAATAATTTATGAAATGTTCGGACATTGTTGTATCTAAGACATAGCCTACTTTGTGTTTATTACACATAAACTTTTTTATTCAGAATCACACATTTAGGGAACACTTTGAAATATGTCTGTGCGTGTATCTATATACATTCTAATTGAATTACAAGGCACTATCTAACGTGGCTTTCTTCTTTTAAACTTGTAAAATATTTTTTTCAGAAGTGACGCTTAGCATGGATGTCATATAAAAGAAAATTTATTTCTCTAAACTCTTTTGGTAGTTTAAAATTTCTTAATATTTTATCATTTTGTAAAACTTACAAACTTAATCCAAATTAGTGTCCCCATTTTACTGAATGATATATTTTTAATAAAAGGACGTATTGGAAACTGTTAACAAGCCATCTCTCTATTTTATATTATACAACAATGTTCTGTAATGTTCCCTTCGGTTGCATCTGCATTTTCATTACATCTCATTCAAACACTGCCGACAGATATCAATTTGTAACCTTTCTGCATACTACACCAATCGTTTTTCATTTGTTGTGAATGTACAAGAATATTTTTCACGAACATTTCTCCAAACACAACTCCCATGTTCTGATGAGTAAATGCTGAATACAAAGAAATTTGGCAGAACCTGATCGAAAGATGAACAGTCAGATAGCTCAAGAACAACCTCCACAACGTTGTTTCGGAACGTGAATATATTTACACGAAGTGCCTTTGAGCAAATGACTCTCTCCCGCCAGCAGCTTGGGCGATGGAGCACCGAGACCCCGTTAACACGGCACGTGGCCGAGTGTGGTTCCCCTGGAAGACGCTTCCTTACTCGTGCTGCTCCCGCCCGCGCCCCGGGGCGTTGCCTTCGCCATCGAGAGCCGTCAAGCATTTCGACGAGTGATTAGTGTATTTATTGAAAAGCAAGTTTATAAACGTTTCTCGTGAGACTGATTTCATAAACATTATTTCGTCCTTCCAAACAAGAACAGAGGTAAGGAATTTGTTAATTCCGGGACCATGTTAATATTTTGTTGGTGTTTTTCTAGGAAGGTTATGAAAATTAATGCAATTTTAAAGATTATTGTAATATTCCAGAGAGAAAACATGACAAAATATATACAACTTTTTTAACATTTAAATTGTTTTTGTACTTTTCCCTAGATGCCCCAGCTCCTAAGTTTGGATTGATTGGTATTTCCAGAGACATGAACTGTTACGATAATTATTCCTGTAAGTGTAGTAAATGTTATATAGCGAGTCTTGGCACTCTTTCCCCTGTTTAGATGGTGATATCCTACGTACCACCGTCGAGGTGCAGTATCTGCAACACCGCCCTAGTCGGGAAGAGCTCTAAGCTCCTGACATGTTTGGTAGTGTATTGTATGTAAGAGTCTGTGTGTGTGTCTGTGTGTGTGTGTGTGAGAGAGAGAGAGAGAGAGAGAGAGAGAGAGAGAGAGAGAAGGCGAGAGAGGGGGTGTAGTATATAGGACAAGAAAGAGAAAGGAAAGATTGTGCGATTTTCGTGGCCTCCGGCATTCACCCAGCCTCCAGCATTCACCTGGTATTGTCCGGAGAAATCAGAAAAACCCACCGAAGGCTAAAGTGTGAGGGTGAATATGATGAATTGAAACTTGTATGAAGAGAGAGATGAATTGCATTACCTTGTGTCAATGCTTTAGGCCTTACCTTGAAAGTGAACATTTCACTTGCAGGAATAGAATCGTTTGGAATTGGGAATACAAATTATGTGTTTTTTTACAAGTACTATAATTTTGTTAGTAGAGCAATATTAATAAAATTAAAGTATATATAATCATTAATTTATTATCCAACAATAATACAGCAAATCTCCTTATAGTACCACCCACACTTTGTGCCACAGAATGTAATAAAACGCACAGTCTTCCCTCGCGTATGTAAATGTTATAGATAATAACCGGCGTCTGTACTTCCATTTAGGAGCGCTCGCGTGTAGCACTCTGTTTCTGTTGTTCACGTGAGGGCTAATCTTGTCCGCTGGCGGTGCTGGGAAGCGGCGTGTCGCACGCAGCGGGAGCGGGGCGGGGCGGGGGCGAGTGGGTGTGGTTGCCGGTGCGTGCGCCGCGACCACGCCCCCGCCCCCGCGGGCGAGACCGCGCCCCTGGCGACGCGCGCCCCGGGAATACAGCACACGTGGGACGGCGCTGGGCGGAGCGGGCGGAGGCACGGGGCACGAGACGAAGCGGGGCGTGATATGCGGGGTTCGCGGCGCGAGGTGGAGCGGAGCGCGGGAGGCCCTTTAGACGATGCCGGTTGAGCTCTGAGGGGCGCGAGGCGGAATGGGAGGCGTTGTGCGGCTATACGTGTGGCGTTGCGCGGGGCGGGGTACAAATGGCATTTGAGACGACGCGTGTGGAGGGCGTTGCGCGGGGTGTGGATGTGTGGGGCGGGGGGCGTTGCGCGGGGTGGGGTGTGGAGCGTGAGGCGAATTGGGTTAGAGAGTTTGAGTTTGAATTTGAGTTTGGCGTGGGGCATTACGCGTGGCGGCGAGGGTTGAGGCGGGCGGCGTTGTGTCTCTACGTGTGGCGTTCCGCGGGGCGGGGTACGAACGGCATTTGAGACGACGCGTGGCGATAGGCGGTGCGCAGGGTGAGGATGTCTGGGGTGGGGAGCGTTGCGCAGGGTGAGGATGTCTGGGGTGGGGAGCGTTGCGCGGGGTGGGTGTGGAGCGTGTTGCGGATGGTGTTTGAGACGGCGTGGGGCATTACGCGTGGCGGGGAGGGGTGAGGCGGGAGGCGTTGTGTCTCTGCATGTGGCGATGCGAGGCGGGGAGGAGCGGGGCCAGGACAGGGCGGAGAGTAAGGCTGACAGACGGAGCAGGGCGGGACGTGATATCCACGCCGGGCGTCGCTCGCCGCTGAAGTGACATCGAGTTCTCGACATCTCATCGCGGTGTAATAGAAATGACTACTTCACTCTTGTCTGTCAGTGTCGTAAGTAACCAATGAGAAGCAAGAATATATTCGAATTAAACTAATCCCAGACGTTTATAGCCATAAATTCATCACTTTGTCTACCTTTTTTTCTCCGCTGTAATCACTTTCTTTACCTTTTTAAGATAGACAGTAATTGTTTTTGGTCCGTAATAGCTTGTAAGCATCAATATAATATAAAAATGTGTCGTGTTGGTAATCTGAAATTGGCTACTTTATTAAAGATTCAGTGCCGAAAACAGCAAAAGAAATAGAGAAAGTGTGTGGAAGCAATTTCAAGAATTTTGTGAAGAAAAAATGCAAATTGACAGCTCAAATTACAACTGAAATTACACACATTTTGAATGGTTGGACAATTAATACGCGAAGATTAGATGGTAAAGAGTACAAAGAAAATGCTATTGAAACTATATGGTACGTTTCAACCAAAATTAATGAGGGAAATACATTAAAAAGTACGCGCGAGTGTTCAGTCCATTCGGAATTGACGAATCTCGCTGCGAATTGAGCTTGCACATTTGCCATTTCAATACTTCCACGGAATACCAAGTCTCAACTTCCTACAACTTTAATAATTGTGTTTTTAATAAATGTTCGTGTAAGTAGCTTTGTTATTATTTGTTTTGTAAGTTTTATTACTACAAGATCGAAACATAATAGAAATTATTTTCTGCATTAAACTGTTATTCATATTTTACTTCATTCTACGTTATTCCAGGAGGCAGTGATAACTCGGAACTGAATGAAAGTTTCACATAATTCGGTAGCATTTTTTAGTAATATTTATGCTTTTCGTAATTCCTGTGATTGTAATTATCCATTTGATTCATGTAATGTCTTAATTCGTGAAATAGTCACACTAAATATTACTCGAAGTGCTGTGATATTACTTATGATAATATACTGTAGGCGAACATGTGTTGTTAATTTTCAAGAAGAGGGTACTATGTTGATCGTTATTCCAGCAAGATTTACATTTCTTACGACAATCAACATAATTTACGACAACCATAGTACTTCTACACAAAAAATAACCCACACTACGTATTCCACAACGTAATAAAACGCAGGGGCACTTTTCCCCCCTCGTAGATAAATGTTGTAGATGGCACCTGTACTTTCATTTAGGAGCCATGTCGCCTAACACCCTGTTTCGGTTGTTTGTGAGAAGGCTTAACTTGTTCTTTGGCAGTGTATATGACTCTATTATGAAATAACTTATTTTGGATGTGAAAATGGTTTATTTATCACCATTAGAGAGTGTAAATTGCGATGCATTTAATGTAGTAGAGATATATGTTTTACTAAAACTACTTCATATTGTCGATAAATTCGAATTACTGTTAAATTTATGTTTGTATAGCTGTAAAATGTTTCATTACTAAATCAGGAGAAATATTGTCATCCTACGACATTTTTTATTCAAGAAGGTCCTCAAAATAAACTAGTGCTGTTAACTAAAATACTTCGCCTGGTACCTGCCTGATGGACAACCCACCATACACCTTTCCGATGATTATTGCGTAGAATGCAATGGCAATGTCAAATACTCAGCAATCGTAACTTAATGGTAAAATAATAATCTACGTAAAATTAAATACAATAATTATTAGACCTTTTATGCTGTTTGTGTTAAAACTAGCTGTGCTACAACAACTCATACTTTCTCAATGAAGCCCGGCAATGAGTATTTCTGCCAAACATTCGCCGTTTTCCAGCAGAAGATTACACAACATTCCCTTCTTGCGAAGTACCTTCGCAAAAAGAGGTCGAGAAAGTGAAAAGAATTCACAAAACCGGTCCAAATATTGCATATAAATATACTTATAAAGCTTGCAAAATGTAACTACAATTTGAAATAAAGAGTAATAAATTAAATTCTGTAGGAAAGACAAGGGATTTTTTATTTGAGGAAAATGAAAAAATAAAATATTTTTTTAAAAGAATGAAAGAAAGAATTCATCAGGCGCATAAACCGTCTTCAAATGCTGTTCGTTTTGTTATAATACCACTAGATGACATTGCAGCATAAGATCACGCTTCAGTTAAATGCAAATCCCAAATCACTTCGGTCGAGGAGGACAGGAGGAGCGGGCGACGCGGTATGGAAAGACGAGAGGGGAGATAAAAAAGAGAAAGGAAAAAAAGAGAGGGAAAAACAGAGGGATAAAGAGTGAAGGAATAAGGGAGACAGTAGGGAATAAGGGAGATAGGAGGGAATAAGGGAGAAAGTGAGGGAATAAGAGAGAGAGAGAGAGAGAGAGAGAGAGAGAGAGAGAGAGAGAGAGAGAGAAGAAAACTAGAGAGGGAAAAAGAAAAATAGAGAAGGAAAAAGAGTGAAAGAGGGCTTAGAACGTAAATTAGAAAATTAGTTTTGGCCCATTCCTACTTTTCACTTTCCTTTCACCTAATTTCAGATTCACCGTTTTGAAACTTGCGCGCTATATTTCAATTTAATACTCTTACAACACAAACAAGCAACACAGTCCTTTTTCTACTTTGCATAATTGTGTATTTCCTTCGACACCGGTCTATTTTCAAAAATGATCGCAATTTTCACAACACTTTCCATCGACTTTACAAAATTCAAGAATTTTAAAATCTAAAATTTTAAAACGATTAAAATTCTTACCAAAAAATTAGTGGACGTAAGAATTATATCCCCAATGAAGACTCAATAAAGGAACGAAATATTTGTTTTTAGCATTTACATTTTGATTCATTATTGTATTTTAACTCAAGATATGTTGTATAAAGAGGCGAAGAGAAATGAACACATTTGCTTATTCGAATACGGTTTAGTTATGACTAATTAATAATATATAATCAATCTTTTCTCAATTTTTTCTACAGTGAGGCTGTTTTTTATCTCTTAAAATCATTTTGAAAGCTGAAAATGATATTTCCACTGACACAGATTCATAGGAGCAAACATAAATTTAGCCACATTTCTCTTTCCCACTTCTTCTGGAACTTCTTCAGTACGCCCCACACACACATACACACAAACCTTTGTACCACACGACCCATTTTACCATTGGACTATATTTTGTAAGCTTCACCTTTCCGACCATAGACTTTTGCCTGGCCTGTGCCTTTCCTCACCCGGATTGCCAGGCGCTGCGGCGCAAAACCTCAACCGACCAGGAATGGGCGCTATTGCCTAAGAAGTGCGTGCTGATCGGATCCTTTTTATGTTGATTTGCAGAGCTCCAGTGTTCCGTGTGTTGGGTGAGTGACTTCGGTGCGTTGTGGATTGCGTATTCGATAAAATAATATTTGAATTTAGGGAAATACGGCAATAATATTTGAATTTAGGGAAATATAGGGAATTTAGGGAATTTAGGGAAATCCGTGAAACAAATTTTAAAAATTAGTAGCTTAAGTAAAATATTATAATTCTATAAAATTACATATTTTAAGCAAACATATATAAAAATAGGCATCAACAGCCCTTTTAGGACATTTTACGCAAAATTAGATGCTTTCAGTACATATATTTTTCAATGATTCGTAACCGTCTGCAATTATTTTCCACAATATCCTAAAGGAACTAAATAAGCTTTTGTCCTAAAATCCGAGGTCTACTTATGACACATTACCATTTTGCGCATAGAGTGGGTGCCCCTATTTCATTTACGTTACAGGTCGGTGTGATGAATTTCGTTCACCATTAACTTGTTTTGAATTTTCGATTCATAAATAGATTTTAGATTAAAAAGAGTTTTCTGTGAAGTGAATTCCCCCCCCCCCGCTGGATAGCGAGATCCGGCGCCGACCTACCGTCGGCTAGCGGGATTTCCCTCAACTGAGATCTCCTAACATCGGGGAACCGCCCCAGCCGGGACAAACTCCAAGCTCCCGACCGGTCTCCCAGACCCCCAAACCTATATGGTTTTGGGGTCTGTAAATATAAATATTTTGCCACAAACTCAGTATTCCAAGAAACATTTTGAATATTGCAAGGTAAATGTGAATAACTATATTAAAAATTCATGAAATTTGAAATAAAAAGTGATCATATGTGTGTTTTCAGGTAATCAAATGAGAGCATAAGTTAAGAGTTTGCTGATATTTTGAATAGTCTTTTCTTCTTTCAGGATCTTCCCCCTCGATTGTTTCCGTAGCATCCGCTCAGGTTGCTCTCGGCCTTTCTCTTTTCATGTGTATCTTTACCTTCATCACTTCCTTCGCCTACTTCTCTCCTTCATAGTATAATAATGACGTATTGTAGTTGTTTAATTCAAGCATACTTCTAAGTGATATTTTTAATCAAATCATTTATTTTAAATAGAGTTAACTTTCCTAAAGTTAATTCATTTTATTCCAGTACTTCACACGTCTAGCATTAAAACAAAATAAATGTAATGTTTAAAACGCCATTTTGAGTAGATACATTTCCTTGGCATATTCCAATATAATAATCTCCCAAGCCATCAAGAATAGCCGTGTAGTACCCTTGAAACCTTACTTGGATAAGGCCACGTTATAGTTGTCGCATTTTTCCCGTTTCCCTTTCATTCTGAATCACTGTGTGGCTGGGCGTCACGTCACGCCGGGCCCGCCCCACCGCCGCCACCGCCGCCGCCGCCACCGCGCCGGCGCGCGCCGTCAGTTGCACGGTGACTGTCTCGCGCGACGCCGCTCGCCGCCCGCCCGCCCGCCCGCCGGTGCCGCTCGCCCACGCGCCGCCCGCCGCCCGCCGCCCCGCTCTGGTGGTCGCCTGCCTCTTCCAGGGACGTTCGCGGAGGGAACTGACCGACGTGCCACCGCGACAAGGTCTATGGCTGCGTGCAGTTGTGCGGGCAGCACGCGCTAGCGGTGCCGGCGCTGGCCGGTTGTTGACAACTTAATCGCACACGTGAAGTTCGTCGATTCTGTTTTAATCATAACATTTCTTCTACTCGATTCCCAACTTGGTTTGAAATTTAAATCGATAGAGTGTTTCTGCGAACTTCGAACCCAATGATTTTAATTTTTGGTTTTTAACAATTCCGAAAGAGTCGCTAAGGCGGTGCGTGAAGACGTTTATCTCTCTTTGCGGTATATTTTGTGCCGGTGAACCTTTGTCAGGTTGCGTCCCCTGGCGGGTCGCTCGGTGAGAGCCGCGGAGGAGAAGGATCTCGAGGGGTGACCTGGCGCCGCGCGAGGACGGAGCGGTGATCGTGGACCACGCCCCCCTCAGCTGCACGCCGCCGTCGGCAGCTCCCAGCACCTCCGCACGCGGTTCCCGCACTTCGCACGAGGCCGGCTACGCGGCAGACAGCAGGTAGGGACTTTTCCCGGCAGCGGCTTGCGTCACCAAATTGAAGAGTAGAGAACGGCAGGTGAAGCACCACGCCCATGACATGGAAAAAAATTCATCTGATTTCATGTCCAGAAAAATCTTCTGATTGTGCGGTTAGGTATCATTGGTGGCGGTAGATGAGAATTCAGTGAGAATTTGCGTATATTATTAATTAATTAATTAAAGTACCTATTTAATATTTGAACAAAGTATTCCTAATAACCCCATGATAAACGACTACATAATTTCTTCAGGAGCAAAATAAACAATCAATGCAGACATTAGTTCCTCTCGTTTTCGTAAGATTTCACCATATCAGTTAATGTTTATTTGTAATTAAATTACTCCGAAGAGCAACTATGTCGTGAAAATGATTTACAGAGATATAGTCATGATAAAAATCTTATTGATTACTAATATAGAAAAATGATTTCCGAGAGGGAACGTGACGTTAACATACCACAACAAATCAGGGGGAAAGGGGAAGGGAACTGGTGGACAGTTTAACTGTAAATCTAAAAAAATAAACTTCAAGATTTTTTCTGTGCAATAACTATGATATGTAGAATACTGCCAATGTCAATGTTATATTATTAACAATCAGTGCATAAAGACGGAAAATGTCATAAGGGTTAGTCAAAATAAAACGTTATATATTCCATGTGTCTGAAAGACCATTACGTGGCTCTCGGTAATTTTACACTCGGGCTACCATGCTTATGAAGAATTAACTAACTTGCCCGTAATGATTTTTTTAGCGTCTTGTAAGATAAATAACTATAATTTCTTCACCTTTCCACTCCCTTCTGAATATTTGTTTGAAGGTTTAGTAATCAGGAGCTTGTGTCTCAATATTTGATGATGACGTGTATATTTTTTTCACGTGTAGACCACTTCCGACCACGCGTGCATCCAGCTTCAGCAGGTGCCAATACCTTTATCTGTCGGGGAGGGGGGATCAGCATTTTAGCTGAATCCCGATTTTTATCCCCCAAGGTTCTTAACCCTGGGAGTATGGATGATGAGATGATGATGATAGTTAAGTATGAAAGGACGGCACACACATATAGACATACACAAATACACCCATGCCCGAGGCGGGACTCAAACCCGGGATCTGGTCCGCGATCGCTACGGCAGTACTGCCCTAACGATCTCGGCCATCTTGACCGGAGCGTTTAAATATTATATAAATTATCAATTTTTAGAAAGTTTTCATGGCTTTACAACTTTTGGGAAAGAATACACAAAAATACATATCTCATTTGTTGTTCTGTGAGTTAGTTACAACAACATTTATTACCTAGATCTAATTCTTTGATAGCATTCCTTAGAGAATCTCTTAGCACTAATATTTCCTGTAAACACTGTATACCCTTACTCTGGATTGAAAAGCTTCCGTCTAATTAATGTCCTTCCACAGTTGAAGCTTTATCGATCTTTCAGGTCCTGCAATTCATTATGTTCCATTAGCGAGACATTAATATTCCACTCCACGAGTAGTCGGTTGCGTGTTGTGTTGTGAGTTGTTTAGCACTTTTTCGTTGTTAGCACTTCTTTCCTGTGTTATTCGCTGAGTTGTTCTCTTTTTCGCATTTGTCTCGTTTGCTTGTTGAGTACTTTCAATGATCAGCAGCTACTAGTTGATCAATAACATAGTATTACTTTTTGTCAAATGGATTTAACATAAATATCATGATTTCACAGTTGACATATTCGAATCAGCTGAGAAAGCAGACGCGATCTGATGTGAAACACAAACCGCCAATCCTGTCTTGGGAGATGAAGTTGCCATGTATTTTTTGTCTTGTTACGGAAACCTATCGAAGTGCTGACTTCATTGTTGAGAATCGAGTTAGTGTTCTACGCGACAGCAAACACGCAGTTACGGAAGTGTAAAAGAAACCAGGGTCCTCTGGAATACATTGTGAAACGAGGCATGTTTTGGCGGTAGCTATTCCTGAGTGGTTTAATGTGTTACGAACAGAGCAGTGCCCAATCTTACACGCCAGTGAGGTACATTTTACTTACTCGCATTCTTCTGTGTAGCAATGAGAAAGTTGTATAATGCAGCAGGGAAAAGTGGCATTTTTGATAGAAAACCCACCTGATACGGTAGTTACGGAAGGGTGGGTTTCTGATATAGAAAATGTAGATAAGTTTTGCATCTTCGTCTAGTAAATTAGTTTTTCTAATACGTTGTGCGGTTTTGTGGGTCCTTAATACAGAAACATTGAATTACTGCATAATGCCCGTCCGTCCGTTGTGTAATAGTTAATGTTTAAATATTTATTATTTAATGTTTGCAAGGAAAATACTATTGCATAATCACAAATAAATTAAGGAAAAAACAGGATTCAGGAAATAATGAAGTACGAGAACAAGCCTGTTTCTGAAGAGGAAAATAATAGATGGAGATTCTTGTGTATTTTGCAATAGAACATATTCTTCCTCTTTAGTGTTCAAAGATATGTCTTCGCTAGTCCCTCAGAAAAATAGAACATTCTATCAAGAAGTAACAATAATCTCGGAATTTCAGAATAAAATATCGAATTATCATCATCACTTTTATACATATTTCAAAGAATAACTAAATCAGCGTGATTTGTTTCTCATAATTTTGTATTGTAGTTTTATTAGATCATTTACTCAACTGAATTAGCCTAACCCTATGTTCACTTTCTGTGATTCGAATAAGAATCATAAATTGTATTGAATAAAGAATTTATTTATTGTTACAAACATATTCATGCCCCGTCGGGAGCAAAAGAATGCTCCTGAAAACTTTTGTCCCCAACAAAAGAGAAACTCATTTAATTTTTGAATCACAAGCTAATTATTTATTCCAAAATTGTGAATCTAAATTGTAAAAAATAATAATTTAGAATTGTATTTTTCCGACAGAGAACTACACAGAAACATACTGAGGAAACAACGACGTCCTAAGTATGCTATTGTAATATCGTAACATTTTTTACTAATATATGTCACGAATTTCGTTAAATAACTAAAATACTCATCTCCTTAAGTACAAACAATGCGAGCTTTTTTATTCTTGCCTAATGGCGTGTGCGTACTCTTGGCCTAATTCCCCATCACACAAGTAGCTTCGATTTCTGCCCTTACTACAGACAATCTCGACATGAAAGTGTTACATCGTAAGCATTACACTGTGGAACTTGATATCAAAACGTACATAAAATTACGAAATATTTCCATCATGAAAAATGCATGTACTAATTCAAATTATATTCCCAACTCTAAAAATACTCTTTACCTCAAATTTTCGACATGACAAGAAGAGCAGGGCCAGTGATTTCTTCACATACGAGTATGTAAGAATACTGGCAACTGCTTATCAATATACTTACAACAAGTATGTACGTGCCCCATGCGCATTTTGCTCCAACCACTCCCTCTGTTTCTTCTTTTTTACTAATTTTACTATTCTAATGTTTTTTCATGACTTCAAGAACATTAATGCTAAATTTGGAGAAATTTAAATAACACGTTTGGTCGTGACTCGAAACAAACAAATTTGCTGACAGAAAATTCCGAATAGTTGAGTTTAGAAAAAGGATCTGGCTTCGCTTGATCAACTAGTTGGTAAAATTATAGGTTCGTTTTATTATTGACAATAAATTATAGTCCTTTTTCTAGAAAATTCTTAACTTCATCTCTTAGCGAAATTTCGGAGCCCCATAATCAGGAAAGTTACCAATATATTATTATTATTATTATTATTATTATTATTATTATTATTATTATTATTATTATTATTATTATTATTATTATTATTATTATTATTAAAGTTGTTATAAATAGGACTATAATTGTCAATAACAAGATAAACCTATAATTGTGCCAACCTACACGTAGAGATTAATTTCAATACTTGTGCAACTAGTGTTCATTGATTGTATTTGTTATTATTATAGCTATTATTTTGTATTGTTATTTAAAACATTTCATTCCCTTTACCTCAATCTCAGCTCGGCATGATGTCTTCGCTAGGAAGTTCATGACATAATATAAAAAAGATGATGATGGAATGATGGAGCATTGATGGAAAAAGATGTGAAGAATGGAAGAAAGCAAAAGAATTCTTCTGATGTGTTACTTGGCCACTAGAAATTCCATTTGCTCTTCGAAGCTGAGCAAACATACGCCCCTGTGAGCAATTTTATACACTTGTGCGATAAGCACAGATGCACATGCAAGAGATAATGAATCACTCATCACCACATTATGTGGTTGGCAGATGAGTATAACTTCCAGGATGGGGAGTCGTCAAACCGTAAACTGGAACAAATGAATCTTATCAGTCACTCTTCTCTGGGTCATAACGACACCTTGTTGCGCACTCTCTCAAGGCGAATATTCTTGACTTGAAATAGGTTTTCTTCGTCAAACAATCGCTACGTAATTGTTTCCATTGTTACTTGTAAGTCTCAACATGCTTGCTGAGCACTTCCTTACAATTTTCCATATATTTTTTTACAAACAATTTTGGTATTGGCAGACAAGAATCGAGTTTTCATTTACTTAACCGATAAACATACACCATATTATTTATTTGTTCTCTTGGATAGGGTTTGCTTTCGGGTTAAAATGGAATACGAAGATGAATTTTTCTAGCAGAAAATGCAGCAAAACAAAGATCATATTTACAAAAAAATTATGTCGTAAATACATTTGTCTTCCCTGTGCAATATTGAGGGTTATAAAGTGTGACACTAATGTATCTACAATAAACTGAAAGTCAAGTCAACCTCAAAGAATAAAATAACATCTTATAAATATTAAATCAATCAAAGAACATTTTAAAAATATTGTTGTATTTGCAAGGGATTTTATTTAAGTCCTGAAAGGATAATTTGTATAGTGATTCCCAATACCATTGGTTTTGAAAATTGAAAAATTCTAGTGGAATTCTATATAAATTATTCTTACTCAATTTACTTTCGTGTCAGGATTCAGTCATCAAAGAATTAACGATTACAATGAATCAACAGATATAAAATGGAAAATGAATTTCAAGAAATCTCTGATTCAACCGTTCTCTATCTTACAAGCATTTTTAATTAACGCTAATGTTTCTCCCAACTATGCTACGTCGACAGCCTTCGCTGTCCTGCCGCGAGACGACGGTAACCACGCAGCCGTCTCGCGGCCGTGCGCGCGCGGCTGTGCCTGCGTCATCGCGCGCTGTCGTCCTGTGGCGAGGAGAAGGGGGCGGGGCGTTAGCGCGAAGATCCTGGGAAGCGGCGCTCCAGCGGCGCACGCGGGCGGGCGGGCTCGTGAAATTCACGGGAGCTGTGTGGCAATGACCTACTAACGCCCTTATCTGAGGTTTATTTTGCCCCCGCGTACGAATATGGGGCGATCCGACGTTCGAGGCGTATCCCAAGGTCGTAAAACACACCCACGTGGAAAACATGGAAGCAAAGATGGAAATTACTTGGGAGCAAGATTCGAACAATAGGATGGACACACACGGCTACTCTGCAGCAGTGCCGATGGGAGATTTTCAACAATGCACCTTGTAGTCCGGATCTCACCCTCACCGATTTCCGCCATTTCTTACTCAGCAAAAAATGTCATCCCGTCTCGTCAGTATTACGAGCATTGCAGTAACGCAGAATTGCTGGAGGTTGCCAAACACGGGTACCGAACCCAGATCGCAGACAATCACACAGGCATACAAATGCTGATTTGGCGATTTGTCAAATGCGTCATTTGGTTTAGATTATGTGGAAAAATAGTGGAACATGTGCTGCATCTGCTACAATAAAGTTTTCCCTGGAAACTGGTTTGTCCTTTTGCAGACGACCGAGAGAACTTTTTTGTGGATGTGTCTCGCCTGTGGGGCGATTTCATGGGATAGGGTCAACCCTGTGGCCTTCCGCCGCTGGACGGGGGGTTCATATCTCGATCGATCCAACTGGAATTGTGGTGGACAAAGTGGGTTCGCGTCAGGTTTTCTCGGGGTGCGCCCTCCTCCCTGTCTTTCATTCGATTGCTTTTATTGATTTCCATTGATATTATTTGATTTTAAGTGATATTATAATCACCTCTCCGTCAAAGTCATTCGGTCGTTTTTGAGAAAATATGTTTTCAATTGTCTTCAAGCAAAAATTACATGAAAACTACGCGTAAAATGGTGCGGTATCAACAATTCACACAACGTGGATTCCTCTACAGAAAATTTGGAGGATGTATATTATTACATACAAGAAGAAGATTTATCCAGTTTTTGGATGTCAAAGCTCCACACTACGAGCTTTTATGACAAAAACGTTCCACTTTCCACTGGAGCATCACTCTGCAATACTTTCTCTTCACTACCTAAGTACAAAGTATGACGAGAATGTAAAAACGTTAGTCAATCAGGAATTTCACCATCATTTGAAATTGTTGTGTAGAGACTATTGGTTTCTTTTCTGATTAAACAGTACGGGAAAGAGTATTCGAATTGACTGGATTTGCATGCAATTCAGACATTTGTATCCTAGACTCTACTCTTGTTGGTGACAGGATTTTGTACGCCAGCTAAAAGTTAGCTTATTCGTAAAGGTGCCACTAGTTGGCTGAGACTTCAAGTCGGTTGTCCTGATAGATAAGTTTCCGTGGTTTCCTCCAACCAATTACAAGCGGATGTCGTAGGATGTCGGATATCCTACTCAACGCAGCACTTCCCTAACAAAGGGGCCATGCGCCGCGCGCGATCTCACCTTCCTCTTCCTTGTCCTATTCTCACCCCTTACACACCCACTTACACTAACACGTACTACACTACCAGACATGGCGGGAGACCGATCGAGAATTTAGAGCTTGTCCCGGCCGGAGCGGTGTCCTGCTAGTGGGTGGGAAATACCTGATTATTGAAAACCCCTCTGGCCTACGGTAGGGTCGGCGCCGGATCTCGCTACACAGCGGAGGAAAGATCACCGCCACCTCCCGGGAAAAATAAACAAGCACTACACTTACGATACTAACGACCCTGTTAGTAGAAGTGCCCGTAATCACTAAAACAAACAATCAATCAATCCTACTCAGCGTGCGACGGATATGGCGCGATCCTTCCTTCCACATGCCGTCCTTATTTCCATTCCTAGCACTGCGCTATGGATTCCATCCTCCGCCATTTGATCCTAGAAATATCCAAATGTATTAGAGATTTGGAAAAGCAGTTTCTAGTTTTGAGATCATCTAGAAACTCACGTTTCTCCAAAAAGGAAAATCGGAATAATAGAATTCGGAAATAGAAATCGGAATAACCAGAAATAATTATTCTGGTTATACAATATTTAAAAGTGTGTTTTTGTTAGTTTTGTATCGAAGGGCAGAGGTAAATAATTTTATATATGTTAACAGCTGTTATCTTGTTTATTTCAATGCAAAGTAAACCAGACTTGATCGAGTTTTTTATACTATTGACAATTTTTTATCAAAATCATAACTATTTATTTATGATGTGATGTCAACAAACTGGACAATATAATTTTAAAAAAGACCCCAAATACAGACGAAACGTCAAAAAGAAATAAATTGTTATAAAAAAATACTGAGTCTATTTTATTAAGGTCAAAAAACATTGCAATAGAAAAGAGGTAAATATTGTAAAGTTGTGGGGATTTTTGTTCAAAATATAACCAAAATCACTCAATTACTGTGTCAAAAAAAGCTTTTTGGATTTGAAACTTTCGTGACACTATTAAGAATAAACTTTTTTATGTGTGAAACATTAAAAGCTACCTTTTTAATAATTTATTTTCCATGAAGCCTTAAACATTTTCAACGCCCAAGTCGCGTATGTTAAACAAGCAGCGCGCCTCCCAGCCACTTTCACGGAGACTATTCCATTTGGAAAGAAGTCGGCTGCAAGGCCGGGCTGGTGATCGATGACGCCGATAAAGCAGGAAACCGTTCGCTGGCGTTTCTTTCCCGGGCAGCGCCGCGTCCGGCGCCCGACGCGACGTCAGGAACGCCGCGCCCCGCGCAGGGGCACTTTCACGGGGAGGCAGCGCCCGGCAACACGCTCGCTCGTCAAGCGCGGACGTCGCTAACGGGGCCACGGGTTGCCAGGGCCCCCGCTCCAAAATTTTAACATCCAGTAGTTGTTTTTTTAATTACATATTTCGTCGATAACGTAAAGTAAATGACGTGATATAACCAGTATTACACCCATGTGCCGTGATTCCAATAGTAAGAAAGAATTTATTCATACTTTAACATATTCCAGATATCTATCAGCTAGAAATTATAGAATTTTACTGTCAGTGTATTACAAGCTAAAATTGCCTGTCTCTCTTTCATTGGTCAAATTTATTTTCTCTGTGTAGTGTAAATTTCCTTCTTCTGTGAAAACAGTCAAATACTGAAAGTTTATTATAAAGTTAGCCATTATGAAATTTGATAGTATCATTATGAGTTTTACTTCGAGTTACACTTCAACTATTTACAGAAAAAATCGAAATATTCTAAATTTACTTTAGTATATTGTTTCGTTTCTTCTGTACTACTAAATAGCATACATTTCTTGAATCTTCTATAATTATCGTAACTCGCTTCTCCATGAACATGATGATATACAAGGTTTACATGTTCACAATAAATGAATCACACGACTGCATCAGAATGACATGTCAATTATCATTTCTCAGTACGTCTTCCAAGTACCCATCTACATTTTTAATTTTTTTTTCTATCGACAGTCGTTCGACAAATAGTACGATATCCATGAAGTCGATTGGTTGCATTCTTCGCAACGAGGATGTGATTCATATTTGCGGTTGCAAGGAGATGGTGTTGGAAAGTCCAGTCTCAAGATCGAACACTTTTTCACGCAAAGACGTGTTCAGGGAAATATTGTAAGAGAGCTTATTTGTATTAGGCTTATTTGTCTCGAGCCAAAGACGGGAATGTATTGCAGCATAATAATACCACTAGGAATGTTGTGCAGAATTTTAAGAATTATCCTTGTTTCAAATTCTTTTAGGTGTGGAGGGGGTGTCAGAGGGGGCGGTGCGCGGAGGCGGGGCGCGGAGGCGGGGCGCGGAGGCGGGGCGCGGAGGCGGAGGCGGGGCGCGGAGGCGGGGCGCGGAGGCGGGGCGCGGAGGCGAGGCGCGGAGGCGGTTATAGAACGGGGGGGGTAGAGGACCCACAACTGAGGGGGCAGTGGTTCCCGCTAGCGCCAGAAGGGGGAGAGTGGTAAGGTTTCCTGCGGCGAACAGAACCTTTCACTTTCCTTCCTCCCCACAACATTCAGACAATGCGAAGGCCCACTGGACTTCCCTTTTCATAAAATTATGGTGTCATAATTTTTATCGGATTGAACTATTTTGAAACAATCGCAAGCTTTTATTTTCTATTAAAATAAATTATTTCATATTTGTCGTAATTACATGGATTCTTTTATTGGATTTGTCTGCTTCTTTAAGTGCATCACTAAATAATAACAATAATAAAATACGTCTGTGAAAATGTATGCCAAGCAATAACACATTAACTGAAATTGACCGTCTTTAATCTATTGTAAACATGTTGTATACATATATTTATGACTATCTGTTAAATGTATACACATTGTATACATTTAACAGATAGTCATAAATATAACACAAGTTGATTCTTTTTTATCACACAGAAAATGGCGTACAGAATTGTGGAGAAATTGACTGTTGCAGAGGAGACAGCAGTACTACTAGACTCGAAGCACACTTTCATTGGTTGGTTTTGAATATAATATGAATAAAGAGATTATTGCTAGAGGAGTAAGATCGTAATGTTAGAAAGAGGATAAGCAAAGGAATTATGCACGAGGAAACGAGATTCAGAGCAGTAGACAAGAGGGAAACAGATTAGAATGCCAAACGTTCATTTCTATGGCGAAATAATTGCAAGAGTGACTATCCCGTAAGCGCATATGCAGACGGTTGCGTGAGCATTGGAACATATTAATTCATTTCAAAATAATGTTCGTTTTGATAGTGATATGCAAATTATACTTTTACGTTGATAGATACGATAAACAAGGAAATGTATCTTATTTTCTATCCATTGCTTAAAATGTAAATCGTTTAGTGGTTCTCTTAAGCACAGAAGAAAGTAAGTTCTGATATTTTGGGTAAATTCGCGAATTTTGAGAAAATATAATTACAACTGAAATAAAATTCACGTTTCGAATTAATATATGTTACATTCGTAAAGTTACTGAAAAGGCCTGAAGACAGATACTTTTCGTAGCAAAATTAACTACTTCTTATTGAAATATACCTTATTGGACTTGAACATTCTATATTAATAACTATAAAATATAATTTATTTTAATAGAATTCAGAATAATGACTAAGAAATAAAACGTATTCAACTTGAACATTCTTTATTAATAACTACGAAATATAGTTTATTTAAATAGAGTTTAGAATAATTTTCTCAAAAGCCAAAGTAAACGTAAAACAAATTTATACGTTGATACTCCCCAACTGCGTAGTACGAAATCGAAATCACGTGATTCGATACCCTCGTCCTTGGAATTAGAGACAGTCGTCAATATTCCACGCGAGAGCGACGGTTCGTCCAGAGTATTCCGGGCGACGAATCGCGGCGCGATTGCGCCTGAGCGGAGTGGCGTGGGACTGCCCGCCTCGCCAGCGCCCCGACCCCGGGTCAATTGCTGCTCTCGGACCAAGGGCACGAAAGCGAAGAGCAGCTCTGGCAGCGGCAGGCCGACTGCGCGAAATCTCGGCAAAATATTTCGAGTACGAATCAAGAGATTGCCCTTGAGCTATGAAGGCGAATTCAGAATGATCGTTAGAACGTCCGATTGGCACTATCGTGAGAATGATAATAAGAATTTTATTGATATGCTTGATGGTTGTGGTATTGTTTTTAAAGACATTTCAATCATTTGAATTTGCATGCAAAAGGGAAACTTATGAACCCTTTATTCCTTATAGATGTCTTCAAAATACAAACTTACTAAATAATTGAGTCTTTAAATCATGGAATTATACAGCCGCTCATAATTTCTGCCACATAAAATTTTAAGTAATGTTATACGACGTATCTCACTAAAAAACTGAAAATAAATATTTTGGCACTTCGATCATTAGGATCGCGATTAGATCAAGTATTACAAGAGAGATGAAAGTACTTAACCTTTCAACTGTCAACTGTTCATATAATCAATCCTCTTTCGATAGTGGCTTCGGATGAAACTTTTAAACCGAAATCTGTCATGCGATTGCAGTTGATACATGTATTTCTCTACGTTTAATATAAATTACGTTAATAATATTCCTATTCGTACTAAGCATTGTATATGATTTGCATTTGCCTTGCACTGTTCCTTGCTCTCGTTCTCGCCGTCGCCACTGTCTCTTTCTCCACCAACTACATCGCTACCCTCACCGACACCAACCCGCGCCTTAGCCAGAGCAATTACCCTGTGGCACCACCCCGTTGCACTACGCTCTTAAGATTTCATACGCCGCGGTTCAGCCGCACGACACTGCCACCATCCCGCCACTAAGTCCCCATCACTTCAGCCCATCCCACCCACTCCACGGCGCCTCACCCTGCCGCCACCCGCCATCACTTCTCCCCGACTTCATGTGATCTCGCCACCAAATACCACTACCACTATTACTACCACTACTATCACTACCACAATTACTACCACTACTGCTACTACCACTACCACCCCTACTACCACAGCAACCACTACTACAACTACCACCACTACCACTACAATCACCATTACTACCACTACCACCACTATTATCACTACCACCACTCCTACCACTAGCACCACTACTACCACTACCACTACCACCACTACTACTACTACTACTACTACTACTACTACTACTACTACTACTACTACTACTACTACATAAGCTAAAGTAAACGTAAAACAAATTCGTACGTTGATACTCCCCATCTACTACGACTTCCACCCTCACTACCACTGTCACCACTACTACCACTACCACCACTACTACCTCCACTATCACCAGTACCACCATTACCTGCGCGTCCCCACCGCGCTTCCCTATCTCTCATATCGCCCCCGCCCCTCTCTCAACCCGCTACTATCCCCTCATCACTACGCTCCATCCGACCCCCATCGGCTTACGTGGCACAGGCCATCAACTGATGTCAATGAAGTGCGTACGTGCGAGAGGTTCTGTATGTCGAATCCCGAAGATGGTGGCAGGATTTTTTACACTAGCTACAGGACTAAGTCGAATTCAGCTGCTATCTGGAGGAGAATCCTAGCGGACGGCTGCTCTGACCGATAGTTTTCCTTGGGTTCTCCTATCAACACCAGGCGAATGCAGGAGCAGTATCCCAACAAACGGGCCACAGACCGTACGCGATCTTTCCCTCTTTTTCCTTGTCTTATCCTCACCCCTTTGCTTACACACACTTAGACTGGCATGCACTAGATGATCCCACATGTCAGGAGGCCAGCGGGAGCTTAGTTCTGGTCCCGACTGGGGCGGTGCCCGTTAGTGGAAGATCACCGCCATCTCCTGTGATAAAAACATACACTACACTTACAGGACAAGGACCTTATCATTTGACTCGCCCGGATACACGAAATAATCACTCAATCGCCTCACGCTGCCACCTTCACCCTCCTCCCCCCGCCGCCCGTGGGCGAGGCGCAGCGGAGCGAGGGCGGAAGCGGGCGCGGAGCGGAGCGGAGTGGCGTCTCGGCCTGGGCGCCTATCGATTGTCGGCACTTCGATAATAGATCTGCCCAACGGAAATAGCTGTGCGACCCCGCGACGCAAACACGCGCACCCGCCCGCCCGCCCGCCCGCACCGTCTCGTGCCCACGGCCCCTACGCTTAAAGCACGCTGCCCTGAACAGTTTTTTTTTATCCCGGCTGAGGCGATCGTTTATTTCATTGCTGGGTTCATACGGCGCAGCTCGTCGGCTTTTCCGCAAAAGGAGGATAATTTATTATCTAACATAACCTATGGCAGTTGCTGATGGTTTGCCCAGCAACATAAAATTCGCGTGCACGCTTGTCTTATTCTATAATGAAATGTTCTCGTTTTATAATCTTGTTTCTCCTTTTTAATTTATTCACGCATTCATTCTTATGTCAATTTACACCTATTTACATCCCTTTCACTCGCACACTAGGCACCCAAACACTGGGTTTAGTATAACGCCTCGATTGTCAGAGCGTCACAGATACGTTTTCTTCGACTTCCTGGCGATTGCTTCTTCTTAGAGAAATGGACTTTTTCAACAACAAAATAAATGACTATTTAATTGGAAGACTTCTGGCGTACAGTTCACAAGTTATAACAACATCTTAAAAATGTAGAAGTTAGTACTGATAATATTCCTAGAATAAGATGCGTACATTTGCATAAATTCATTTTCCCATGAAACTGAGAAGCTTTTGGACTTACTCGACGATTTCCTAAAGTATTCTTCTTCTTAATTTAGGGTCTTCTAAATACCCCGTTTCTAAAAGAAGACAACCGACAACTATAACTCACAACGTTGCACTAGGGCAGCGTCCAATACTTTAAGGCCACTGCGAGGGCTGACTTTGTAGAAGGGGGTGCCGCCGCCATTGACCAAAGAGGATGCAATTGGCTTAATCTCTGCCTTCCAGACAAATAATTCTTCTCTCCTGTTTCGGTATTACTAATAATTACCTAATAACGAACGCGAGAGTTAACAAATATTTTCTTTTTTCCTGCTTTATTTATTTATTTTTGCTCGTGAATTGGCCGATTTGGACCACGCGTACATGCACCCTGCTTTTACCGGGGCGCAGTAACATGCCCGTGGCAGGTGCACGTAATTTATCATAGGATCAGCATGTAGCTTAATCTGATTTTTATCCCCTAGGTTTGTTAGCCCTAAGGGTATGGAAGATGAAGTAATTATGGTAGTGAGGGGTGAAAGGACGACACATACATTCAGACGTACACAAACACTCGCACGCCCGAGGCGGGCCTCGTACGAGCGATCTTCTGGTCCGAGACCGCTATGGCGCTAAAGTCTTTCCTATCTCGGCCATCTGATTGACCTATTTTTATTTTATTTTTTGTAGAACTATGGTACAAAACCTTGCATCGTGTCTGGGACATAGGGACAGCTTTTAACTCTTTAGTCGCGTGGCGACTATAAGCTTCCTCAGACGATTTGTGTTCTCTGCGAAATAAAATAGTACTGTCCTGTTCTTCTGGAACTTACAATATCTTTCAACTGTTTGTGTACCTCTCCTCCACTAATGTCAAATCTGTTGTACGCGTTAAAGTTCTTAAAATAGAGCGCATTCTCAGTGACAGTAAACTCCTCCAATTCCCATGCGCATCCAGATTCGTCCGTGATATTACATAAAATTGAATTATTTGTGACGCTTGTAAACAATAAGAAGTTAGTGACAACATTACTTAATAAAAATAAAATTACTGTTTAGATTTTTGATGTATAAATGAAAAGTAACTTATGCTGTAATAGTTACCGTACGAAAGGCAACATATGATCGTAATTTAGAATATATTGCATTTCAAGCTATTAAAATTCATTTATAAATTTTCGATTGTAAAAATTATAATTTATTAAAGAAAGTTGAATATCACTTAGAATAAATAGCAAAACTACAATAATTGTTAGAAATATTAGAAAGAAAAGTGTGCGCATCCCCATGCGACTACTAATGTCAAGAAACGGCACGCGACTTCCGAAGGGTTAAATCGCAACAGAAATCGCTCGTTTACTGCGGCAGGAGACCAATCACAGATAGAAAAGGGGGAGAAGGGAGGGGGGCGAGCGGAGGAAGTAGTTCCAGCGACGTCCCAGGCACTTTCTCGGCCACGAAATTCCAGCTTGAATTGCAGCTCATTGGGCAGCTGCAATGCAACTCGCTTATAATGATTTATTGCATTCGTATGAATTTGAAAACTCGCTCGTAACGCCGCTCGTTTTCGAAACATTTACTCATGCGATAAAGCTTAACATTATAAAGTAGTTACATAAACTACTCGTTCAATTAAATTATACAGTAGCTAAGGACACATACTCCCTAGTACATCCACTCCGGGACATACACCACCTTTCACAACCAGAGAATGTCCGATACACCGTGGTTCCTTATTTACTATGTTGTTATACTGAATATGGTCTTCTAATGAGCGAGTTTGACCTAAATACTGTGACGTCACAGCTAGAAAATGGAGTTTAGAGTTAAGAGTTTAGAGTAGCGATACACTACTCATTATCCTTGGCTAAGCAGATCGCAATACGCTTTCGAGCTTCTCTCAATCGAAACTTTGGTAGGAAGTATGCGCAGTTTACAGAATGAGGATTGGTATTTCTCTTGGAATGAAAAGTATTCTTAGGTGTTCCTGGATTTACTCCATTAACTCTTCCTTAAGAGATAACGGCTTACAGAGAACACTGATGTTGATTCGACTATGTAAAGGAAAACGGATGTAATGGTATGATAGGATAATAAGGAAAAGATAATAAAAGGAAAAATGTACTCCTGTGGTCAGGTAAATTGAATATCTTATGCAAAAGTACTTCTGGAAGTGTTTCTTTTAACAATTTTATTCTCTGTTCGCTCTAACAACGTAGAATAAGAAATAACAGAGATACTACTCTCAACCACTGGCGGCATTTGTGGGTTGGCGAAGGAGGCCAGTCTTCCGGATATGCTTCAGAATTTCGCAGCAAACTTTTTTACTTCACTACACATGTTTCCTTTGAAAGGTTATTTTTATTGAATATATACTATAAAATAATATAATAAAATTAAATATCATAATATTGAAACAAATAATGAATAAATTTTCAATTTTTCTTTGCAAATATAAAGTATACATATTTCAAAGGTATTTTTTTTTTCAAAAAAAGAAATACAGTTTAAAAGATTAAATGATTTATGTGGAATAATTTCAACGTCTCTAATCAATTCACGCTGTACTCTGTTCTATAAAAACGTGCGTAGTCCAATTTGCCATTTCTGCGCACGAGCGGGCGCTTATTCGTTTGGAGGCCGGCGCGCCAGACGCTGTGGCGGTGGCTTTCCAGCCGTCGCCACGCGACAGCACGTCTCCTTGCGCTCTTGGCGAAGCAGGTGTCCGCCTTCTGTGCAAACGATTCGCAGCCCCCGACAAGCGGCGCCCCTCACGCCCCTGCACTCCACTTCTGCCTGTTCACCTCTCTGAGCAAACGCTCTGGCCTGTGTCGCACCCGCCGCCTCAGCCGCACCCACAGCACACGCTGCCCCCACTGTACATGCCGCCCCCGCAGCCCCCGCCGCCCCCACCGACCCACCGCCCCCACCACCTCCACAGCCCCCTCCGCTCCCGCCGCCCCCGTTAACTCCTGTGATTATAGAACTCCTACATTCAATGTGTCCCTCGACGTCACCTCGCACCCACCACAACCATTGCCACCAGTGATTTCACCCCCGCGTCACCAATTTCACTCCCGCTGCCATCGTTGGCTCTACCGTCCCCGGCACCTCCTCCGCTTCACAAGCCACTACCTCTACGATTAACACCACCTTCCCATCTTCTACAACTATCTCCACCACCACCACCTCCTCTGCAACTACCACCACCACCGCTGCCTCCTCTACTCTACCACCACCACCACCATCGCTGCCACCTCCTCTACAACTACTACCACCACCACGACCTCTTCTACAACTACTACCACCACCACCACCACCTCCTCTTCCTCTACAACTACCACCACCACCTCCTCCTCCTCTACAAATACCACCACCGCCACGTCCGCTACAACTACCACCACCGCCGCCACCTCCTCTACAACTACCACTACCACCACCACCACCACCGTCACCTCCTCAACTACCACCACCAACGCTATTTCTACAACTACCACCACTGCCGCCACCATCGCCTCCACCCCCGCGACCGAGACCGCCTCCACCAGTGCCGCCGCTGACTGAAGGCGGAGGCGCGCCGGATGCGTCGTGTTGCGTTACAGGCGCCGCCGCGCAGATACGGAAGGATATTGCTCCGCCCGGGTAGCGTTACCTGCTCATATTGACTCCCCGTCCAGACGCCTTCTTCAGGGCAAACAGACATCCGGATTTGCTTCTCCGCTCCCACCGTCTCTTCACACACATTTACTAATGATGGAACTTTGCTGAAACTTCACGCTATAAAAGACATGAGTTCTGAGAGGAATAGATCTACTATGTTTGTAAGCCCTCTCAATGTATGCAATAAAAAACTGTTTAAACCTTTAAATAGTGAAAAGTACGTAAAAGTGATTTTTTCGTTTCTTTTAATAGGAAATTACAAAAGCATTCAACGCTACAGTCAGGGCGATTCACAGTCCTTACGGAGGGACGTGCTCAAGTTCTTGATCAATAAGGAATTGAAAATTGAGTAACCAATGCTGAACAATAATATCACATCGTTGCATATCATTAAGTGAAACACGGTGCGCATCTAAATTCAATTAATAATGACAGTAATGGACATATAATGGACGCGACTTCTTGGCCTACCGGGTTGACACCGCGTAGTTTGCTGAGAGGCCGACATTCACCCGGACAGCCTTTCGACGTTCCTCGGACATATTGTTTTTCTGACGACCCGTCTGAAAATCATTCAGTGTGGATTCAACCATCGTGGAACATGGTTGGACTACTTCCAAAACAGCGAAACTGTGATAATTTCATAACTTAGTGTTTTATATGTACCCTTTCAGTTTGGTAATGGGAAAAATAATTAGAATTACTCTCGGAAAATTCAATTGTGCTATTGAAAACAACTCATTAATTGTTACCTAGTACGACTCATTTAATAATCGTTTAGTAATTTGAATGTAAGAAGAAGTTTTTTAGCTTGCACGCCTGAGGATCATTTAAGAACAAATCGTGTTGGTTCATCAATCTTTTGCCATCGTTATAGAGACAGTCCGTCTCCGCGGTTGTTTCCACTGTGCTTGAAGCAGAACTGCTTCGCGGCGCGTGAGGGCGGGAGGGTGGGGAGGGGAGGCGTAGAGTTCTTCCCGCCCATTGCTTCGCGCTGAATAATAAAAGCGCCGTCGCGCTCCGTTCGCTAATGCGCTCCCTCCCCTCACCTCCGCTTCCCTCCCCTGCCCCCTGCCCAACACCCGCGCATCGCACGATTTCTCTCCGCCGCGCCCCACCTTCCCCAATTGCCAACGCCCCGCCAGCTCCGTTCCATCCCGCCAGCCCCGCTGCCACCCTCCCCGCCCCATTCTCAGCAAGACCCCTCCTTCTCAGCACCCATCACCGCCCCATCCCGATCTGCGATACAGCTGCCGTGGAAAATACCAACAGCGCTGCTTGCGCCCCCAGCCTCCCTCTGCGCACTGCCAGATGGGTGAAGCGCAAGCCTGTACAAAAAAAGGCTCCCCAGGGCCACCACTCTGGTCGTGCGGTTGCCATCGTGACGAAGGTGTTGCTTTTAGGGTTCCAGGCAAAGAATATAAAACGTCTGTGTTGTTTTCGTTTTACTAATTACGGGTCGCTATGCGCGAAAGGAGTTTAATATATTTGCACTTTTAGAAATACGTCCTGTGGCCGAAATGAAAATGGGTCTAACAAACGATGATTGGTCTAACATAAACTTTCTTCACTTTCCACATTTTCTTTACTTCACTTGTCAGATACTTGTAGCTATTGTCTATATTCGATAAAAGTAAAATAGCTATTTCAATCAGAGGGACTTCTTTCTCTTTGTCTAGCAAAGTGATGTCACGTTTATTATCTGGCATGATCACGTCAGACCTTCTTTCTCTATCCCAATAGAGTTTGAAATTACTGTTATCTACTGCTGGTGGTGGTTCATACTTGTAATAAGGTGATGCTGAAGCTGTACCTCCTGCTAAATTGTAATCGACATATTTACTACGTTGTTGTGTCTTAAGCTATATTCTGTGTTTGCATGTGTAGGCAGGATCCTGTCACGGGGTCAGCTGTTTCTGCTATTTCACGACATAATAATAATAATAATAATAATAATAATAATAATAATAATAATAATATTGTCTCTGTATGATTGCGTGTGAGTCTATTTCATCATCACCATATTTTTTCCCATCTGCCAAGGCTTACAACTTGGGGGTGTAAAAATGGAATCAGCATTAAATGCTTATCTCCCCAATAGAAAAGTAACGTGACAATCATGACTGAGCCTCGGTGGGATGCACGTATCCCCGTATGCCCATGTTGGTCGATTCGCGAAAATAATAATAATAATAATAATAATAATAATAATAATAATAATAATAATAATAAAAGTAATTTTCTCCAATTATTCTAAAGAGGTTCGGATCCCCACGAGCATAGTGGAACGCATCGAAAGACACCTTGCTTGCTCGAAGCGGTGGGGTGGACGTCAAGGGGATGTAACTGTGTCGGACGGATTTCTCGAACACCCTTCTTGAAACGCTGAGCAATGCAAAGAAGGCATGGATGAGGGGCGTATCGGCCGCATGGAGCGCCGAACCGCTCCTTCCTCTGGCGCCAATTAGCCGCTGCTCGAAGCGCGAACGGGAGGCGAGGGGGCGGACGCGACGACAGCGCGCCCGAGGCGTTTGCGGAGTGAGTCGGCCGCTCACCTGACGCCTCGTCGCGAGCGCTCGCCGCTCCGCCGCGGCCGCGCGTGACGCATGCGGAGAGCATTCGCGCGTTGCAACACTCTCTGCAGGATCCAGCGCCAACCGCTGCGGAGGCGGAGGATGAGGAGGTGGTTGTGAGTGTGAGGCTTCGTGATTGTAGCGGGGGCGGGGAGGCTGACTTCGCGGGGAAGGCGGGGTGAGGGGGGCTGGGGGAGCGAGGTTCAAAGGCGGTGGGTGCTGGTGCAGGGGGCGCTAGAGTAGGGACAGCTAGGTGGGACATTTAGGGTGGGGACAACTAGGAAGGGGCAGTTAGGTTGGGGACATCTAGGGTGGGGACATCTAGTGTGGGACATGTAGAGTCGGGTCCTCTAGGGTGGGGACAGCTTCGGTGGGGACAGCTAGGATGGGGACATCTAGGGCGGGGGCATCTAGGGTGGGGACCGCTAAGGTTTGGGGAGCTAGGGTGGGGACATCTAGGGTTTGGGCAGCTAAAACGAGGACAGCTAGGGTGGGGACAGCTAGGGTGGGGACAGCTAAAGGGTGGGGAGATGTAGTGTAGTGGAAACATGTAGAATGGTATGAGCGTGGGCGGGACAGATGGGGTGCGGCTTGCTGTCCCGTGCGGAGCAGCGAGGCCTGGACTGCGGGGGTGGGGCGAGCTGCGAGCGGCGATCAGTCTCTCCCGTGTGAGTCAGCATAGGCGGCTGACCGCAGGTCTCAGGGGATCCGGAAAGTCCTCTCGATGCTCTGACTCGTTATGGATAGCTACACACTTAATGCCACGAACGTTTCCATTGCACAGAGCAGAACTTTCGTCTGCGGAGAGAAGATTACTGCCAACGTTAATATTCAGCGTAACACAGCTAAATACTACTCGTGAACCCCCTAATTGTAAAATGTAGCTTTGTACACGCATACGTATTTATTTCCGATAGTCGATGCGTACAATTCCAAAATCCCTCCGAATCCATTTTGGAAATTTTTTTAGAAGGCAAAAATATCTCCTGACCTTATTACTTGTACTGACGTTACTTATGGAGAATTGTATTAAGAACATTATTTTTGAAAATTTTACAAACTTAAAATGGATATGGGAATTGTGGTACTCAATAAGTGAATAAAGAGGATTACATCAGTCATCGTAAATGAAGTTTTTGGACAAGTTACAGGAACAAATAACCTTTGTTCGGAGGATAAAACTGACGCAAATATGCCGGCCTTATGCACTGCAATAACTGCACCGAATATTCATAATTCCCGATCCAGGCGCTCCTTGCTAGAAAAGTATTCTTTGTTATAGAACAAACATGCCAACAGGATTTAATGAAAAGGCAGTGTTTGGAAATGCAAACTGAACCTGCAATATATTTACATATTTCAGAATAAAATAGAGTTCTTCAGTTTATGGTAGATGCTAAATAGCGCGAACTTCACTAATATGACCAAAACGTGATTTTTTTAAAGGTGAGTTTTCTAAGTGTGTTATACAATTAGTTTTGGAGCTTTTTTTCTTTAGGGGATTTTTCTAGCGTCAGGAGATGCCGACTTCAACTATCCGCACCAGGTACGCTCTATGTCCCTCATGGGGACATATTAAACTTTTTACAATAGGTGCTCTTGCGGTCTCTTGCGGTTGTGGTCAGAAGACTCACAAGGCCTTCGGTGACAACACACATAAATTAAAGACAAGGGATAAACAACCAAACCCAAGGCGGAACTCGAACCCGTCATCCTTCAGACCGAGGCGCTGAATCGACTCACGCTCTAGCTACCTCGGCCATAGAAGTCGGCAGTTTATGGGCATTTCATTTAATAATATAATTATCTGTGCTTTTAAAGATATCTATCCCGTCTATATTCAATCAAATGATGCTTATTTGTGTTTTAACTAATTGGTGACTTTTCCTGAGATTAAACACAAAGAATGTTAATATCATTGTATTATACCTTGGCATGGAATTTAGCCAAACCTCTCTTGGAGGACCACATTTATTGCAAATTTAAAGGGTTAATGAAGAACTCGTGTGTTTGTTCAATAAATTGATTATGTATATAATGCTAAGCACGGTCTTAAAGATGTTCTAAAGCAATATTAAGGTCTTAACTATTTTCTGTGAATGAGAATTGTCTTACTGCCTCTGCCTACTCCATTTAAAAAAAGGTTAGAATAATTGTTCTCTACAACATTTATATTCATGTGAATGCCATGTATAAGCATACGTTCATCTCAAAACCATTCAACGTTGGCTCCAAAACTATTTTATACCTCGTTGTGGTTGCGGATGCATCGTTTCAATGGAAACGAGCAGCTGAGAATGTGAAGGAATCTTGAGACAACTCATTACGCTTTCCTGTGTCGCTTATTTGCGCGGGTGCGGCTGATGAGGAGGAAGAAAGCGACAGCGGGTGAGCGCGCTGCCGGTGATTCAGGCGCGGTGAGGTGGGGGCGGAGAGAGTCACCCCCCGACCGCAGGCGCACGAGCAGCGCGCGTGGTGATGAACGGGGTGGGGTGGGGGGGGGGCTTCCCCGGACACCGCGCATGCGCACGCGCGGAAGATACACAGCTGCCTAGGGAGGAAACAAGGAAACTTCGAAAATGGGCTCTTAAGTCAATTTAATTTCATTTTGTCTAATAAACCCCTTGGATATTCCGAATGACTGATCCACAATAAACCATACAAAAGTTGGTTTGAAAAAATTGTTTCTTCTCCAAATTTTGCATTTTAGAAACATGTAAACACTCCAGAACATGTAAATTGTTTATTATTTATAAAATAAATGAGCATATTTGTCCACAAAGAAAATTTAACACGGAGATTAAAAAAAGGACCCAATTTACACCATTCAATGGATTTATTATTTCTGAATAATTTTCATTTGGAGGAGTTTATTATTTTCTTTTGTAAAAAATAAACAATTTACATGTTTCTGGTATGGTTATATCTTCAACCATTCGAAATATCGAAGCAGTTTATTAGACAAAATATGCTTAAAATTGACTTAAGAGCCAAGTTTCGTTGTTTCCTCCCTGGACATTCTGAATTCCGCATCATCGTGAAATAGATGAACTAGCGCCGTCGATTTTTCCTATGGCCCGCGGCTGTCTGATTTGGTATTGACTTATTTACTGACAAAAAATATAGTGTTTATGGTGAAGATGTTTTCTTGAGCTCTAGAATCCCTACCCCTTTTCTATATATAGTTCAATGAGAATAATAGTATCAACAAAACGATGTTAAAAACGTATGAAAGCTGGAACTTTTGCTCCCGAGTAATAGACAAATTATTTGCATCGGTAAACGAACTACCGCAACTAGTTAAAGAAGAGACACAACAAAACGCGCGCATAGTGAAATCATATTTATGTCCAGAAGTAAAACAAGTGGTCATCTCAGCATTGGTTCAATGGGCCAAGGAACGACAAAAACCTGATCAAATTCAATGTCATTGATCCACATCAAAATATCAAAGTGTCAAACACAAAATTAAACAACAAATTATGTTTAAACAAAGATGGAAGATTATACATCATCTGTTGAATTACAAATAGTTTTCGAGAACACTCGATAACACCTCACACTGCGTTGCGATAGAAACTTGGCTTAAAGGACTGGGCACTGAGGCAGGTTTGTCCAACTGGAGGCCAGCGGGCCGCATGCGACCGGCAGTGCCATTTAATGTGGCGGAAGGCTATTAGTCAAAAGTGAAAGTCCCTTTCATCCCTGTCTGGGAGAACATTGCGCCTAGACTAAGCGCCCTAGGTCAAAACCTCTTAATGTAGAATAAGTTTAGAAATAAGAATTATATTTTCTAGCAAATTCAGAAATTCAAAACCATCTCAATGTGTTTCACTGCGTTATGCGATGTGATATTACGCATGGTTCCTTTCAGTCCGTTTCAGAGCAGTCAGGCAATGTGCCGTGATCAACAGTGCGGAGAAGTCAGGTGTGGGTCCTCCGAGCATACGAAAATATGGCCCGCAACAATATTAAAAGTTTCAGTTGAGGCCCTTGCGGCCTTGCACGTTTTACACCCCTGCATTAATGCGTCAGGAGCAACTGCGATGTTTAGCATGATCGTAGACTACGAGGAGATGTATTTGGCCTTCGTGACCATGGGAAATATATTTAGCTTTCGTGACCAAGGGAAAACATATTTGGTGTTCTTGGCTATGGGTGAAGACAATTGGCGTTCGTGACCACTGAAAGAGATATTGGGTACAGGTCTATTAAAAAACGAAAGTTTGCTGAGGAGCACTGCTTCTTTCATAACAAGTGAACAGTACTCTATTTTTCTTCTCTAAAATGGTTGTAATTTATTCCCCAATTCGCACTAAAAATGTAAATAAAGCAATTTTCATGCTATCTTCTTAAATTATTCCTTTTTGATTCCGAGAGTGTGAAAACACGTACATACATAGTACCCCGTATACGTTCATCTCAGATATCAGGATAATCCTGGATTAGTGACGTGCTGAAAGTTTCCGAAGAAATGCATTACAGTTTGCCAACAGCTTTTGTTCTTACAGCGCATGAGCATTACAAGTGGGTCATTAAATGTTTTTGCTCGGCGGATGATCTCCTTTAGATATCTCGTTGATTGAATATCTGCTGGTCTCTTACACTAAGTTTGCATCTTATTCTAAAATTGAAAGAAAACTGTGGCAATTTTTCTTCTTGTTATCTGAAGAAGGATTCCAGCTCTGAAGTAGCCATTAAACTCGAAATGTTGCAAAGCTTTTTCCCTGAGTAACACCGAAGCCGTAAAGAAAAGTGTAGGACCGATGATAAACTGTTCGGTTAAGATCGAGACCACCCACATTCTTGTAGTTTTTAATTGAAAGTGTGATAAGAAAATTGATTAAATTAAATAAGTAGCCTAAGTTTATCATTTTACCCTCATAATCAAGTCTTCTATTATGTGACAGTACATAGACAATATTGCTACTCACTTTTCATTACAATATTCCTATTACTTACTCGCAATAGCTGACCTATCGCTCTTTCACAGAAAATAAGTATTGCAGACTTATTCAACCTGTTGCTATTCTGTTGAATTGTAAAAAGGTTTGGTAATTTCCAGTAAGAATAATTCTTCCTTGCATGCATATAATTGTGACAAAATATGAACTGTCAAACTAAAACAGAACTACTGTTCCAGGAATCATCGATATAAGGAATGTGAAAAACAACAACAAAAAACAAGGAATTGCTAGCAATATACGAATATAACCAGATAAGATCGTAAATTGGTAAATCTTTATTTCCAAGACAAACAAAATTCTGATCAAACAAATTTTGACAATTGTATTGGTATTCTGTCTTCTTCATTGTTTCTTTCTCAGAAATCCTTGACCGCTGATATTTCAGGTTAAAAATAAATCCAGCCAACTTATCCATGCGATTCCGTGAGAAGTGACATATGAAGTCATTTCCCCAGAAAGACATGCAAACACTATGCGACCAAAAGAGCATTTCTTCCTATAAGAAGCTAGAGGAAACGCGTCTATAGTCTTGTACTCGGTTTCCTTTTCGTCATGAAGCCATCGTGAAGTGCACGACCAAAATACTACTCTCTACGTCACAACAACGCTCTCACATGGTGTGATCCGCCATCGACTCACCGATTCAGCGTTTCTTATCTTTAAGAACGCTCAAATTCTTTCCTGATTCGATATTTATACCACTGAATTGAGGATACCATGGCGACGACACCGGATTTTCAGGCATGATCTCCGGCATGAGTGGTAGTGAAGTGCATGTTAGAGTAAGTTCTTGTAAGTAAGGGGTGAGGAAAGGATAAAGAAGGGAATGGAAAGATCGCGCGCGGTCCGTGGTCTGTTTGTTAGGGTACTGTTCCGGCATTCGCCTGGCGATGATCGGAGAAACAATAGAAAACTCCTGAACTGAGCAGCCGGCCGCCAGAATTTGCTTCCAGATAGCGGCTGAACTCGCCCTCGCTACGGAGCTAGTGTCGAAAATCCTGCCACGGTCGAGAGTGGAACTCTTGACCTCCCGGCCAGGGGCACTGCAGCGACACCAATTGAGCCCCCCCTCCCCCAATACCTCGATTGAGAATCCTCATCGCCGCAACTTCACCTGGGCCGAGCCGAGCGCCGCGCCGCGCGTGACTCACGAGGCAGCAGCTCCCGCGTCCCGCGCCGCTGGCCCTGACTCACTCTCCCGCCTCGCGCGTCAAACGCGCGCCCCGCCCCCGGAGGCAGGCTCCCGAAGCCGGGCCGGAGGCGGGCGGATGCGGAGCGCGCTCTCCCGGAGCCCGCGCGGAAGCGGTCGCGTGACGGACAGCCGGGCCGCGCCGCTTCGAGCCGCCCCGGGGCCGTGCGAGGAGCAAGTGCGTAGGCAGAGCACATGCGGCGAATGGGGCGGCGGTGCTGCACCCACAAGGAATTCCCGCTTTATCTGCGCGACGCGGAGATGCCGATAAAATTATCGCACGATGGTTTTTGTTGGAGAAAGCGGAAGATGTTTGGTGAATGTGTTCTGCTTTGCTGTTTGTTGCTTTTGTGAATATTGTTGTTGTCCTTTTTATCATTGAACGAGTAGTTGTTATGGTTGCTGGCGTTACTGTGATGTGTTGCTGTGACTGTTGTCGCGGTGATTATTGTCGCAATGATTATTGTCGCTGTGTTTGTTGTCGCTGTGTTTGTTGTCGCTGTGTTTGTTTGTTGTTGCTGTGTTTGATGTTGCCTTCATTGTTGTTGCCTTGATTGTTATTCCTGTTGATGATGTTGTTTTTTTTTTAAAATGAATGAGATCTCCCACTCAATGTTCACGTGCATGGTCGTTAACGATGGCAGAGCATCTATCTCAACCTTACATTCCAGCATGGCGTAAATTGGCAATAGTAATGCGTGATTTCCATTATCTTGTGGCGCAAGACGAACGTTCTAATACGATGCACTGAATACATTTAATCACAACCTAATTTCTACTATATATTCATATTCATGAATGATTGTCTCACTATCAATATACTAAGTTGTGAAAGTCTGATTTACAGTGTTAGTGCAACAAATATCACACGCTGATATTTAGCATACTTGATATTTGTTAACAAAGATTTCTTTGACAAAATTTTTTCATGTAACATATTGGTCTCAGTTCTTCAAATTTATGTTATTTAAAAAAATAATATTATTCAGAATTATTATCCTATTTGGTCCGAACGTAGAGAAAATGCATTAAATTGCATTAAATTAAACGCCGTCAATGGTAATTTTCTTTATCGAAATTTTTTTAACCGGTAAAACCTTTTTTTTGAAATTACTGTATTTTTAACGATTTGCTTCGATACAAAACATTATCTCTCCTTTCAGTATATTGTAAGGAGTGTCGTATTTACTGTCATATTTATATTCTAAATAAACAGGTTTAAATTTACACAAACATATTTTTCAAAATTACACCGTAAATGAGAAAACTATAAAATTTTGCAAACATAACAACTGTAACATTTTTAAAAATTAAAATTCTAACTGTAAGCCAATGAAACTCAAAGCTGTGAAACGTCTTTCACAAAATTGTAAACTTTATTTAAGATTTCGGAAATGAACTCGTAGTTGATGGGACTAGAAAAAAAACAATAAAAATGAATTTCCAAATAAGGTAGTTTGTTGGTTGTGATAGTGGTAGCGCTGAACCTCTAGGTCGTGTTGGGGGGGGGGGGGGGGGGCGGTGAGCGCTGTGGGCGGTTCGTGGCGAGCGTTGGCACCGTTGCGCCGGTGAAGGGAGCTCCTGGAATTCTCGAGCAGCGGCTTCCCGTTAGATTCGTCATCGCTACTCAAACAAACACGCACACTCGAATTGCTAGGTTTATAATTTTTTTTACATCTTCTGGTATACCGGATGTTTCCTTCTCCTCTTCGAAACACGGAATGTGGATACTTTCCTTCTTAACTCACAAGCACGATTTCATAGGCGACAATTATTATTTCGGAAAGTTTCCAACCGCGATAAGGAAAAGATGGACATTGTCGCAATGTGACCTAGAAATTCATTCTGGATAAGAATCACCACCACAAACTGACTTTCATGTAAACGGGTTATTTAAAACATTTTATCTGGATTAGAACGTTGTTTCAGAACGTTTAACTTTAAAAAAATAATTACGTTTAGAACCCTATTCAGATAATATTTGTGAACAAAATTATGCAGTTAAATTTTTGGAACATATCATAATAAAGTTTAAAATATGGGGTATCCACGATAAATATTTGTAAATATCGGGTACCTGAGTTGGATTCACTGGTTGCTCCCCTCATCAGATAAAACTGCTGGGAAACGTTTAGACATCCTATTTTCCCAGCAAAGGTATTACATTTTGACTTCCATATTTACCGCAAGAGAACACTACAACTATTGACTTAGTAGTCTGTATTGAAGCGTTCTGCGGCTACGTAATGTGATTAGTAGGGCTAGGGAACTTAATGCTGTATCGAAAGGAAAAATTTGCTCTAACATTTGTAAAATATGCGCCATTAGTAATGAAATACGTGCGTTCTGCGGTACGAGAGATCAGTGAGATAACTACTTATTCAGATAGGAGCACACGTAATATTGTAGGGAGGTTTATTTCAGTTCTGGAAGGTGTAGATGCATTCATGCCAAGATTTCAAGTTAAACCTTTTTGACGTTTATTAACATTGTGGCACATCTGAATAGTCTCCCATAAGGCATCATTCTATTTACTTAAGCACCTATTTAAATCCATACTTTCCAGCACCTATTTAAATCCTACTTTATCTTTGTTACGTTATACACCCCGATCATTATTGAATTTGATACATAACTTTTCGTTCAGCCTTTAACATTCACTATCAATCTTAAGACGTTTGCGATTCACTGCCTTCATTTCTCAGCTCAGTGACAACATTATTCGGTTCACAGAAATCGCGCTGAAAGGGGGAACTTTTCCAAAAAAGCCTCTGCCAGCACCGAAGCATCATCAATCTGTGGGCGCGGGGGGGGGGAGCTGCCATGGGTGTCAGCGGCCGACGGCAAGGCCGTGACGTCACCAGGCGAGAAACCTCCGGCGCAACAGGTGGAGGGAGCGGGGCGAGGCGGGGCGGGGCGGGGCGGGGCGGGGCGGGGCGGGGCGGGGCGGGGGCGGGGCGGGCCGGGGCGGGGCGGGGCGGGAGCGGGGGGCAGTGAATCACGCCACCTGTTGCAGCACGACGCGGTGCCCCGCTCCGCCCCCACTCAGACCTCACCGGCCCCCCGCCGGCCCCGGTGAGGACGCCGAGGAAAATGCCTTTGTGAAGAACTGAACCTCCTCCTCTGCTATCACTCACCCGTGTTAAGAGCACTGCACGGGAGATCCGCTTCTTCTAACGGTATATGAGTAGGATGTCATCCTCTCTATATATAATACGTTAAGATAATGTGACAATTGTACTGTTTATAAGGAACTATCAACACAAAAACTTGTAAATGTTCTACTGCAAGATACAGAATTACCTCTGGTCTGGATCAGACAGATTTTATATGACGTTCTCCAATTAAAAGCATAGGAGTAACTGCATGCGCACATACAACACACTTTCCAACTGCATGCTGGCGTCGCGCACATCTCGGAGCGAAGTGTCTTCAACCCTTAAATCCACGTTTGGATAGCCCACACGAGTTTTGTTTCTTATGTCGTTATCTGTAAAAATGCTAGACGACCTATTACATTTTTCAATGTTCCCCTCTGAGTTCGTAGCAGGGAGTGGGATTCCGATATCAAACAATTTTTACTCTCAAAGCATTTATTTACGACGTGCGAAATGTTTCCACGTATCCACCTATTTTTTTAAATAAGTTAATGTCGTTATAGCAATACACAAAAAATAAAAAAACTATTTACTATGGTGAAAATAAGCTAAAAGACCAGTGAATCAAAAATCACAGGAACAAAGAATCAGTTTTGACGAGTGAAATAATATAACCACACAGGAAACCAGTTTAGATATCTATTGATTTACAATCTTTGACGCCTACAGATATCCACTGTACGATGAATGTGCTTAATGCTGTGCAATAATATTATACTTGTTTTCTGAACTTGTATTTATTTAACCGAGTAAAATACGTTAATTAACACTTTGCTCCCTTTCGACCACAAGAGTCATTGCCCTCTTGTTTGGAGAGTTGCACATATTCTCACTTTGTCGATTACACAAAATATATTTTCGATTTGGACGTATTTTCTTTTTGATTTGAAAAAATTGCCAAGCCGGTGGACATTCCAGAGTTTTAGACGTATTCATTTCAGCCAATGAACATTCAATCTCATGTCACGGAAGGCCGTGAATATTGAAAGAAGAGAATAAATCCTCTGTGGGATCGATTTTTCCATTGTTTTAAGTTTGGTTCTACACCGTGAATGTGAATTTCGGGATATAAAATAATAATTTTTATTTTTGAACCATTCTTCTGAGTAAAGAGCCTTCAGCAAAATTGATGATTTGGGAAAAACTCTTTAAAACATTTCTTACATTTGTATTTAAAAGTACTATGGATGTAAACATCAACTCAAAAAGTTCTTGTATAATGAATTCTTTGATAAAGTACGTATTAAGTAGTTCTTTATATACTTACATTATTTCAAATTAATGAAGTTTGATAATGATGCTTAATGAGCCATTTGTTTCAAAAAACATTAAACAAGCTGAAAAATAATTGTTCACTATAATGTACGATGTATATAAAACTAAATTAATATAAAAAGAAATGTGAGTGCAAAACACATGTACATGGGATTTACTACAAATTTGTACATAACACTTTCAATCAATTTCTTGTGTATTATGTTACATGAATACCTTATATTTAGAAAACAAATAGCTTCAAGTAATTTTATCATCTGTTTCAATAACTCGAAATAAAAAAATGAGAATGAAAACCACAGCAATAGCCGCAGGGCAAATAACGTCGCACTAACAACGCAAAACGTAGCAGTTTTACAGTGTTACAACAGTGTTACAAACAACGAATTTCATGCAATTTTGCAGAATAAAAATTCAAATTTCGAAGGTTACAGAATCCTTTTTAACGGTACAATCTAAACTGGGAACAGGTGGCTTGACCTGATATTCTCTTAATCAGATGAAAGGCTCGTTTTATTTTACAAATATTTTTTTATCTAAATTTTTGTTTTACAAATGAAAGTTTTTTTAGACAATGCCACTTTTTGAGGTTCCGCCCTCATTATTTCTCACATTATTTATGAGACTAACGGAGACTCGAAGACGGCAATATTTCCAGTTTTGCCTGTAATGTGACTTATATCAACTAATTAAGTTATAATTTATTATGTCTATTATCACAACACAAATTTTTATCTTCGTGATCATCACATTTTAAAAACCATATATTTAAAGTAAAACAATCGCCTTACGTACCGCATAGGTTTGCGAGAAAAAAAGGTTGAGGGTTAAAATCCTTAATGATTTCGGATGTTTTAACACTGTGGTTAGCACTTGGAAACAATTGAGAAATAATTAGGTTCCACCGGTGTCTCTGAATACGTTTTACGAACTTCTGTCAATGAACATATTTTCTGCCAATGAACATGTGATTGGAAATTTGATATAAAGAAGTTACAAATGTGACATTCCCCCCTGATTGGTAGGCTTGCAACGTATGTGCGTGCAGCTGATGGGTTAAGTAAAGTGAAATGAGAAATTGGCTTAATTTAGTTCAGTGTAAATCAATTTGCACAATAATTCCTGGCGTCTGCCTCTCCGAGGCCGGCGCTCTGAGCCTCATTCATCGCTCGTGCGGCTGGGCGTGACGCGCATGCGGTTGGACGATACATCCGCCCGCGGGCGGCGCAGGGGCGGTGGGTGGCGGCGGGCGCGCAGGGCGTGGTCTGCCCCAGGGAGCACGCATCGATCTCTCGCCACTGCCATCCGCCGCCCGAGAACAACAGCTCCTCGCACCCTCTGCGTGCGTGGGCCCTCTGGGCGCCGCCCATCGCCCTTAGCCCGCCCGCCCGCTTGCCCGCAGCCCTCGCCGTCTCCCCGCACTCTCGCGCTCCGCCCAAGAATGCGGCCCTGCGGAACACCAACTATTCGACATGTTAGACGTGCAGCGTGTAACAATGGAGATCTTCTCAGCAGTGCGTAAAACCATTAAAGGTTCCAATTGAAGCGTGTTGACCTTTAGTGAAGGTTATTTTTTAATGTGATTAGAAAGTGGACTCAATTTTTATTCTTAAATTGTAACATAATGCGAGTTCAATTATAGCTACCACTTATGGATCACCTAACAATTAACATTTACGAACGGCACATCTGTAACCACGTGATTACGGGAACATTGAATGAGAAGGAATTTTTCAAGTGGTAAGAGAGTACTCATTTATGTATTGTAACATGGAACTATGCATAAATTGTTTAATGGACTCAATAATAATTAGTAATTAGTAATTAGTAATATTGGTAGTTCTCTCGAACTACGAATATTACTAATGCTTATATTTTTTTTCGATATAAGCAGCAGTGCCATGGTGGCAATACTAAAATTTAGGCATTTTCATCAAATGGATTATAAATTTCATTTTTTTCTATGTTATTTTGAAGAAGAGTTATCACCTGTGTGAAAATTGTGATCGTAAGAATCAACCCAATTCGAAGGTGTTCGGATAAACGGAGTTAAGTCACGACAGGGAGTTAAGTCACGACAGGGAGTTAAGTCACGACAGGGAGTTAAGTCACGACAGGGAGTTAAGTCACGACTGCGAGTTAAGTCACGACTGGGAGTTAAGTCAGGGAGCGAAGTTTTTGGGGCTAAGGGAAATATACATGATAAAATATACAATCTAGATCGCAAACCTACAATTAAAAAACAGTGCAATTAATGTTTGTGAAATATCATCCACCTTACAATGATCACACGAAATTTTAGTATTTCCTCTGTTCTTCAATTACACTTCAACGAATTGATTTGCTTTACCCGAAGACCGTGGAATTGTAGTGCTCCCCAGATTTGGTTCGCTTCCCCCGTACAGGGTGCACTGACACATCCCGCCCTCGCCCGTTGTCGTGGGCGTCTTATCTCCGCGTCGCACGCGGCCCTCGGCGCCCACGGAGGCGGAGACGCGCGAGAAGCTTCCCATCGACGCCCGCCCGCCCGCCAGCCTGCCGACTCCTTGCGTCATCGAGCGAGGCTGCGGCCGACGATAACAAAAGGCTCGCAGATCGATGGATCGACGGATCGACGCGCGCCATTATCGACTCTATTCCTGGCAGTCGGTGTGTACTCTGCGGCCGTCAAGGTGCCCGTGATTTATCACGAAGCAACCTTGCCTTCGGGATCACCTTACTCGCCGCAGGCCGCGATGCAAGCCTCTCGCCGCAGCTGGGCCGCCGCCGCCGCCGCTGCCTGTGTTCCCATTGCGTCGCTCGCGAACCCCGCCCTGCTACCCGCCTCACGCCTTCCCTCCCATCTCCTCCCTCCTCCCTAACTCTTCCCTTCGCGCAGTATCGTCGCTGCCCTTTCGTCCTCTGCTCCTGTCGTCCGTGCCCTTCTCTCTCTCTCTTTCTTTTCTCTCTCTTTTCTCTCTTTTCTCTCTCTCTCTCTTTTCCCTCTTTCTCTCTTTTCCTTCTTTCTCTCTTTTCTCTCTTTCTCTTTTTTCCCTCTTTCTCTCTTTCTCTCTTTTCCCTCTCTCTCTCTTTTCCCTCTCTTTGCCCTCTCTCTCTCTTTTCTCTCTCTCCTCAGAGAGGAAGTAACAGTGATTCCTCTCAAAGGCGAATGCTCGCGGCTAGTGGGGCGTTGTGACTTTTCTTTTAGAAACAAGAACCGTTCAATTCAAAGACAAATACTGGCTGTTCGAGCGCACCAACGATAGGAACGCGCCCAACGCGTACTGGCTCGATCGCCTTCCAAGTGAGCAAAATAGTACCAACAGAACTTCAATTTTTCTTCTCTGATCGACACCGGCCATCGCGGCCCCGTCTCTCACCTCTCCTCAGCTCCTTGTTCCGCCCCCGCTTCGCCGTAGACCCTCGCCCGCCTCCTGCTCCCGTTGCTCGTGCTGACCCGTTCTGAGCGGCCCCTTCCTGTCCCGCCCCTATTATGTCCGGCTCCGTTCTGCCCGTCTCCGTTCTGTCCGACCCCATTCTGTCCGACCCCATTCTGTCCGATCCTTTTCTGTCCAGCTCCATTCTGTCCGGAATATTTTGTCCGGCCCCATTCGGTCTGCCTGTATTCTGCCCGTCTCTATTATGACTGGTCCCATTCTGACTGCCTCTATTCTGTCCGTCTCTATTATGACTGGTCCCATTCTGACTGCCTCTATTCTGTCCGTCTCTATTATGACTGGTCCCATTCTGACTGCCTCTATTCTGTCCATCTCTATTTTGTTCGTTCCTATTCTGCCCGGCCCCATTCTGTCTTGCCCCACTCTACCCGGCCACATTGTATCCCACCTCATTTTGTCTCACCTCATTCAGACCCTCCTGATTTTGCCCAGCCCCGCCCTGCCTGGTTCGGCCCCGTTCTTCCCGACACTACCCTAACACAACTCGCTCCACTCGACCGCGTTCTGTCCGATCCCGCTCAGCCGGCCCCCGCTCCTCACCTCACCTCTCTTCTCACGCCTTTCCACTTGAGCCCACCCCTGCTGCCTCCGTCCAGCCCTGCCCCGCCCCGCCCCGCCCCGCCCCGCCCAGCCCTGCCCCGCCCGGCCCTGCCCCGCCCGTCTCCGCCCGGCCCTGCCCGACCTGCCCCGCCCTGCCCCGCCCTGCCCCGCTCTGCCCCGCCCTGCATCTCGCGCCCCGGCCCTGCCCCGCTCGGCTCTGCCCCGCCCGGCCCTGCCCTGCCCGGCCCTGCCCTGCCCGGCCCTGCCCCGCCCGGCCCTGCCCCGCCTGGCACTGCACCGCCTAGCCCTGCCCCGCCCTTCCCCACCCTGCCCCGCCCTGCATCGCCCCGCCCCGCCCCGCCCCACCCTGCCCCGCCCCGCCCCGCCTTTCCCCGCCCTGCCCCGCCCTGCGCACACACGGCGCTTCCGCGTGCGCCGAGCGGCAGCCGCGGGCGTTGTGTTTAGCTGAAACGAGACGCCTCCCACGAATCGGCGCTGCCAATTAATGGAATCGTCGCCGCGAAGGCTTCCTCAGCTCACTGGAACACACGTGGCGGTGGCATCGTCCTCGCGTCCACGCCACGAATGGCATTTCCTCATAAGGATACTTCTTTTGAAATCGAAGAAAATCAGGAAACAGTTCGACATTCGGTATGTTTGCATGTACCCAAGTTTCAGTAAGCATGATTTTTTTTCATTTTACGTTTTAAGAGGTCAAATGTTAGTTTTAACTCTTCGCGTAAAAGTCCTTGAAATCAAATTGAATTATAATGTGTAAATCGATACAATCAGAATAAACTGCCCCACTAACCTCTCCGGCTGCAGGCCACGTGTTTGTAACACGAAGTTTAGAGACTCATCGTCCACGATAGCCCACCACGCTGTTAACCTTCGTCAAAACCATACATTCCGCTGATAGATAACAGTGTACACGGGGTAATGTATTTGAAAATGTGTCTACATATCAATTGGAAACGAATAAACATAAAGACACACCTACTAATCGTATGTTTTCACGCTCCTTATAACACATTATACCATGTCATGTAATACATTATACCATGAATATGACAGAGTTCATGAAAGTTAAGAGGATTTAGAGATAAAATAGACATAATATGTTTCGCGTACAGGCATTCACCGTTGACCTCTAAACTTCTCGGAGATACTTCTTTAGACCCTCATAACGTCCAAACGGCCGGGCTTTCCAGCTAGGGTTTCGGTGAAACATGTCGCAACTATCTCCCCCTCCTCACACACGCACCCACACACGAGCGCGCAAGGGCAGGAACGTTTCCCGCCCGCTTGTCACTGCGCGCTCTAGGCGCCTTCGCCGTTCGGCAGGATGTGCGAGGCCTGCGAAAATGATGTCGTAAACCCTCCCGATCTACTGCCCATTTGCCGTGCCGTGCCGCGCCGACCCCGGTTCTGCCTTCACTCGGCCCCGCGCCTCTCGTACCACCCGCAGTCTTCCAGTCTCCATTTCTCCCCATCTCCCCGCGTTTTCCAGAACTTCCTACATTACCCACGTCTCCCTAATACCTCTCCGCGCGTCTCTTCGCATTTCCCGATATCCCCTCACATTTCTCGCGTCTTCCTGCATCTCCCTGCTTCTCCCCATATTCCACACATTCCCAGCATCTCCTTGCGTCTCCCCGCATCTCCCCTCTACCTCCCACATTCCCCGCGTTTATTGCATCTCTCCACGTTCCCTCGCGTATCCCTGCATCTCCCGTCATTACCCCGCATCTCTCCACATTCCTCGCGTCTTCCCGCTTCTCCCATAGGCTCCCCGCATATCTCCGCATCTCCCCATGACTCTCCGCATCTCCCCACGTCTCTTCGCATCTCCCAACGTCTCCCCGCATCTCTCCGCCATCACCCCACTGCTCCCTTCGTCTCACCACGTGTCCTGCACCCCCTCGTTACTCCGCGTCCCCTCCCTCCTCCGTGCGCATCCCCGCTCCGCGTGCCCTTGAAAGCTGCGGGAGCTCCCGGGATAATAGGCGGCGGCGCCGGCCAATACGGGCGGATAAAGCGAGATACACGCCCTTGGGCTTTCGCCCCAAAGGCCTCGGCCGCGCGTACAGCGTGTGTCAAAACCTAACGGTAATACCTTAGGAGTTTGACAGCATGGGCCCGGAAATTCAGAGTTGCCATGGGGTATACGCTTGGGGCACGCCGACAAATCCATCGTCACATGATTTCAGACATCGGATCTTAAAGTAAATTTAGTGCGGTCCGATACTCCGGGCACTATCTTACAGTTACGCAGAGGACTGATGTGTTTTACTTCGTAAGAAGTAATATAATCGTTATAGTTATATAATCGTGGGCCGGAAATTTCTGCAGAAAAACCCTTATTACCAGGCCCTGGTGAAGAAAAAAATGAATAAATCCCGTTGATATATATAAATGAGAGTTTCAAGAAATATTTTGATTTTTGAGAGTACTTTACACGAATTCTCATCCCTTTTTTAAAAAAATACACGAAGTTATTTTATTAAACTTCATCATCGTATAGCGTAGAGCCTTAAGAGAGTGGTACTGGCCTCATGTTCGTTAACATTTCAGATTTTTGAAAATTGCAAAAGTGCAATTTTTGGGGGCGTTTTCCTACAACTATAATATTGAACATAGATACTGACATCTTGAATAAGGTCATATACAGACCTTTGAAAATGAGTTGTTTTTGCCTAATTTTGCGCGAAATAAGGCAATTTTTAATTATTTATAAAGAATTTTTCTCTAAAACAGCACCAAATATTTTCTTTAAATTTTCTCCTCGTATGTATCAAGGGACGGAAAATATATGGCACTAGCCTCATTATTCTACATTTTTGAAAGTGGAAAAAAGTAAACATTTCAAAACTATAAAATTTACAGATTTTGATTTAAATTACAAATTTTTGCCTTAGGCAAATTCTGATCCAAAAATGCATCCTTTTTGAAATGATGAGTAGTTTTCGAGTAATTTGGACTTGAAATTAATTCAAATTATAAAAAGAAAAATTCTCAGAAACTGCTCCATTTTTCTCATTTTTTCCACGAATAGAAGAAGCAATGCTTGAAAGTATGCGCTAATATTATTTTCGTTGAACACTGAATTTTTCGAAAATGGCAAATTCAGAAATAACGCGAGGAAGTATGTGCGGTTGTAACACCTCTAGTTATACGATGTATTGCAAATGACACCATTATCTCTGTACACCGTCCGCTGTCCGCATATTTACGCATGTGCCGAAGACGATCAAAAATTCTTCAAATGCGTTCTTAGTGACGTGATGTACGTGATGTAAAAAGCGTACGAAATGGGAGAGCCTGCCTCTCATGTTCCATCGTCAGTTTCTTACCACAATTATTCCTTCACAAGATGTATCATTGGTTTTTTTATACTGTCCAAAGTGCTTTGAATGCAATAAGGAAATCAGAAAAATACCTGAAATGTTTATTACATTGTTTGAGATCTGGGCGTCATGGCAACAACATTTACACATGTACGAGCCTTCGTTCCGTTACAAGAGCCAGTCTTCCTTTGAGAATAATAAATCGTATTCTTCTTTTCGAAGGTTTCAGAGGTTCTGTAACCAAACAGACTTTACGCCACCGAAACCGACTATATGATTTAATTTTATTGCATTTTGATAGGAAATTAAATAAGGCAAGTGAGCGAAAACATTGCGAAATTACTCTTGTCTTTATTCTGTACACTCTACCATTGCATTTCTGTGTCAAAAAGCAAAAACTATCATACCTAGTAGTTTAAATAGTTTCAGAGTCCATTATAAATGTGTTCTCACATTATGTAGCGAGTATTCTAGGTGACAATATGTATGGATACTAAATACTAATACGTCTTATAAAAACTCCCTACGAATTTTCCACTTCCCCTCATCAGACAATATCAATCATGTTCAGTAAAACGAACCAAATAATTACAATGCATACATTAATTAAATTGTTCTATACTTTTTCACTTTTTATTTTGTGAAACTAATATTCAGCACTGAATGAATGAAGAAACATCGAACAACAACAAAAAGCCTCTTTCAAAGTGCTTTGTGGGACACTGGGATTGGGCGAATTTGTATTCTAATCGCGTGACCTCTATCCAGTGCCGAAGCGCTGAAGAGCTTCGGAGAGCACGCGAGGCACGAGCCAGTAATTTCCCTCGGAGAGCGCGCGGCAATTTCCTCAGGTGCGGAAATCCTCGGCCTGCGCCGCCGCCCATCACGCGCTCCTTCCGTCGCCTCGCTGTCGTTTAATTGAGTTTGAGGTCTGCTTTCGCCGCCACCGCCGCTATAGTGCCCCCACCGCAATCACCCACGTTGCCACCGCCACCACCATTGCTACCGACCGCCTCTCGCCCTCGCCTCCCTCGCCTCCCTCGCCTCCCTCGCCTCCCTCGCCTCCCTCGCCTCCCTCGCCTCCCTCGCCTCTCTCGCCTCCCTCGCCTCTCTCGCCGCCGCCTTCGCCGCCGCCCTCGTCGCCGCCCTCGCCGCCGCCCTCGCCGCCGCCCTCGTCGCCGCCCTCGCCGCCGCCCTCGCCGCCGCCCTCGCCGCCGCCCTCTCCGCCGCCCTCGCCCCACCCTCGCCCCACCCTCGCCCCACCCTCGCCTCACCCTCGCCGCCGCCCTCGCCGCCACCCTTACCGCCACCCTCGCCGCCGCCCTCACCTCCGCCCTCGCCCCGCCCTCGCCTCACCCTCACCCCACCCTCGCCCCAGCCTCCCCCCAGCCTCGCCTCCGCCCTCGCCGCCGCTATCACCGCCGCCGCCACCACCGCCACTTCCACAACCATCAACCCCGCCGCTATTTCCACTGAATCCACTGCCACTGCGTCTACATTGCTTTCACCGCCGCCTCTACAGATAATCAAACTCCCAGGGCTCTGAGCGCGACCTTCGCAAGAGCTCCTCTGCGGAGAAAGGTCTCTGTTTCTCCGGGATACCCACGGACCAATGAGGAGCGCGATGCTGGAGAGCAATTTCCTCCAGAGCTTTTTTTCACCCAGTTGGGAGGATTAGACAAAGCTACGTGATTTTAAAGCCAATTTTCAGGCTTTGACCACAACTTACGTGCTTGTGTATTCAAATTTTCTTCATAACGTTTTGATAACCTCAAATGGTTATCTATTTGATTATCGTTGAATAATGAATTTATCAGGTGGAATGTAGTGCAATAATTTTCAAAATTTTCTTTTCATATCTATTCAATTGATACATATATATATATATATATATATATATATATATATATATATATATATATATATATATATATATATATATATACATTTCTCCTCAAATTAATTAAAGAAATAATGAAAGATAAAATACATCTCTACATTTTATTAATGTATTTCCCTGCTGCTTATGATGCACAAAGTTATTTTTTTTGAACTGCCTAAAAACTACTCAATGGTTTACGTGCTGTAGTTCAGTGGAATAGCGATGAAGCGCCAGTAAAACGTCTTAGATTACACAATTGAACTTGGATGAGATACACGAATTACAGTAAAAACAAACAATCGCTCTAAGGTGTCATAATAAAATTCAATTTCCATAGAAATACTATCGCAATGTCGTTTCTCTCTGTTGTTTCGAAGATGTAAGAGCAAACTATAGGCCTCGGTAGAAAAAAAGACCTAGCCTTGGTCAGGTAGGCAACCCACACAACACGCAAGCGCTGTGGGACGATGTGATCAGGAACTGTGACATGTGCAGGGTTAATGTGCCTTGACTGAAAAGTCGTTAAGTTCAAAGAACAGGCAGTTGACAAGAGATATTCACAGAAAATTTGCGCCTATCAATATTTAGAACATCAAATGTCTAAAAAGGTATTCGCACATGTTCTTTTCCCGATTTCAATAAAAATGACAGTTTCTGATTTTTTTCTTCCTGTCATTCTAATGAATTTAACCTTTACTAGATAGCGACAATTTTCGAATATTATGGAGATTTTAATTCATACAAAATAATTACATAATAACAAATTATCATAATAATATAGTTTAATTTTTTCCGTTTTGTTTCTTAAAATTAGTAACCTAGATCTGTTTGTTTTTTCAGTCAAGGTAATATATAAGCAAAAAGCTGAAATTCATAGTCTGATTGGGCGCAAGATTTTCACAGATTTCAGAAGTGAACAACATAAATTCCAGAGTAAATACGTTTCTCATTCTGTAAATCTGTAAAAGCACATTTGCTTATTGTATTGAACACCGTAAAAAGTATTCTCGAGCTCTTAGTTACTCGCGCTGGAGTACTTCGTACGCCACTGAAACTATTATCGCCGTAGGTGTCAGATAACATGAGCGCGTGTTCTGACATTTGACCTAACTTCGCAGAAGGCATTCTGTTGCATGCTCCTTGACACTCTGTGGCGTAAGATTTACAGCTCTGTCTAGACGATTGTATTTTCGTTGGTAAGTGTTCGTTGGCGTACATTCTGCGTCGCGCGGGGTACCAATGTAAATTTTCATTTTCTTTTAATTATTACATAATTTTTTATTTATTCTTGAAATTAAACAAATTTATTTACATTAGGAATTAGGTTATACATTAGGAACAATACCGAGATGAATAATTTGTCGGAAAAGCAGATATGTGAATTATTACATGAGGAATAGTCAGAAGACGAAATTTACGATGTTGCAAGAGATTCTGGGGAAGAAGTTGTAGAGACCGAGAGTGAACATGACACGTGTTCTGAGATTGATTATGCTAGTGATTATTCAAGCAGCGATTTAGCGTGGAGATATTTTCATGGGCAAGTCAAGATAACAAAGTGGAATATAACACCGCTTGTTAGCAAATTTACAAAACATTGGAAGTCGTGATGATCAAGAATAACCACAAACAGAATTAAGAAATCACTGTCACATTTGCGGAAGAGCAAAAAACGGAACTACTACAAATATTACTACACTTTCTACTAAGTGATGCAATATTTCATACAATCTTTCATGCAACTAACATATTGTTAAAGTCAACAAATGCAAAGTTGTTCTGATGATTAATATGGTAAATTTATTATTATAACTATACAATTAAATTTGTAATAAGTATACATTTAAAATAAAACTAAATAAAAAGTACGTCCAAATATTATTAAAGCCTAGCGGAGTTCATTTTTGTAACAAAATTGGCTTGGTGTACACAGCACGCCGCGCGGGTACTTGTGTGACAAAACAGAGCGCGAGAAAGTAAGACGTCCTCGCGCTCCTGGTGGGAGGTTGCTGCAGGTTGAGCGGAGTGATGGTGCAATGAGGCGGAAACAAAGGGTCGTGGAGGTAGAGAACGGCCACAGGCAATGCGGAATGGGAATGAGAACGTGGACTGAATAAAGATTATTATAGTAGAGGACGTCTGATAAGTACCCAATGAGGGTATATGTCGTCAGGGTACTCTAGATGTAATGAATGAAAGAAGTTGTCAGTATTTTGTAAATCAATGAAACAATGCCGGTACAGTTCCGATTTTCATTACGACCTCTGTCATTTAGAAACATTTCAAACATTTTTATATTTAAAGAACTAATGGTTTTCATGTAGAAAGAAGTTTGAGATCTGTACCCAACCAAATTTAGTGATTTTTGCTTTAAATGAAAGGTAATAGGCTCCAGATGTTTTATCGCGTACTATTATTAACAGAATTTATAGCATAAACACTAAGGTGAATAGTAGGATTTTCTGTCGTATTTTTCTACAGCACGCATGTACAGATGTTGATAAACAAATCCATTACAATTTCAGAAAGATGTTGAACTCTGGGTTCACAGTGATTGTATTGTTCTATAATGAGTAAACCTTCCTTCTTTTATTGATCTTGAGACTTAATACTGAACAACATGAACCAATGTTTTGGGGTGTTCCTATTTTCCATATGCTGAATATGTACAACTTTTCTGCAGTCATGTCGCACATACATATAATTTTCTGCGTGTATTCTCGCTGCTTGCAATATTAAGATATGGGTTGAGAGTTAGTACGAAGATTTTCAGATCTGACTGTCAGAGATTTGTATCTCTCGGAGCTGAAATACCGTAACATCTTCAGGCGGCTCCACACATTCGTTATTCGGCGAGTAGCAAGCCACCGTCTGCTAAATCCAAGTAGTGAGGATGAGTTGCTTGCCATTTGCCGTTTGGCAAAGATTCTGTGTTCGCCCTACCCACCGCGTGTCGGTCTTTTGGACACATCAAAGGAAGCGAGCATTCGCCGAACACATCAGCTGTTCGAGGTTGGGCTCGCTGTTCGGCGAATGCCGAATGTGTGGAGCCGCCTGAGTTGGAAGGCGTGCGCTCCAGCCGCTACGCCACGCGTCACCCGCGTGCCATTGGCCGCGCCGGGGGGGAGGGGCGGCCGGAGGTGGGGGGGGGGGCGAAACGGCGCCGAGGGGGCGGCGCCGCCGCGGGCGCGCCCTGCGGACAACAGATGAAACTTATGGAGGCCATTAGGACTCCGCAGGGGGCGAGGGGCGCCTCCGGTCTCCTCCGCTCTCCCCCGGCCGGCCCCGCTCGAGGCCCTAGCAACCGCAAGGGCCTGCGGTCGGCAAGTTTGTTCGAGAGCTCCCAAGTTCCAGTTTGAAGAGATCTTGCAATTGGACGCTATTTTCCCTGACTCGTCGTTTAAATCCCTCTGTACATAAGCGAGAACTGCTGGGATATATTTAGACATTCTGCAATCAGCAATTGAACTTTTTTGATGGGGCCAGGGAAGTAAGCACTGAACGATTTTTAGAGGACAAGATGATTTTACTCATGAAGGTTTTCCAAGACACCACGCAGGTTAGCCGTGAATAAAAGTAATTATCATATTATAGCGAACACAATTCAGGTGGATCGTCTATGAACCGAACCCTATGCTTCTAGCTCGCCATACATGCACTTTACTTCATATGGAATTACACTCCTTATATATTTGCGATAAAAAATTATAACAATAAAAAATATTTTGTTTCAGGGGAAAAGTGAGCTGAACATCTGCATCTAATTCCTCGAGCAGATTCCAGGAGAAATGGATTCAAAGGTTTCGACGCCTACATTGTAGACGGAAACCACTGTCGATCGAACGGACTTTTCAAGGACCACTCCATTCCGCAGTAAGTACATTCGATTAGGTGTGAAGGCCGTTGATTATGATCACATGAGTATGTGATCTTATGACTCTCTATATGACCTTATTTAATAGTAACGGGTATTGATAACGAGAGGTTAGCACCAGAAGCGTTTTAATGGCGTGTTTAGTTCACTATAAATGGCTTCGAGAGCTGGACCATCGGCTCGTGGTGTGGACATAAGGAGACACAAAATATTTTACATTCGCATGAATAAGGTTTTGAATTCTTAAGATCGAGTAATTGGAGTACATTAGCTAAAATGTTAAAGCAACTCCTCATTAATATACCGTCTCTTAAAAACTTTTATTAACTGACAATATAGTAGTATTTAGATTGATCTTTCAAGAGTATTTCTATAAAGCTCTACTACCTTTACCCATTACATACATTACAGAATAACTTTATTATTCTGTAATATATTAAAAAAGAGCATTTTTTCAAAAGTCTACTGACCTTCAGTAGCAAAAATATTGCCTAACAAAACCACATTAATTATGTTCCAAAACGTTGCCTGCTTGTTGCTTAAGAACACGTAGTTCTTATATTACACTACCATAAATTAAATATTTTTTCTAAAGCAGACCTCACGAATACTGCAAAAACATTGTTATTCTTTACGTAGGAAGAATATTCAAAAGTTTCTGCTTCATAACGCAAAATATGAATAACAATTTTTTTTTAATTGGTAGACGGCCTCTTCCCGGGAGCCTTGCTGGCGCATGATGTCGGCTATATCGTATGCAGTGACGCTTTTAGTGTAAAAATTCAGTCGGTACGTTCAATATCACAATATGACCATAATGTTGAGGCTTCAAGTAAAGTATTCCCAAAAATTTTAAAAAAAATCCGTTTCAAACTCCGAGTTTTTTCGGCAAATTCCGCAACCTCTATATTGAAGAAAATCGTCTGAATGAATAGGCACAAGTGTTGACCGCAGATAGGCAGACAGGCCGACAGAGAGACATACAGACATCAGGCTGGCAGGCAGACTAGACAGAGGCAGGCAGACGTGTTGTCGTCAATCGATCATCTGTATCAAGGACCCACAAATGATGAATTCTGACCACCCAAAGGGTTAAAGTAATTTGCTAAGATTTATCGACTATTCGAGCGATAAATAAAAACTTTTCCGTGATATTTGCCTTCAGAATGTACCATTCCTCGCCCGTATTCAAAGATGGTGCAAAAGGGGCTTCCTGGTTTGGCACATGTCACATGCAGGTACTCGAAGGCTCAGACCCAGTCGCAGATGGCGAGGCGCGTGGGCTCGTGCCGTGTGCGGCCGCTGGCGCCCGCGAGCGGCGTGGAATGCACGCACGAGGGACGGGGCGCGACCTCACAAATGGCGAAGGTCACCGCCCACCGACCCTCATCATTCGCCTGCTTTGATTCGCCACTGGAAGAACCTCTCACGCTCCATTCATTGCCCAATGCAGCCTTGAACCTTTGGAACTTGCCAGACAAACGGTCAGGCCAATTTCGTCAATGACCACCACCACCACCACCAATAATAATAATAATAATAATAATAATAATAATAATAATAATAATAATAATAATCACAGCACATCTGTCTTGCGCAAGCTCCAACTCGATTATCAAATATCGGAGACGTCCGGCAAACAAGTGTCATAGTTCATAGTATCTTAGCTCAAACAACTTAGAGGCATTCATCACAGACTCTCTTAGCTGGTGGACGATCTTAAAACAAGGCCCTTCACAGCGGTGGATGAACATAGGACAGTTGATGCAGGCCTGGAAGAAAAAAAGACCCGTCAACATTCCAACCAAAATAAACCTACCAACGATAATTAAGCTCCTGTTCTCCATAATTCTCGTAATAATCTTGAGAACAACAGTCTATTGCCACAAGAAAATGCAATCAAATACAATCTTGAGTGGGGGGAAATATTCGTTGATCATTGATAGATAATCTTATAAAACAGTATCATATAATGGTTGAATCTGTACGTCGTCACCTGGACTACAGAAAGATATACGACTCCCTGCCACACAGATGGGTAGTGAGGAGCTTAGACGTTTTAGAATTTCGTCAAAACAAATGAAGTGCCTCGAAACATACAGAATGTCTCAGAATAAAGTTACAATTATCTAGGGCATGAAGGGAGATCGTAAATGACCACTTTTTGCCAGTGAACATGCAGCCGGCATACAATGGGGTTCCACATGGGTCATTTCCCTTGATATTTATGAAACTCTTTATTTACAGTTGTCCGGCAGATCCCATTCTGACGCAGTTAAGGAGAATTCACGTTCACTAACTTCTAAAGTCTGGGTTTGCCTAACAATCAAGGACGCATATTGACATGTATAAATGCTTGAACCTCCGTTATATTCAATTTCTGCACTATATGTTCATTGGCAAAGAAACGAATTCTGATAGAGGATGTCTTCCAGTGAAGGTTCGTGTACCTGCTAAACTTCTGTGCAGGATGAGTTGCCTATTAATCAGGGGCATCATAAGAACTTTGATACATGTTGAACTTTATAATATGAGAGTTCTCATCACATATTCATTGACAAAAAGGGATCATTTGCAACTTCTCGACTTGCCCTAGATGTTTGCTTCATTTATTTTGGGACACCTATGTATCAAGGCTTTCAGCAGACTGAAGATATCTACCACTAAGTTAAAACCTCCGCGCCGTCGGAATAGAAACGACGGGTGAGTCAAATTTTAACCGCGTTCAGTTACAGAAATATCAACCAAGGTATCAATACCGGGACAGTACCAGTGATCATGTACCCTGTGAAAAAAATAGACTGGATGCAAGAAGAGCTAAATAACTCCAAAACAGAAAACAAATAACGACTCATTTCGCTCTTCATCCACGTTGTGATGGTGATTATCTCAATCTCTTCCCCTCATCTGGAGGCCAAGAACTTCAGTACAGAAAAGAGACAATGCAATCAGAGCAGCAAGCACTGGCAGAATATGTTAAAAATTCACGGAAGTTGTAGAGTGATGTAAACGCAAGCGTCTCTAAAAAAGAGCCTTCTTCATCAATATAGCGATAAAACATCAGGATTCACGAATAAGGTGGGGAGGCAAGCCGTTCTATCACTTTCGGGAGGTTGCTGGATAGCTCCCCCAAGAATGGGTTCGAAGGTTTTGATCTAGCAGCGCAAGAAAAGGCGTTGAAGAGGAAGCATCTTTGGACAATTGACATATATATATATATATATATATATATATATATATATATATATATATATATGTCAATTGTCAAAAGATGCTCTTCCATTACATGTCCTGTCCGTCCCTACGGCTCGACAGCCCGTTACGAGCCTTGGCTGACCAGCGGTGACCCAACCTCTCGACATGAGATAAGGGGCTCGTGTGGTTAGCTCGAAGACATCCTTTCACGGTGTATACTGGTCTTCATAACCTTAGGGTGAGCTTTCGCGTCGTCACACAGCAATAGATACTATGACATTTGTAAGGAAAACGTAGTTATTATTTTGCCGGATTTCGATCCCGGGGTTGCGCCGTTGAAAGCGAGCATCACCGAGGGCTAACCAACGATCCACCGAGGGACCTATTACGTAATATTTGAACATAACATATTTAATGGTGGGCGGTATCTTCCTTGGTGCTTTGCTGAGCACGTTAGCCACGATCTTTCCTAGTAGTATTTAAATAATAAAAATTATAACGATGAGATTGTATAGAGAAGACCTCGGCTCGAAGAGTCGCGGGTTCGAATTCCGTCTCAGGCATATCATCTGCGTGCTGCCCAACGATTCCTACTAATATAATAATAATAATGATAATAATAATAATAATAATAATAATAATAATAATAATAATAATAATAATAATAAAACCGTAATTGAATAAAAAACAGCTGACAATTTATGAGAAGTATTGAAGCTCATAAAACGTGGCCAATAAAATTAATATATTTTATTTAAGAAGTTAACAGGTAGATAAGAGGTCCGGAGAGAGAAAGATGAAACAGTTAAGGTCCATGGAATCTTTTTGGAAAGTGAGGAAAAGACGTCAAAGGAGAAAGAATTGAATAGATAGAAATTCCTGGATTTATGTACTTCGCAGAGAAAATAATGTAAGCACTCCCGTTTTGTACATAAATTTGCAATTCAGAATCAAGACGTCTCCTGTGATTTCTTTTCCATTGGAAGATATCAGAAACCTCCTGAAAACAAAGTAGGTTTACGTTCCGAATCTGTCCATACTAGAAAATAATGTTCATTTTGTATGATGTGTCACTTTGATAAAATGAGTAAAGTCTGCTAAAACCAATGAACGGGAATTTTTCTTCCGATAAAAGCTTTCCAGAAATGCTTTCCATAATGCTTTCCAGAAAGGAAAGCGCTGTTTTACGTTGGTAAACGTAAAGGTTACAAACAATGTAAAATTCGCACCCAGGCGTGAAAAGGAACACTTTACACAAGTTTACTTTAAAGCAGCTCTGTTGTCGCGTTTATCATGAAGACTGTAATGCAAATCTAGAAAATTAGCGATTTGTTGGAAGTTTTAATAATAATTACAATTTCCATTTTTACAGGCCGAGTTATCGCTGTGAGGTTTGGTACTAATACAGAAATAAAGTACGGTGATGTATTATTATTCTTTTTAAAAGACTCGGAATGTAGCGATTTTGGATTCGAAATTAATTGTTTGAAAAATACACTCGAGAATTTTGAAAAATACGATAAGTAGGAAACATGTGTAGTCTTCGCTTTTAGTCCAAGTAATACAAACTTCTTTGTTCTCTTTCCTGAAATGTTATCTAAAACAAGAAAATTTTGCTTCGAAAAAGCAAAATTAGAATGTTCCAGTCGTCCGGATGGACGAGATCGTTAATACAGTAGGGCCGTAGCGACCTCGGGCTGAGAATCGCGGGTTCGAGTTCCGCCTCGGGGATGGTTGTATTTGTGCTCGTCCTTTCACCTCTCACCATCACCGTATCACATCATACTGTTAAGGCTACCTTTAATATATAGTAGTTGTTGCTAATGGCCTAGCTGTTAATACGGCCTTAAATAAAAATAAGAAGAAGGTTTCATTTTACGAATTATTTTGAAAAATATCCAGTCTATCAAAAGCTAAAAATCAGGAATATCGAACACTAGCAGGGGAGGCGGTCACTCAAGTCGAGTCACAGCCTCGCAAGTAAAACTAAGTATGTTTCGAAAGCTACCATTGGCTGAGTAAAATAAAAGTCAAAGTGAACGTAAAAAAATATTATTAAAAAGACTTTTCGATGAATTAGTTGTTCATTTTTGGATTGCCGTAAGAACTACTTCTCGCGTTAGCTTAGATTTAACCTAACATATGTTTTAACAAATTGAGTTAACTCGATATTGCTCGATAATGAATAAGAAAACATTGTCACTTTTACGAGCAGGTTAAATGGCCTGAGCTTCGCCACCAGTAAAAATACTTTTTATTTTTCTTTCCGTAGGTTTCAAGAGATTTGACTGATCCTAGAAGTACAATCTGAACGAATAATTTGTTGAATATCTCTTCTAGCGACATCTGTACAAAACAAATCTATTTCTGAAACGTTCACTTACCCACCGCCAGGTGGCAGAGTGAATGCGTGCCATTGAGTTGATCCTTTCTCCGCTAGGGTCGCTAGTGGCGTTGCTCCATGTGGGCGGGGAGGCGTGCGGCGGCCGTGGCGCTGCTGTGGGCGGTGGCGGCAACATTGGCGGAGGGGATGGACGAAGCCGCCAAACCGCGCCTCTACATGAACCTTACCGGGGACATCATGCTGGGCGCCTTGTTCCCGGTCCACCGCAAGGGGACTGCCGACCAGCCCTGCGGGAAACTGCAGGTGAGGTGGAGGTTCATAACATTTCACGTCACCTGTGGATTGCTGTGTTTAAAGCCATATACATTATTTTGTAAACCCTACAAGACTGCCTAATTCATATTTATTTTGATGACAAAATGTTTCTTGTTCAGAAAGTGAAATTATTCTGCACTGATTTTATTCTGCAAAACAGCCATAGAAACCTTTAACTTTTTCAACAAATGTACAAAATCCATTACAGATTAATAAATGCATGACTTTTATCTTATCCAATCCCCTTTACGCTTTTTACGTATTAAAAGTAGATTAAATTACTAATTGTTATATTTAATATGTAACAAAGGGTACTGTCGAAGTCAAGAAAATGCCATTAATCATATTCCTATACAGTTAGAAAAAACGTAACAACGTAAAAATGTTAAACGACGGTCGGATAAGATAAAACTTATATTACACTAGGCTAAAATATTATGCAGAAAATAATTATATCAATTTTACACGAAGCCACTCGGCAACTCTTATGAATGGCGCTTGCCCTGAAAAAGCATTAGTTTAAATGATTGTATCGACACGAACGATCCAGTGACTCCTGTGGCGGAAGATCGCATCTAACTGGGAGCCTTCACACTAAGCCACTCAAAAGCGCCACTGAGGTTAGTGGTTAATATGTTGTCTGCCATGCAGTCACCGACGCCCACAGCAGTGTGCCTAAACAATCCTTTCTTTCCCACTCGCAGTGGCGCTGGTCAGTGGCTTTGTGTGAAGACGTCGGGCACCTCTCAGTGGCGCTGTGAAGTGGCTCAGTGTGAAGGCGGCCCTTGCACATAATGCTCTTTTTTAGCCACCGGAGACGAATAATTAGTACCTTTTAATGACGTGTTAAAGTGAAGTACCGTTTCCAAACTGAAGAAATTCTATTGACGCCGCGTCCCGGTGTGCGTAGCAGGATGACGGCATCCAGCCGCTGGAGGCGATGCTGTTCACCGTTGAGCAGATCAACGCGGACCCGACTCTGCTGCCGGGCGTGCGCCTGGGAATGCTGGCCTTCGACTCGTGCGACAACCCGTCGTACGGCCTCGAGCAGTCGCTCGACTTCCTCAAGGGTGCGTCCTTTCTTTAAGCCGGCTGAGATGGCCCATACAGTAACAATTGACTCTGCTCGGGAGGTCCTAAAGTGCGAGTCGCAAAGGAGGCGGATTTCAGTCACTTACTAGATAGCTATGTGGAATTCAGCTACCAGCTAGAGAAGAATACTAGCAAAGAGCTGCTCTGATCGATAGTTTTTCACCCCCCTTCACCCCCCTTTACTCCTCCCACCTTCACCCCCTTCACCCCCCTTCACCCCCTTCACCCCCTTCACCCTCCTTCACCCCTTCACCCCCTTCTCCCCCTTCACCCCCCCCCCCCTTCACCCCCTTCACCCCTTCACCTTCACCACCCTACCTCTCCAACCTTTTGTGAGTTGTATATTTGCGGTTTTTATGTATTTTCACCCTCCCCTTTATTTCTCCCTCTTCAATCTTTTGTGAGTTGTATATTTGCGGTTTCCCCGTGTGTTTTGGTTTTCAACTACTCTCATGCCTTTACTGAAATCGACTGCTGTTAGTACTACGATCGTACATGGCAGCCTGTCAAAGTACACCCTACGTCAGGTATTTTTGATAGCGTTCGGGTATCGTTGCGAAGAGAAGAGGTTTGTACTGCAGCTATGAAGAGGGCATTTTGAACTTTTATTTTTTAAGAGAAAAGAGTGTTACAACTGTCTGTACAGGCGCATTCAGTGAATTAACGTAAAACTATAGGAAAACTGAAATTGCACCGACTTAAATGTCCAATATCTTTCATTGATCGCAGTAGCTTGAGATATGTTTGCTTCAACCAAACGCTCGGTTATTTATGCCACAATACATTTGTGAAAGAATGCACTACAATGGTTTTTCTTTTTTCTCTCAATAAAAGAGGTCCAACCCCGACGTTTTACCGTTTAGTTTCAATAAGCGACGTGTGCAAAAGCGAAGTGAATATGCGCAGGGTTCATCGCGCATTACAACGAGTTCCACGAGCGCGACTTCGTGTGCGAGGACGGGTCCCCGCCCAAGTTCCGCGGCGGCAGCTTCGACCAGGTGGTGGCGGTCATCGGCGCGCAGTCCAGCTCCGTCACCATCCAGGTGAGCAGCGCACCTCCCCCACACTGCCACACCACACCACACCTCGCCCCTTCCCATCCCATCACACCACACCATACCCGTCTTCAGACACCAAGCTTTACTCACCACAGCACACCACACACCTCACACCCCACCACACCTCTCCACACATCACCTCACCACACCACACCACACATCACCACACCTCACCACTCCACACCCCACCCCACACCACCACACCTCTTCACGGCACAGCACACCGCACTACATCACATCACACAATACCACACCACACCATACCATACCCCTCTTCACACACCACAGCACACCACACACAACGCCACACACCACACCACGCCACACCTCACCACACCCCACCACACCTCTCCAGACCCACCCCACCCCAACCCCACTCCACTGCACCCCACCACAGCACACCACACCATACTTCACACGCCACACTTCACACATCACACGCCACAACACACATCACGCCACACCACACACCATGTCCTTTTGCGACCCACCCCAGCAATCTCACCCTACCCTGTTTTTCCGTCTCATTGACGTTGATGTCTTTAGTTACAGTAATGAATAGACAAAATTCTTAAACGTATTTGTAAATGTTTATCATAATTTTAAAATTGGTTCTGGTTTACCCTTAATTTGAACGTGAACATGTTCATTCTAATTTACCCAATTGTATTCTGCACTCTTTTATTTGCCAATCACACATTGTGCACGCCGAGTATCAAACTCTCCTTGTTGAGTGGGCGGCGGGCGCTGCGGCGGCGCGGAGGGCGTGACGGCGCGAGGCGCTGTTGCAGGTGGCGACGATGCTGCGCCTGTTCCGCATCCCGCTCGTCAGCTACCTGTCCACGGCCACCACGCTGGGCAACCGCGAGCGCTTCCCCTACTTCTTCCGCACCGTGCCCAGCGACCTCAACCAGGCGCACGCCATGCTCGAGATTCTCAGGTCTGCTTGCGTCATTTGCGGAATTATGTTGGTAGCAACTAGAATGGCAGGGTTAGCTGGATAACATTTGTACAGAGCATGTCCCAGAATAATTCTAATAAACGTCGAGGACATGTAGAAGAGTCGAATATGTTTACTTTTTGCTAATGAACTTATAAGGGGAGATGTAATACGGCGGGGTTTCATATGTGATAAGTGCATACAGGGTTGCCTATCGATCATGAGAAAATTCCACTTGTGTAACTTCTATACATTACCTACTGTAATTGCTAAAATATGTATATTCATTGCTAAAAGATGCATCTTTTTTTACCTCTCCACACATCTTAGAAGTACATAACATTTATTCTGAGACACCTTCATGAATTCTATGGAAGGTTGTTTAGTATCCTATTTATTATATTGATTTTGTGTACTTTTATTAATAATATTTGCAGCAGAATACTATGGAAATTATTTATAAGTATTACTAAGAAGCAAATTAATTATTTAGGATTATTATTTAGAATTTTTTGTGCTATGCAAAAATATGCTGCTTTGTTCGATTTCCCACATGCGTTTAATGCTCATGGCTCTCTATAGAAGTAATGCCCGTGCTGTTTCGGCAATGAACAAATCCTTCACCATTTAAAACCAAGAATGTGCATTTCCACTCTTTCCATTACTTATGACATCGAATTGATGATTTTTGTAACCAGAAATACTCATCAACAAGTGTCGTGCATTTGAATTATAGGGTTCGAATGCACGAAGGAGTGAGACAAAGTTTTCTATTTCTCTTGCCAAAAATAATTAACTTTCAATTTATTGAAATTTACAAGTTATTGAGATTGAAGTGGAATTTATAGAGGAGAGAGTTTTGACTTAGGTTGACGCTTTCGGATACCTCAAACAAAATATTAAAAAATTACAACTTGACGTAAAATAACATTTCTTCCTCCGACCCGTAAAATGTTCCTTCATACAGACATTCTTTTGTCTCTTCTTCTTCTTTTGCCTAATCATAACACAAGCAGTGCCAATTCATCCTATGTGCATTCAGATCTACTGAAAGATTTGTACAGAATGGACGCCTGCAAATTACGCCTGTGGCCACAGGCTGTTCCGAAAGCTCTCTCCCGCAACGCATAGTGCGAAATGGCACGGGTTGGAATGTTCCCCTTTCTCTAGAGAGTTTGATGTCCCATGCCGTGAAATTGTTTATTTGCCCCTGCAAGGGACACAATTGCCGTAATCCGTTTCTGGATGCCTCATTTATGATGTTCACAAGTTGAAATGTTGAAATTTGAAAATAAAACTCGGTTTGGTAAATTTTTATTGGCCCAGTTACATTGGGCATCGAGCTTACACTCGGGACCACATTGACAGAGATCACATTGAGGGACAGATAGAGACCACGTGTGTGTGTGTGTGTGTGTGTATATATATATTATAGGTAGAAACATTTAAACGCTGTTTTCGTCAAGAGAAAAAAATCAATTCGCAGCCTTTCACCACGCCATTTGTCGGGTGTTGCAGGCAGTTCAACTGGACATACGTGTCAGTGGTGTACTCGGACAACGAGTACGGCACGAAGGGCTTCGAGACGCTCAGCGACTTGGCCAAGAACTACAGCATCTGCTTCAGCGCGCCGCAGCGCATCGACAAGGACCACTTCTCAGACAAGGACTACGACAACGCGGTGAGCTCGGCAGCGCGACCCCTTCGGTGGAATCTCGACAGAAAATCTTATATCAAAGTAGTGTTCAATATATTTTAAACACGCTTTTGAAATGTAATATTAACGAAAGTGTCAAATGTTGATAATTTTATACATTTTAATAATTTAGAAGTAATTTTCATGTTTGTTACAAATGATTCGAATTGTAACTGATGTCGCAATTCTAACGAAATTTTAGAAACATTCTTTCTAGAAAATTTTCTTTCATTACTCAAGTTTCTGCAACATCAGAGTTCAGTGGGTTGGAACGAAATTTAAACAAATCATCACCGTATTTAATTACTGAAATAAATATGTTTAAAGTTAATTTGTTAAAAAACAAATTGAAAAATGAAATAAATGTGTGGCTTTATCAAGGAATAATGCGTAAGTTTGTTATCATAAACAACGAAATAGATGAAGGTTTACATTACTATAATGGAAGAAAATATTTTTGCGGTCTTACCCCTTAAAATAAAACATTTTTTATAGTTAATGACCTGTGATATTAAGGTTTGTCAGACTAAACTAGTAAAAATTCCTTAGCTTGCTAGTATGGTAAAAATGCGCAGATATGATAAGACTAAGTACATGGTTCAATATGAGACATGATACCTAGAGAACAATAAATGTGACAAAAATGACACTACCAACAATTACTTAAATACACAATACGTGGAATATACGCCTGCAAAAATAACATTTTGTACCCACTTTATTTCTAATAGTAAAGAATTGGGTAGTTCACGACGTGTAAACAGAATGTTATCTCCTCGGGAGAAATGTGAAAGTTTTTGTACTCATTTAGCAACCCGTTCAAAAAGTTTCACATTTCGGGATTTATACATTAACTATTGTTATCGGTCAATCACAAATTTAGTGAGCAAAAATGTACAGGGGATTGTATATAAAATATACGTACAGAAGCCATTGCGATGTGGTGTTGCATTTGCAGAAACGCAACACGGCGGAAGAGTTGTTCGTCTTAAAAGTATTAAATATATTTTACAACCGAAAAATTATTTATTTTAATGCGCTATTTTTTTGTTCAAATGTACAAAAATGTGCAAAATGTTTAAAACGTGCAGTAGAGTGTGCCAAAAAGAACAATAGATCTGAGAAAATGTGCAATATATGTGCCAAAATGGGCAATATGTGTCCCATAAGGTGCAATAGATGTGTCCCAAAAAGTGCAATAGATGTGGCAGAAAGTGCAATAGATGTGCCAGAAAGTGCAATAAATGTGGCAGAAAGTGGAATAGTTGTGTCAGTTCAATAGATGTGGCAGAAACTGCAATAGTTGTGCCAGAAAGTCCAATAGACGTGCCAGAAAGTGCAGTAGACGTGCCATAAGTGCTGTAGAGTGTGCAACAAAAGAGTATCTATGACGGATTGCGTGGGTGTGTTGCAGGTGCGCAACGTGTGGGCGCAGGGCGCGCGCGTGGCGGTGGTGTTCGCGGAGAAGGCGACGGCGCTGCGCCTGCTGGAGGCCGCGCGGCGCGTGGAAGCCGAGGCGGGGGCGGAGGCGCGCGGCCGGGGTCCGGGCCGCGTCGTGTGGATCGGCTCGGACGCCTGGGGGCTGGCGGGCCACGCGGCCGACGAGCGCCTGCTGGAGGGCGCGCTGGCCATCCAGCCGCTGGCGCGCCCGCTCGCCGGCTTCGACGCCTACTTCCGCTCGCTGACGCGCGCCCACGCCAGCGTCAACCCGTGGTTCGAGGAGTACCTGGACGACGCGCAGGCGCAGTGCGCGCGCAGACACGCCCGCCCGCACGCGGACGCCGCCGCCGCGCACGAGGTGGGTACACTTTTCAAGTAATAGACGGCGTATGTCTCCCTACACGAGCAATTGCAAAAATTGGCCTAATCCAGCGTTTCGAATTTTATATTATTTGCTGACATTTCTGTGCGGTTGTCACAACGTATGTCTTCAACTTGGTGCGAGCAAATCTGGACATTTTGCATAATATAATTGAATCGTTTATTTGAGAAACCAGTTAAACGCCAAATTCTAAAACGTGCATTAGCGGCGGATTATTGTTCCAAGAGGATAAACACATCGTATAGTGCATATTTATATGAAAAAATGCATTTATTAATTGCTTTAATAAATACAAATATTTTGAAATCAGAAAAATTGGGACACTCTTTGTCAGTTTTCTCGAAATTAACTTTTTTAGGGGGTTTCTGAAAAAAAAACATTCAATTTATTATAATACAAATATAAAATAAGGTCCTGTTACATAATAAGTGTAATGTGAGGTAAGATTGTGTAATCACGTGTGGCGACGTGGCTTATGTGTGTGCGCAGGCGGAGGGCGCGGAGCGGTGCGCGGGCGCAGGGCGCGGGGGCGGCGCGGCGCCGGGCCAACAGCGCTACCTGCACTTCGTGCGCGACGCCGTCTACGCCGTGGCGCACGCCCTGCACGACCTGCAGCGGGCGCAGTGCGGCGCGGACGCCGAGGGCGTGTGCGACGCCCTGCGCCACATCGACGGCGACCAGCTGCGCCTCTACCTCGCCAACGTCACCTTCAAAGGTACACGCGCGACGCAAGCCCTTCTGCAGCGTCGTTCATAGGGTTCCAGCTCCCTGACGATGGATTATTGTCGACACCGTCTTTATGGCCACGGAGGATTCGTTCGCTCACTGGAGGGGAAGTCTAACGGGCGGCTTTTTTACATTCAATATTCAATGAGAGCCGGAACAGCACAGTAACATACGGGCCACACTCCACGCGCGCGATATTTCCGACCTCATCCTTGTCCCCTCTTACGCAGACACACACTCACTTGCATTACACTACCACACATGTCGAGAGACTATTTACTTGGCTGTCTGGGTGACGCCGCGTTCATAGCGAAGGTGCCGACGTTTCGGTCGCAATTCTGCGTCATGCCCTGAGGAAGGTCGCAGAATGGCGACCGAAACGTTGGCACTTTCGCTATGAACGCAGCCTCACCCGGACAGCCAAGGCTGGGACTATTGATTCCGGCCGCAGAAGCGTACGCTCTCATGTCGGGAGACCATTCAGGGAATTGGAGCTCGTGCCGGCTGGGGCGGTGCTCCGCAGGCGAAAATCCTTTAGGGAGAAATCCACATGCTACCTTTTAAATGGGTTCTCCCGTTCCAGGGGTGATGGTACACTGCTACCTCCCGGCTACAACATACGAGTACTTTACATTGGCGGGACGCGAATATTTTGACAAACAGGTAAAGCATATTTAGATTTCATCCAATTATCCTTTTATAAAATATTTATCCCACTTCAGATCTTCAGATCACGAGACTAATGACAAAGGGGTGGCAAGGTGGGTATGTAGTTGACGCGCCCGGAAACACAAAATATGTCCCTGACTTTAGAAACCTCCCCTAAATTCTCTCGTGGCGTGCTGTGTTGACTGTGTGTCCGTGTGTGCGCAGACCTGGGCGGGAAGCCCTTCCGCTTCCTGAACGGGCGGGACGGCCCCCCGCGCTACTCCGTGCTCAACTTCCAGCGCTCGCCGGACCAGCAGCACCTGCGCTGGGTGTCCGTCGGCAACTACTCGTGTGAGTACCCACGCGAGTACCCCTACCTGGGTAGCTAAAACGGTCGCTCCCTAGCAGCCTCGGCGATCGAATCCGGTCTCGGGCGTGGATGTTTGCTTGGGTGTTATGGCATGGTGGGTCTCTCCAGACACTGTGTCCCCCCTGGGAGCACTCTTCGTTCCAATTCTGGCTGGTCTGGAATACACAAGGGCTAGGGGCATTTGCGTCTTATGTGGGGGTGTTAGGATACCGCGTTATATACGGATTATTCTGTTCTGGTATGGTGTGAATTCCTAGGATTTTTAATGTATTGTTTTTAAATCAGAAACTCTGCCATTCATTCTTTCCCATGTAAGTTGTGTGGGCAGGGATCAGACGTGCACTACGTAAGAGCCGAACATCATTTACGTTCCTTTGGTGTAATGCATTAACAAGTGCGTTGGGCTCGAAACGTAACATTGGCGAAGACTCTGCCTCATGAGTGTGTCCTCTGGTGTGCGCAGTGGGGGAGGATGGGAAGCCGGACCTCCACATCGACCGCAGCGCCATCAGGTACTTCAACGGCTCGCACGACTTCCCCAAGTCGACCTGCTCCGAGCCCTGCGCGCCGCACCAGATCAAAGTGCGCGAGGTGAGTACGCACCCACCGACTCTCCTTAGCTTACATGTACACCGACTCTCCTGCCAGCGAAAGTGGCGCAGGGCATCAACTAATGCCATTGCAGTGCCTCTGACCGGGAAGTCCTGGGGTTCGAGTCCCGACCGTGGCAAGATTCGACTAGTTTCAGAGCTAGGTTGAGTTCAGTCGCTGTTTGTAGGAAAATTCTAGCGGCCGACTGCTCTGATTGGGAAGTTTTCGTGGTTTCTCCCATCAACACCAGGCGAATGACGGAGAAGTACCCTAACAAAACGGCTATGGACCGCGCGTGATATTTCCTTCCTCTTCCTTGTCCTTTTCTCCCCCCCCCCTTACTTTCATCCACTCGTGTGCGCTACACTGCCAGGCATGTTTGGAGAGCAGTCAGGACCTTAGATTTTGTCCCGGCTGGGATGGTACCACGATCTGGGAGATACCTGGTTGGGGGAAAAGGCCAAGAGCCGACGTAGGTCGACGCTGGGTCTTGCCGTCCTCCCGGCACAAAAGCATGCACTACACTTACAGGATTATGACCTTAGCCAATGTGGCGCCCGAAATCACTAATCAATCAATCGCGCCTGTGGCATTCTGAATTCCAATTTAACCCTGCAGTGGTCACGCGGGAAATTATTTTTCTTTTTACTTTTGTAATTTGGACCTTAAGAATCACAGTATGTTCATGTTCAGCATGTTCAATTTCAGTATGATCAGTGCGGTGATATCGAAGTTGTCAGCAATTGCATACTCTCAGTCCATTAAAAGAGTGACTGACGTTACATGTGCACAGAAGGTGTATAAAAAGGAAAGAACGAAAAATGCGAATAAAGAGAATGAAACATGTTAACTGATATGTGTAATTCCGTTTTGTTTATTTTTGAATCTCGTTCAATTTATTAAAAAATTCAAGAAAATGTTATGCACTCTTTGAAACACTTCTCTAGACTTAAAAGTGAAAATACTGGTCTTCCTCTGTTATCAATTTTCCATTAAAATATATTTAACATTCTAAAACCTTTTCTTAGTAGGTCGCCTCTATATTTAGACTTATTTTTCTTGTCTACTTTATCTTTACGCACATATACAAATTTGTTTACGTGGGAACTCACAGTCGGCCGTGACTACTGACCTTTCAAAATTTGGCGTGGCTACAGTTGAGTTAAATACCGACAACCAGGGCAATATCCTGCATTTTGTAAAAATTAATACATTGCCAACTAATATTATACAATCATACTTCAAAACGATCGTATGTCTCCAACTCTATTAAAAGTCTGTGGAAACATAACCACTTAAGTCAATGTTTATACTTTTGAATAACAGCAATTGATCCTAGAAAATAAGGCAACTTTTCCAGCGAAAATCACCAAAAATGCCATAAAAATTACTTTAAAATGATAACAACTTTCACATTAGTGTTAAATAGGGTGGGGTAAATCATCATTTTAAAAAAAATTAAATAGTAAAATTAAGAATGAATTTTATTTAAATACACTTTTTATTAAAAAATCTTTTTATATATAAACAATTTATTAAATTAACCACAGTGTGACAAATTTATGAATTAGGAATTATGAGACCAGATATTTTTTATTGAAAATTAATGTTGAAAAATAGATCCTTGGTGTTTTGAAAATAAATTTTTTTATTAATTTATGGTATTTGCAGGATTGGTATTTGAATTCTAAAAAATATTTGTTTTGGATAAGACTTATTAATGTTGGAACCAAATAATGTTTTAGGTTTTTGATAAGATGTAATAACGTTCGCACAATTTTTACGCAGTTTTTTGGTAGCAACTATGAATTTCAGAACGAACTATTTTTTACTCAGAACTTGAACTTGAATTAAGGATTTTCTAACTAATATTTTTATACTTAGGTCTTTGAAAATGGCAAAGGATTTTCGAATGAAATATTCGTTTTGTTTGGTCGTCAATAATAACTAGGGTTTTTCTAACAAAAAAAGTAGTCCTTTTTATTACAAAACATTTTTATAAAAACTAGGATAAAAAAATTTTACTTAGAAGTTTGATTTGAACTAATGATTTTTGATATTTTTACTTGACACTTTTTTAAGCACTTCGTCAAGCATTTTGTTAAGCCCTTTGTTAAGCGTTTTGCCTGCGCTTGCGCTCATGTGCAGAAGGACGAGGCGTGCTGCTGGCGCTGCAAGACGTGCGGGCCGTTCGAAGTGCGCACAGACGAGTTCCACTGCGCGGCGTGCCCCAGGGGCGAGCGCGCTGCCCCCGCCTCGGCGCTGCTGCCCCCTCGCTGCGAGCCCATCCCCGAGCAGTTCATCGACTACGCCGACCCTTGGGCCATCGCCGCCATGGCCGTCGCCAGCATCGGTGAGCCACCCCCACCCCATGCTGTTTCTCAATGTTGCTGTTTCTCAATGGAAACCAAAAACGCTTGGCTTTCGTGGTTTACTTGCACGTTTCATAATAATGTGTTGTTATCAAATCATGTCGGCATGAATGAGAAAGCCTGGGAAGTTGTGCAATATGACGAAATATGAATGTTCACTATGTAATGTCACTATTTCAATATGAGGTTAATTAGGCCATTAAAATTGTAGTAGGAGTCATCCAAGAACATTATATTTTAGGAAAATGAATAATCAATTTCAGCATTACACTTTATCATTCATCACTTTACATCACTGACATCACTTTATCATAATTGAAAATCAATTGTTCCATTTTATTATTTTTTTAAATTTTCATTTATTTTTTATTTTATATATTTTTTGGCACGCGAATTGGCCATCTCGGGTTCACGCAAACGTGCAACCCACCAAGATTCAGTCATATTTATCGAGGGTAGGTGCACGTGACTTTTATTGGGGGATCCGCATTTTCATGCTGAATCCGTTGATTCTGAGACATGTTTATCTCTACGCTCATCTACATGAGCTCACCTCCGCCTATCTATAGATACATGTATACATGAGCGCTGAAGCGCGTTGTGGGCTGCGCAGGCATCTTGGTGACGGTGATTGTGGCGCTCATCTTCTGGACGTACAGCGAGACACCGGTGATCAAGGCGTCGGGGCGCGAGCTGAGCCTGCTGCTGCTGCTGGGCACGCTGCTCTCCTTCTGCGTGACGTTCGTGGTGGTGGCGCGGCCCACGCCGGCCACGTGCGGCCTGTCACGCTTCTTCCTGGGCTTCTGCTACACGCTGTGCTACGCCGCGCTCGTCACCAAGACCAACCGCATCGCGCGCATCTTCAACAACAAGGGCTGCTCGCCGCACAAGACCAAGTGAGTCTCGAGCGGCACGGCGGGAGTTTAGCGTGGTTCCTCCGATCCATGCCAGGCGTATGCCGGAGCAGTAGCTAAACAAATTGGACACGCGCAATCTCTCCTTTCTCAGTCGTGACGCGATTCCGACTTGCTAAATTGTTTCATCTCATGCTATCGCTCTCCCCCTCTCTCCCCCTCTCTCCGCTCTCCACCCTCTCTCCTCCTCAATCCCCCTCTCCCCCCTCTCTCCACCTCTCTCCCCTCTCCCCTTCTCTCCCCCTCTCTCCCCTCTCCCCTTAATAATAATAATAATAATAATAATAATAATAATAATGTCTTTATTAATGGCGAGGCTCAGGCCATAGGGCCTGCTCTTCCGCCTAACCACTTAAATTTACATACATTTAGAGAAGTAACATTTTAAGAGGGGAGGACAAGCTGTACATTTACGTCTGGGAGAACAAATCTAGGGACCATCCCGGCATACGCCTTAAGCGATTGAGTAAACCCAGAAAAACCTCAATCAGGATGGCGGCTTAGGGCCGAACATTAATACAACTGAGTATGTTATACTGAGTAGTGAAAGGGAAGTTTCGTGAAGGAGAAAAGAAAAGACGTACAGGGGAAGGGGTCAGAAAGTATAAATGATAAAGTTTGTGAGGGAAAGGGAAGAGAAAAAAAGCGAAGGAAAGGACGAAGAAGAAGTAGGCGAAAAAAGTGAAGTTATTTGAGGAACGTTACAGAAAGCTACGTTTAGTTTACAGTAGCACTTTACATAAATATACAATAATTTTGCACCAGAGAAGCACAATACACTATAAGCTAATGACAACAGTAATTTTAAACACAATACTGGCAGTATTAAGGAACAATACAAAGAGTGCGGGTATCTTAACATCAATTTTGTTTATGCCAATATATTGTAGTGAGTATCCTGATGATGGTACAGAGATAGCTACAAGTATATTTTATCTGGAACGTCACTAATACTTTTGTATATTTAATTAACAATTTCATTAGGGTACACAGAAAAATAATAATGCTCATAATTTAGGTGTGAGAGGGAATGGAAGATGAGGATAGAGCAATGAGGTATGGGGTAGAATATTGAGAATAAAGAGGGGGAAATAGAGGGGGTTTAACGGGGGCGGTGACCGGGCGCTTGGAAGTGGGAGAAGTCTGGAGATTGAAGAAGACGTTAATGCCGTCCTATATGTCGTTATTCCTTACCCATGTGGTTAATTCAGCTTTGAATTTGCCGAAAGTATTTAAATGTTTTACTCTCGCTGGTAATTTATTCCAGGCTCGGATAGCTGTAATGGTGAATGATTTACTGAATAAAGTCGTGTTGTGACGTGGTACACAAAGCAGGGCTGATTCACGAGATCGATTTAGTTTCAGAAAATTGAAGTTACTTATGAGGTGTGTTGCATGAGAACCGGTTAAAACTTTATAAAGAAGAAGTAAAGAGTGGAGTAACCGTCTTTTGTCTAGAGTAAGCATACGAATTCTGTCAAAAAATTCGGATACATGGTCGTATTTTCTTAGATCAAAAATAAAACGTACGCATGCATTCTGGGCTACTTGAAGTTTACGTTGTAATTTAAATGTCATGTTGGTCAGAAGAAAGTCGCAATAGTCGAAATGTGGCATGATAAGGGATTTGATGAGAGTCTCACGTGTGCTACCTGGTAAAAGTGCTCGCAGGCGTTTCAGTGAGTGCATTGAAGCAAAAACTTTACGGCAGGTTGAATCTACGTGCGAGTTCCAGCTGAGAGTGTTGTCGATAACTACACCTAGGTTCTTGACTTCAGAACACCAAGATAAAATGGTGTCATTTATAAAAATATTAGGCAAAGGAGAAGAAGAGATTTTATTCATAGTGCATTTCGAGCTGATAACCATGCACTGTGATTTGTTTGGGTTTAATTGTAAGCCTAAAGACGCTGCCCAGTTGTTTATCGCTCTCAAATCTTCATTAATTTTTTGTACGAGTGAAACGAGGTGAGACGGGTGACCACTTATATATATCTGGAGATCATCCGCATACATTTGATGACTGCAATATTTAAGTGCATTTCCCACGTCATTTACATAGATTAAGAAGGCCAGTGGCCCTAACACAGTGCCTTGAGCAACTCCGCGGTTAAGCTTCAAGTCCCTTGAGCTACGGCTACCGGACACCACTCTTTGGGTTCTGGAAGTTAAATAATTAAGAAACCATTTACACGTGGGCTGTGCAAATCCCATGATCTTTAGTTTGGCGAGCAGGATGTCGTGATCTACTGAATCGAATGCTTTGCTGAAATCCAGAAGAACCAAAATAGTTATATTACCGTAATCTATTGCTGTTCTCGCGTCTTCAATAACGTTTAGTAGTGCGGTTCCAGTATTTCTGCCGGAACGGAAACCTGATTGCTGATCGTTTAAAAGTGATTTTGTTCGAAGATACTGTTCAGTTTGCTTCCGGACGACTTTTTCGAGTACTTTAGAGATAGTTGGGAGGATGCTAATTGGGCGGTATTCAGTAGGGTTTTTGGTTGATGTTGTCTTGGGAATAGGATGCACGAGCGCAGTCTTCCAGGATAAGGGATATTGCCCGCTCATTAGTGAGCAATTTACGATTTCGGTGATAATTGGGTACGTCACATCTAAGCTATTTTTTAGCAGCTTGGCATTTATACCATCGGAACCTGAAGCATTTGATTTGAGACTTTGAACGATTTTAATTATGTCCTGATGTTCAACGGACGAAAAGAAAAATTTATCGTTGGATTTTATTTCTGCGTTTTGGAGAAACAAAAGAGATTGCTTTTTCAAGTTACTGTCAAATGAAGGAACGCTGTTTATGAAACTGTGATTTAGTGATTCTAAGGGTATATTCGCTTCAATTTGGGGAGGACCTTTGCCTATTCCTAGATTTTTCAAATTTTTCCAGATCGTTCTCGAGTCGCTGTTTCTGCCGAAGGTGGTGTGGTAATATTTTATTTTAGCGTTGCGGCATTTCTGCGTAACTAAATTTCTGAGCATTTTGTACTGTTTTTTAAGTAGTTCGCATTTAGTTTTCCGGAAAATTGCATACGCTGCATCACGATCTTTCATTAAATTTCGAATTTCAGCAGTTAACCATGGTGCAGGAGGACGAGTTACACGCGAAATTTTTAAAGGCGCATGCCGGTCGTAGAGCTGTGTTATTAAGTTAGTGAAAATATTTACTTTATCATCCAGTAATTCTTCTTCGTGTACAAGGCGCCATGGAAGTGCCAATCCATCTATAATAAATGCTTGCTTATCAAATTTTGAAAAATCGCGGTATTTGATTATGTGAGGTGAGTATTTAGGGCACTTCAGGTTGTAAACAAGGTAAATTAGGTCGTGTTTTGAAATCCCAGGAACTGGAAATTGTCCGTGTTTTCGAACTTTGTTTACATTAGACACTATAATATGGTCGATCCAAGTTTCTGTGTTCTTTGAGTGGTGTGTTGGTGCTAGAGGTAAAATTTCGAGGCACATGCTGTGGAAAAACCGCGTAAAAAGCTCTGCAGAGGGAGAAGGTTTTAATAAGTTATGATTAAAGTCACCCATTACAATAACGTGTTCATAGGAATTTATCGCAGATGCAATGGTTTCGTCCAGCATATCTATGCTGCCTATCTTAGGAGGTAAATATATTACAGCCAAGAGACATTTTTTTCCTAAAAGTCCAACTTCGATAAAAAGATATTCACTACGCAGGCAATCCGTATTTGTTGAAGATAGTAAAAGTTTATGCCTTAGATCTTCGCGAATGTATATACCGACGCCTCCACCGTGTGCGGCGACGCTGGCCTTTCGATCGGCTCTTATTAGGCGGTACCCTGATATTGCTACTAGCGCGGAATTGAGAGAATGCTTCAACCAGGTTTCGCTTATGAGAAGTGCATGAAAACGGTGTTTAGATAAAATTTCCGTTACTTCGTCGAAATGGCAGGGCAGAGACTGGGCATTTAAGTGTGCAACGTGCAGAGAGAGGGAGCGAGGATTAGACTCATTTATAGTGCCAGACGCTTGGACGGTCGGGGAAAGGGTCCGGCCACCCACAGGTAACAGGTTTACGGGATGTGCAGGGAAGGAAGTAGGTAGCATTTACAGAGGATTTGCAGAGGCAGTGTTCGGAGAAGAAGAAGGGAAAGGAGAGTTCTTGGAAAAAATCCGAACGTTGTTGTGTCGGGGAGGTGTAGAGTGGGGGTGGAAGGGTGGGGGCGCTCCTACGCTAAGGATTAAGTGCCTCTAGCTGGGCCCTGGTTTGCACCCGGGCACGACCGTTACCGTGTTTAATAACGATGTTGCCATCTTCTGTCCACACGTTCCTGAGGCCAAACTTCTCGATGGCAGCTTGTAGCAAAACCAGGCGCGATTTCGTGAGGTCCTCGCGAATCGTTATCCCAGTATGCTTGAGCAGCCGTTTCGAGCGGAACATTTCGTTCCGTTTCCTGTAACTGACAAATTTAACAATGATAGGTCTGTTTTTGCCAGTTATTTGACGACCTACCCGATGACTTCTATCAATATCTTGTAGGTTTAGATTAACACTTATCTTTTTTGCAACATTTTCGATGACCAGCTTGTCGGTGTCTTCAGATTCGGTTTCTTCAACGCCGAATATCCGCAAGCAGTTTCGGCGTGAGTACATCTCGAGCTGATCTGTCCTTTCTTCTAACTGAGATTTTAGAAATGAAATCTCGCAATCCCGTTCAGCCAATTTCTTTTCTAAAGATGTCACAAGATTGTTATTAAAATTCATCGAATCTTCTAGTTGCTTTGCTACTAATGCAGTGAGCACAGATGCCAAAGAGCTCAAGAATGTAGGCGATGTTACTGCCCTATCCAGTGCCCCTTCTCCCCCCTCTCTCCCTCTCCCCCTCTCCCCCACTCCCTCCCTCCTCTTCCCCTCTCTCCCCCTCTTCTCCTCTCCCCCCTCATCCCACTCTCTCCCCCTCTCCCCACTCTCTTCCCCTCTCCCCCCTCTCTCCCCCTCTCCCCACTCTCTCCTCTCTCCTCTCCATCCTGTGTCCCCTCTCTCCTTTCTCTTCTCTCTCTCCTCTCTCCCTTCTCTGTCCTATTTCTCCCTCTCTCTGCCATAAGGGCCAGTCGCAAACAAAGCATTAACGTAGCCATGTGGATATGCAATTTTTTTCTGTTTTTTACGATAACTAAAAAAGTAAAATTTGTACTTTTAAGAGAAACTAGGAGGTTCCTTTTCTAATTGCCGCGAAAGGAACCATCAAATTGGCAAAACCATCCATATCAATACAATAAATACTCAGTATATAAATTCTATATACAATCGAACGAAATTTAGTCAAATGAACGCAATCATTCGGGAATTATAATTATTTCAAAACCATAGGCATGAGGAATAATTCCGTCAAATTATGAAGATGATAATAAAGACGACGAATGACAAATTATATGCTCATGCAAATCGCATTCGTTTCAAACGTTATAAGTAAATTGGATTTTGTTGCGATACACTGTTTTTCTCTAGTCATATAAAGGCGGACGTGAAATATTACATCTGGCAAACTATATCAGAAAGTTATGACCTACTTTCATGTTAACGTTTGTGTTCACGCTCGTCATTCTGAATGGTTGCATTCAATAGCGCGGCACAAAGTTTTGCGTTTACGTTACGTTTACGTTTTTTATCGAAAATAATCCTGAATATTTCATTTTTAAACTGCTCCCAGTTGTCTTCACAAACACTTCCGTATCATTCTTGTGATGTATATCCACCATGCTAAAGTTCTTTGGTTTTCATCTGCTTGCTACATTGTTCGAGGCGAATAGCGATATTTTAGTTCCAATAACATTGTCTGGGTACATTGAATGTAAGATATCATTTTTTTTAGTTTGTAGTAACAATTATTATTGCAGTAACAATTCTTGTTTCTAGAAAATTGACAACTCAATTGACAAGAACAACCTCTGAAAATGTTGAGCGAATAACAAATGTAATATTTTTTAGATACACGAGCCCGAAATCGCAGCTGCTCATAACGGCAGGGCTGACGTCGGTTGAAGTCGTGATAAACCTGTCGTGGCTGCTGTACGTGCCCCCTCAAGTGACTCACGTATTTCCAACGCGAGAAGAGAGGTTTTTGATATGTGAGGGTCTCAACGACCACTCGTACATGGTTAGCCTCCTGTATCCATTTGTCCTCATTGGTGAGTATTGATAAATTCTTCGGTAGATTATAGAAATATAATTTGATCTGGCTTTCATTTTAGTAAAGTTTCAAACATCGTCATGTCCAAGTAAATGTAGAATAACATGTTTTTATACCACTTTTATTTTAATTATAAATGGAATCTTTTGACAGGTTTCTGCACAGTGTATGCAATTAAAACAAGAAAATGCCCAGGTGGTTTCAATGAAACGAAGCACATCGGCTTCACAAATTACACAGCAATCATTATTTGGCTTGCTTTCGTACCCCTGTACATTGCCTCCACCAGCCATTCAATTCGGATTGTCACTCTTGCAATCTCGTTGTCTCTCAGGTACTGTTAACCTAAGCAAAATACATGAGTTTCATAATTTAAGATATTGAGTGTAATATGAATATTTGTCTAATTAGTGGCTTTGTGTTTGTAGTGGACTTGTACAGCTCGGTTGCCTGTTCTTTCCTAAAATGTACATCGTTTTATTCAAACCAGAGAAAAACACGAAAGAAGTAGTCATGTCCCAACATAGAAGTTCCTCAATGGCAGCAACTCCCACAAATCTTACACCCGTCGTGGTTCTAAATGGTACGTTTGACTGATGTAAATCGTAGGATTCTGTGGATGGACTCGTGTGACTCATCCAAAGGTTGAATTGTTTTGTAATATGTTGATGAAATTTTAATTTAACAAATTAAGTTACATTAGACTAATATAATCTCGTGTCTGCCTATATAATCAAGATTAATATTCGGTTGATTGCAAAAGTATTTAAATAGTTGATATTAATCTATTTCTTATAAAAGCTTCACAACATTTAATAATAAATTAAAAATATGCTTCTCTTCTTTAGGATGCTTAGAAAACTCAAGAAAATATAACTATGTATTTACATTACACCCATTATTTACATTACAGAAGAAAGTATTCGCACTTTCTATATTCATTAATAATAAGGTTGTAATTATGTTTTACTGTCTCATTTCATAGATCTATAACGAATTATTTCATCTTCAGAAAAAATAGGTTTTATGGGTGCAACTGCCTTCGGCGTTTTTGCTCAATTTCAATCATTTATTTCAGTCCATTCTTGATTATCCTTTGTCCGTTATTATTGAAATGGGCGGAATTTTTATTTTTTTCTCAACTGGTTCAACTGCTACATTCTGTATATTTTCGAAATAATTTCATAGGTTATTTAATGTTTACTTTAGGAGGCAGTATGCAGTACCTTCCAAACACAGAAGTGCCAAAGACAAGTGTAAAGGACAGTCCGAGCATCGAGTTGAGTAATTCCAGAGGCAGTCCTTCTCCAAGCTTATGTGAGTAAGCGTGCAAGTACGCAAGTGTCCACTAAGGCTGAATTCCGTTTGTTGTTTACTTGCTTTACTCTTGCTTGTAAGCCAATAAAGTTTAATTAGAAATTACATTTGGCGCGCCGATGTGAAAAAATTCCATCAGCTTTATCATCGTAGTTAAGCAGCTACTCTATCCAACAGCAATTTCAGTAACAATACTAACACTTGTGTATTTAATTTGCCAGAATTGTCAAAGATCTTTAATATTAATTTATTATTCGAGTTTCGTTTTGTCTGCAGCATTTTGAGTTTTGATATCTATTTTGTCCTCTTTTTCATTTTAGATAATATATTTTCAAATATTTATGTGCGAGTAAATAGTGAACGTTAATTAAGAAGAGGGAAGATGTCTTACTGGAGGAAAGTTTTAATCTGTGATCATCTTATGTGAAAAAGTGTCACGTTGATTAATTAACTTATCCGAGCGACTCCTGTGGGCTCTTTCTTGTTCAAAATGTGCATTTGAGCTAAGCAAGTTCAAAACGAAATGTTAGTCACAATACAATTTTATCGCTAGTCTGTCCTTAAGCACTAAGAGTGAAATGGAAAAATATTGATAGAAAAACATTTTTTAAGGTGTATATTTCATTAGGTTAGCCTGTCGTTAATCTTATGAACCACTGCCTGAGGACTCACGTCATGCAGGAACACAGAATATTAGATGCAGGAACACAGAATATTAGATGCAGGAACACAGAATATTAGAAGCAGGAACACAGAATATTAGATGCAGGAACACAGAATTTTAGAAGCAGGAACACAGAATATTAGATGCAGGAACACAGAATATTAGATGCAGGAACACAGACAAAGTTTAATCACTGCAGGTTAAGCAACTTGAAATCACTAACTTGAAACCCGTTAAAAAAATATTTTTTGTGGAATTTTCCAGAATATTCCAGAAAGATGTGACTAAAAATAGTTCCAATCGATTGTCTTCTCGAAAGCAATTGTCTGAGCCCATTATCTCTTCTAAAATGTGCATTAAAACTGCCCAAAACGCATTTTGGTTGCTAACACCAAGAAAAATGTTTTTTTCGTTAATTCACTAAGATTATTTTACAACTCTACTTCTCCTCCTACTTCTCGAAGGAACCAAAAAAAGAGTGAGATCCCCACCAGCAGACCGACTCACAACAAATGACACATCATTTGCTCCGAATAGTGGACCAGAAGAAATTGAACCGCGAGTGAAGGACGGACGGAGGGACGGACGGAAGGACGGACGGAGGGAAGGTCGGAGGGAAGGACGGAGGGACGGACTAAAGAACGGACGGAGGGACGGACGGAGGGACGGACGGAGGGACGGACGGAGGGACGGACGGAGGGACGGACGGAGGGACGGACGGAGGGACGGACGGAGGGACGGACGGAGGGACGGACGGAGGGACGGACGGACGGAGGGACGGACGGACGGACGGAGGGACGGACGGACGGAGGGACGGACGGAGGGACGGACGGACGGAGGGACGGACGGACGGAGGGACGGACGGACGGAGGGACGGACGGACGGAGGGACGGACGGACGGAGGGACGGACGGACGGAGGGACGGACGGACGGAGGGACGGACGGACGGAGGGACGGACGGACGGAGGGACGGACGGACGGACGGAGGGACGGACGGACGGGCGGTCAGAGATGGAGACGGAGACGGACGGTCAGTCGGACACGGAGACGGAGATGGGCGGACGGTCAGAGACGGAGACGGAGACAAAGGTACAGACAGAGACGGAGACGAGCGGTCAGAGAGGAAGACGGACGGACACTGAAACGGACGGGGATGGAGGAGACAGAGACACGCAGGTTACCGACGATTAAGTGTAGGATTTTGACCATTGTCTCTCCTTTCCAGGGAGGTCGAGGCAGTCGCTGAGAGAGGGTCGTTGCAGCACACCGGCACTGGAGCCCCAGTCTCCGGACTCCAAGGGCGGGGATCAGTTCTCTATGGACCAGCTGCCGACTCCGACTTCGCCGGAACGGCGAGCGATGTGAACAGACAAAGCAACTCAGCCACTCAACCGTAAACTATTTGCTCATAGTAGTCCTCTGTTACCCTGCGAGTAAGAAAAGTGTTACTTGATAACCCGCATCGGAAACAATGAGTGTAAATATGAAGAAATGTACAGAACTATTTTTATATTTTGTTTTATGAGTTAGTTTTAACTCGGTTTGTATATTTTGTTACTTTAAGTTCGAATTACAGGACATTGTTACAATGAATAAAATGACAATATTTTATGAGCTCTTATTTAGGATTGACTTGTGTTGAAGTTTTGTGTTATCATATTGTATGGAACGTTAGTAAAGGTAAAATTAGAGAATCTAGTAACTATATCGTAAAGAGTTACCCGCCGTTGTAGAATATGTGCCAAAGTTTACGTAATGTTTAATGTTTTCTTTTACGTACAGAAAATAGTACTACTCAAAGTCATGCATGTTGTTTCAAAGAATCTAAATTTGGTTTTCCTTAATCTCAATGTTCGCGAAGTGCACTCATAAGCCCACATCGAAGTAAATGATTACCCAAGGACAATGTAATTTATATTTGTTTTTCTGGATATCACTTTTTTTGCGTTCGAAATTGCAAGAATATGCCTCATTCATGAACACAATTTATTTTATTTTATTGAAATGTTATTATAACATTGGATTTCTATCACACGTTTATGTCCCTCAGTCTTCGTAAAATAAATAGGTATATTATAAAGAAGTATTTTTCGGTGACGGTACTGCTGTGCCCAGTCCTGATTTGATCTCTACAAAGCCAGTTTTATTAGCAATAGACAAAAAGCTATAAAAATCATGGGTCTGTTAATTGTGACTTACAAGAAAAGACGCGAAAGTAGAATATTCCCTGGTAAGAACATTGTAGCTACTTTTTCATATCCACGTATGTGTGATCATTTTACGAAAAATATACGCATAACATTTATATTCTTTATTCGTGAATCACCGTAATAATTATTATAGAATTCATAATATTTTTTCAGATAAAAAATTAAAAATATTTTTAAGAAATCTATTTTACTTATATCAAAATTTATGTCACTCGTTTAATGATTCTAAAACTTCCCTTTTCTAATAAACATTCCACGCTAGTCACCATAGTAGCTAATCATTCTCAGTGACTATTTTATCCACTGTTTTTTTTTCTATTAAATGCTTTCAGCTGTGTATGTTTGGATCGTTAGACGTTTCAAGTGTTATTACAAGATGGTATTTGAGTTTTCATGAGCGTAATAGTCAATAATACGTTTTAATATAAAGACATTTAATCATGAAAACATTCCTAATCTGCTAGTCATGTTCTCTGGTTGAACCGGAATTTAACCCCTTAGAGAGATATGGTTATACTTGTATGTTGCTATTTGTTGCACCAGAGAAATGAATATTTGTACAGAAAGGTCAAAAATGTATTTAATGTTAGCAATAAAATATTATTTGAACATCCTTAATTTAGGTTTTTGAATTCATTTTTAATATTCCAATTTCACTTAATTTTTGTATATCTATATTTATATTATTATTATTATTATTATTATTATTATTATTGTTGTTATTGTTATTATTCATATTATTATTATTCTAATTTACGATCAAAATTTTAATAGTGATTTTACAAAATCTTTTCTAGGTTCCTGCAATTCTGTTCGTAGGTTTTCGCAAATTAATTTCTAAAAATACGATAATTAGAATGTAAATTGAAATTAATCCGTAGCGTGATTTACTTGGTAATTCAATTGTTCACTTAAAAATGTCAACATCAGTGTTGCCAACGTTGTGAGAGAAAAGTATGGCGTATTTTGCTAAAAATTTCTTTGGCTAGCTTGTTTAATCAATGCCACCTACACAAGTCGATTTAGGAGACGTTGGTTGAATTCCTGATATTATTACGATCGCAGCGCAAAACATGAAAAAACACGTTTTTGGAAATTTATTTCAATCTTCAGGCCGGTTCCAAAAACAATTATCAGTTCCCCATCGGGTGACCGAGACGCGTTCAATGACACCTCTGATATTTCAATTGGTGCACGGGAAGCAGTCTAGCCGCCAATGGCGGAATCGCACACATTCGCACACATTCGCACACATTCGCGCACATCCGCACACCCGCACACCCGCACACCCGCACACCCGCACACCCGCACACCCGCACACCCGCACACCCGCACACTCGCACACTCGCACACTCGCACACTCGCACACTCGCACACTCGCACACTCGCACACTCGCACACTCGCACACTCGCACACCCGCACACCCGCACACCCGCACACCCGCACACCCGCACACCCGCACACCCGCACACCCGCACACCCGCACACCCGCACACCCGCACACCCGCACACTCGCACACTCGCACACTCGCACACTCGCACACTCGCACACTCGCACACTCGCACACTCGCACACTCGCACACTCGCACACTCGCACACTCGCACACTCGCACACTCGCACACTCGCACACTCGCACACTCGCACACTCGCACACTCGCACACTCGCACACTCGCACACTCGCACACTCGCACACTCGCACACTCGCACACTCGCACACTCGCACACTCGCACACTCGCACACTCGCACACTCGCACACTCGCACACTCGCACACTCGCACACTCGCACACTCGCACACTCGCACACTCGCACACTCGCACACTCGCACACCCGCACACCCGCACACCCGCACACCCGCACACCCGCACACCCGCACACCCGCACACCCGCACACCCGCACACCCGCACACCCGCACACCCGCACACCCGCACACCCGCACACCCGCACACCCGCACGTCTTCACACTCAAGAGTTTTTACTCGAATACTGCTTACTGATATCCGCTGATCAACTTATATTCTGAATTCGTCTTATCTATTCATTTTTGCGTTTCCCTATTCCTCTTTCAGACCTAGCATAACACGATTTTTGTCTGCGCTTAACTCATAAGAGAAAAACAATTCCTTAAAATTACACATCCCGTTTCATGCATTTACAGAAATTCCCTTGTGAACTTGATGTATGAAACGCGTTCTTTCGTGAATTGCTTAGGTTTGCAGCCCGACGTATTGGATATTTTGCCGCTGTGAGCGCTAGCAGATGGCCCAACACTGCATCCGTAGTTTGAACTACCGCTCACAGAGCGCATTGGACCTCGAACAAATTGAAAATAGAAGGGAAGTAAAGCCGAAGATTACCATAATGGGATGGATATATAGATCAAAGGATTTGGCGGGAGTGAATTAAAACATTAAAACATGGTTTGCCGACGTTTCAAAATATTTTTATGTTTTGCCAGCAGCCGTAAGAATGGAATAAAAATATTCCGAAACGTCGGCGCACTATGTTTTAATGTCTTAATTCATTTCGACCAAATCCCGTGATCTTCATTTGCCATTTCTATTTCATGGTCGTGAATCTACAATAGTTAATTTCCTCCTAAGTTAAATCGTAAATGGGATGTATTACTCAATGGTGGATAAGTTTGCCTGAGAGATAAAATTACATTTTTAGGATTAACCCATGCTAGGAGTGTTAGTATAAGAAATTGTTTTCGGTTTGGTACACATTTCTTTCCAGCATCGTATATGAAAGTTAATAAATATTGCAAAAATATATCACGAAGAAGATGAAGAAAATAAACAATGTTAACATGAATATACCATCAGAAGAGCATAAAAACATACAATTATTAGTATCACAACCAAATATTATACACATTTAACTTTGTAAAGTTATTTTAAAAATATATGTCATTACTTACCAAAAAGATTAATAATTTTAGGGCGGTAATTCTTGTACTTGATATGGACAATCAACATTACATGCATGTGAAGCTTCACGTAATTTTGGTTCTTCATTTTGAAAAGAAGTTCAATGTAAATGAGATGAAATGAATTTAGAAATATGAAGTATTTTTTCTCTAAAGATAATATTGCTCGAATATGACATCTACCGACAAAGTGACTTGTTGTATAACCTAACTTTTGACGCTGATGGATTCTAAGAAAGTGCGAATAGTGCTCGTACACCTTTTAATATCATTTCCTTAATATGATGTTAAAACTATTTTCATTGCAATTATCATAATTTAGGGTAAATGACTCTCATTTTAATAGATTTTCCTCATTTTCCCTTGATCCGCAAAACATATGCTGAAACAGCCCCTTATTTTGCATCCGTGTCCCATATGGACAATAATTCCACATTTTCTCATCCCACAAAACATCACAAAAATATTAGTTATTGTTTATTAGTGACAGACAAACCTGAAAACACCTTCTCACAAAAAATCAAAGTAAAGCTAACCAAATTCAGAATATGGTTCTTCAAATGTGATACATTTATTTACTTATTTATGTAATAATTTATTTGGTTTTAAAAAATACAAACAACAATTATGAGAAAACTGGTTAAATTTGATAAAATGTTGTCTATTTGACTTTAAGTACTGCAAAGTTTGTAAGAGAATTATAATTTCTGAAAAAATATAAGAGTGAGAACAAAATTTGAGTCTTAGTTTTGTTTATTTATTACTTCAGTAACTGTAACTGAAGAATAATTGACAACCAATAGCTCAAGAATAACTAAATTAGTGTGAATTTGGTTAAATTTCTCATCCACTGATGGGTTTCTTCATAAGCTGACTAAGGATAAGCTCAAGGCCCCCACTAAAAAAGTATAGCCTAATTCAGCATTTTTTCCTTACAAGATTCTAAACAGTACTTTTTTCACATACATTATTTGTAAATTAAACGTAATATTCCTATTTATCTTTATTTTCGATAACGATATTCAAATATTGAACATAAATTAGGAGGACCTATAGTTGGGTCATTCTTAGGGTCCCATAACTTATTAATCCAGCCTTATTCTCACTCAACCGATTCACAATTTCCGACAACAGATCGTAAATCTCACTAAACATGTCTTATTTCAGAAAAAAAACGAAACTCTGTGATATGAGGTGTTGAAATTTGCGTCCGCCTGAGCTGGAAGCCTGATCCCGGCGCCCTTGAAGCGAATGGATTCGCGTTGTAGGGACGATGTACGCGCCAGACGCGGGCATAGAGGGGGGAGGGGGAAGCCACTTGTTACAGCGCAGGGGCGGGGCGCCCCATCCGTCACCGCCACCTGCATCCCCGCCCAGCCCCGCCCCTCCCCGCCGCACTGTGTTTGTGATGGATCGTGCACGCATGAGGCAAGTCGCGGGGGCCCGAGAGCCGAGGAGAAGCCTGCCTGGACGGCGCAGGGTGGCGAGCGGGGATGGGGCGGGGGAGGGGGAGGAGCGGAGTGGGGTGGGACGGGGAGGGGCGGGCGGAAGAGCGGAGAGGGGTGGGGAGGAAGGACGGAGAGGGGCGGGGAGGAAGGGCGGAGAGGGGCGGGGAGGAAGGGCGGGGAGGAAGGGCGGAGAGGAGAGGGGTGGGAAAGGGCGGGGAGGAGCGGGAAGGGCGGGGATGAGAGGTGGGGCGGGGAGGAGCGGGGCGGGGCGGTGTGGTGCAGAACAGAACGGTGAAGGCCCGTAGCGGAGAAGAGCGGGATGGGTGAAGCGGGATTTGGCTGGCAGGGCGGATGGTGTGAGGCGTGGCATGGAAACGGGCGGCGGAGAGGGGGCGGGCAATGGTGGGAAGGGGATGCCGACCGCAGAACAGCGGACGACGAACTGCCCAAGACTGCTTCCGAGGCGGTATTTCTCGAAGCGCCTGGTGCGAGGTTTACTTGCGATTGCAAAACTGCACAGAAGGCAGGAGTCAGGGTTACTAAATACTACCTAGCTTATAGAGGCACCGAAGGTCGCCACTGAGAAATGCAATCGTAAATTCACATAAACAGATATTTGAAAATTGTTTATAACTATTAAACATGTGCAGATAATATTTGGACATTTGTGAATTCAAAGTGTTGGTCAATAAATTTGGAATTTACAGAATAGTCAATTCTCTTTCGTGTTACAGAGAATATTCAACATCAGATATAAGAATGAATGTTTTAAGAGTTCAACTCTTTTTCAGAAAAAAAAACCCACTGGGAATACATTTTCTGGTAATGATTCAAATGAAACATGATCTGCACATGAATTTACTGGCACGTTGAACACTGACAATATAATAACACAGGGTTTTAGAAACTTTGAAAAATTGTGTATTACCGAGTGAAGAATGGTTAATACAGAAATTAAAGTGACAGAAACATTTTTAAGTAATGACATTTATTACGTACGAATACAACGTAACGAACGGAGTAACGAACTCAGTTCATTTGAGGAAGGTGCTGAGATATAAAGTGGAAGCTAGGTTTAGCACATACACAGGTTAATGAGATATTATAAAATTGACTAAAAGAGATATAAAGTTGGCGAAATTCTGGCATCATTCGCTATGCCTATCAATTGACGAGTTCAGCTGATATCACCTCGTAAGAGTGTGAAAAGAGTGCTATTTCTCTCTGCATATTAAAAACTTTCATTGTTTAGAACAAAGTTTGTTAAGTTATGATATTTTTAAAAAGAAAATGGGTAAGGGGGATGTACAGAAAAGGGGGAAGAGTTTCTAGAACGGGGGAGGGGGTGCATTAGGGGACTGAAAGGCCCTTCTCTTTACGAAGTATTTTGTACACCGCACCGGGCCGTGAGGTGCCCAGGGGGGAGAGGGATGGCATTGGTTAAGGGAGGAGGTGGAGGATGACAAAATTACGAGAATTTCATTGCACATACTATTTATTAATATTAGATTTCTGTTCTTCGTGGATTTGATGATATGACAAATGAAATTTTAAGTGCACAGAAATGAAATTAAATGAATGATACAAAATGGTTGTTCGCTTCTTCTATGTTGTTTCTGACCGTGAAGGTGACGTCGTGAACGTTGGTCGCACTACACGTCCAGGGGAGCCGGGGAAGAAGACGTAGGCAAAGGAAGGTCTTCTCCTAAGCTAAAAATTGAATAGAAGATAACAAAATCGTCGATGTCCAAGAGCTTCAAATATTGAAGAGCAAGCAAAAGGTTTGGACATTGATCATTTTTTCCAAAAATTAATAGTTGAAGGACACTCTATAGACGTCACAGAGTTTACGGGTAACTAACATTTATGCGCAGAAAGTTGAATTTATATTTTAAGAACAGTTTCTCACCATTATTTCAAAATTGGAAAAATATGACATCGAACATTTTTGTTTGCGCCGATTCAATTGGTGTCGAAGGTGAAGAATAAAGGTTCGAGACAAATTTAGGTCTTAGGTAAATTATATGTTTAGTTAACGTATCAGTTGCACCAAAAATCTGGGTGTTGCGGACATACCATGGTGCACCCCCTACTAATCTATGATATCGGTTTTGCAAAACATGTAGTTTTGATAATGATATTCGTGAAGGACCTCACCAGTCTGAGCAAATACGTGTGTGACAATGAAACTAAATAGTGTCTACCATAAAACAATTGTGAAGCGAGTTAGGACAGGGGAGCGATGCAGCGTAAGTGGTCAGAGAATGCTAAGTTGTTTTGTTTTTACCAACCAACATGAAGCAAGCAGAAGCGGCTGCCTGACGTCGCAGCCGACAGAGACGAAAAGACGCCGACAGCGCTGCAGCGGGTGTCTTCCGCTCGCCCAGGCACCCGCGAAGTTCTGGTGCTCGCCAACAGATCCCAGCACCTGAAGCAAGCTAGTCATGATTCGCCTTATATTTTATAAGTAAACCTATTTGTTATATTGTATGTTTGTTAATAATTATATAATGTATTGTTTTCTTTAATTTCTCCTCAGACTTGCGAAGCCTAAAACATAAGGGGAGGGAAGCTACAATGCAAGTAATCACAATTTCTTACACATGGTCTCTATATTCTAAATCATAAATCCTGTAAAATAACTTGAATAATTTTTTACTCTTTTTACTTTATTTAGTCATTTTGTTATTATAATTTAAATAGATTTTGTTCTAGTTAACTGCATTTACAGGTTCATTTATTATTGTATGTAGACACATTTGGCACTTATCACAATGCAAATAAAAGAAAATTAAAGAGAAAACAGAAACACTTAGAAAATAAAGATGAGTTTCTCTATGTAAAAATCACAATAATTAAATTTTCAAATCTGAATATTTCCAAAATAGTATTGCTTTTGGTGTCGAGACTAAGACCTCACTAAAACTACTATTGTCCTAGCTCATTTCCTAAGAGCAGTGAGTTAAACTAGAACACCAGACAGAAGTTATACGTTATAATACGTTAAAGATCATGCAGGCTGGCGACATAATTCTATAAGCGCCCAATTGTAACGATGACTGTGTGGGATTATCCTAACAAAAGAGTACATAAATAATCATGAAATGAACAGTATATCATGCAGTATCTTAAAGAACAAACCCATAGCTTGCAACATTGACGAGAATACAAATTCAAAATCAGTGTGTTTATATATAAGCCGAAACCACATCTACTGGGGCGTATTAAATTCTGTTTCTAGTCCTATAAAATAAATATTAAACAATCGAAATTCTGAGTGAATATACTGAATTAAAGCAAATGTTCATATTTCAACCTATAGAATAAACATCCAAGGGAAACGTAACGTTTGAATGGATGCATAATCGCGCGCTTAAACACGGGAGATGGCGCTTCTTTGGCGAAAGTGTTTTGTTTCTCTTGTTGGGCGAGCCAAGCGAGTCAGTGGTGCGTGCGAAGTAGCAGGGTAACGGGGTAACGTTGGTAACGTTCTCTCCGAGAACAAGTGGGCGATTCCGTTGTGTTGTGATTGACTCGAGATGCGACATAATTCATAAATTTTATATAAGTGGGTTATTTATAGTGATCGTGGACAGTGGGTGCTTCTAAGATTTATACGAACCTCTTTTTTATGATTTAATGAGACATTCTTTCAACCTCTGCAAATCTGTGCGGTATTGTAATTCTGTAAACCGTCGCAGGGAGAAGCTGAGAACGGTTGTGGAATTTGAAACAGTGTGGATAAATTGAAATACAGCAGACCCAACGGGAAATGGAAACTTCCAACGGTAAAGGTAAGTTCAGCTTAATATACATATATAAATTTTAGTTTCTCATTTTTAAATTTAGTTTTGATGAGAAATAAATGTGATCGGCCCAAATATCTCTTCCATAATATTGCTAGAAAGTTGATTTTCAATGTTTATGAAAGTTTATAGCAATGTGATTTTGCTTTCAGAAGGAAAATAGTAGAAATGAAATGTATTCTTGTGTATAAAGTTCATATTTTTGACAACGTAAACTAATCGATATCAACAAAGCACTTCTCACCTTCCATATATTTTTTTGTGTTAAATCATCGAAAATAATTTTAACGCGATATTCTGCTCCTGTGCTGCAGAAGTAGCACTACTAAAAAAATACGAAATTTGTGTCAATACTCTCCAAACTTGCAAATTGGTCTACCTTGAGCAGCATGTACTACCACACCAACAAATAGGAGTGTGAATGCAAGAATAATGCATTTCAATACAAGATAACTTAATGCTCATTTGCCTCAACACCTTATATTTTGAGTTGTCACTATTGCAGCCCACAAACTATATATATATATATATATATATATATATATATATATATATATATATAATCTATTGTACATTGTTAATTTCGAAGGGACAAATGGTTAAGATTCATATTTTGCGGAAACGTAAATGCATTATTAAGTGTAGTGAAGGTCTTCTAATAAGTAGTAACAAAAAAGTATATATAATGTTCTTCATGGATTCGCTAGCGGGTTCCGAAATGCCTCGGCGCAACTTTGCAATCAATGGGCTAAATAGTCCAAGACAGGGTCGTCAGATGAATGAACTTAAGATTGGTTCTGTGCACATGGCGTACTCCACAGGGCGATAACTTCTCGGATTGCGAAAGCAGAGCTTTGCAAATTCGGCTAGAAAGCTGCGAATTGCCGCAGCAAATGTTTTGGGATATCTAAACATACAATTTAAGAATAAAGACGGTATTGTAAGTACGATTGAATCTTCAGGTTGTTTCAAACAAAATACAATTTTCATTAGTTATTTAAGCACTGTTGACCTTCCAAACTATTATGGCTGGGTAAGATGGTAGAAAGGCTCAATAATCTTATAAGTCTGAATAAGACTTACAATCAATTTTTTTGCAATTAATGTTTTCATTAACCAACCAAGAAAGTATTTTTTACAATTTAATTGTTAAACGTATTTATGCTATGTATTTTTGCAAAATATCACCAAATATGTTTTGATATTTTGATTCCAAAGCTGTATTTTAAGAATTTATTTTCTAAAAACTATTTTTTTTTAATTTCTTGAAGAAACTTTGAGGGAAAGCTACTAGATCGTTGCTCGTCTTCACCTATACTAACTTCTGCGCAACCTTATAAAATTGAAGCGCCTAGGCTGTCCTCGATGCACGCACGGCTTGCCTTGTGAGCGTAACCCTGCTCAGAGCACGTACAGCACGTTTGACAGTCCTAGCTTAAGTAAAATAACGCTACCACCACCTTGCAGTTTGTTTAAATATACCGTAATGGATTTACTGAGCGTGTATTACACTTGTTTCTATTTACAGAAAAGTATATTTTCAATATGTTTAACCGTTTATCTACGTAGAATACATTAATTTTCCAGATGGGTTCAGCCAAAGTTCAAAAAGCAGATAAATTAGTTATTGGGAGAGATTTATATTTTTTTTCAAATTTATCTTGTAGAATATTTTTTTTACTCACAGATAAATTGTTTAACTTAAGTGTCTCATGAAAATACTAGAAACGGTTGACTACACCTTTCGGCATTAGTATGGTAATTATATAATTATTTCAATCACCTATTTAGTATTAAAAGTTCTTTTTTTTACATTAAACTCTCAATTATTGGTTAAATTGTGTAGAAACCATCCACACGATTATTTATCTCGCTTCAAAAATGTTATAGAGCGAGTGATAGAACCTGTAAAGGCATGTGTAAGAAGACTTCATCTTTCAACGTAGATAGTAATTTTGTTTCTGGTAAGAGGTTGCGGTTCTCTTGCATTTGGGGAGCAAATTTAACACTTAACTTCCAATGAGTGAAAAAAATTGAAAGAAAACTACACTGACCCCAGCCATGTGTCTACGGATTAGTTAGAAACCTAGCAGCACGGCAATAATCAAAAAACGAGTTTTTATGTTGACTTAGAAATGAAAGGATTGTAATATTTCGTCTATTCTCATATTGCGCATACCGATTGAATGCCCTTTCTCAGTACCTACGGCATAATTTAAGACTTAGTTGACGAAATGCGACAGCAAGGCTCCAAAGAGTTACCATTAAAATTTTGCGATTTATATGTTGCGAACTATATTTTTGATATTCTTGGTATCTTAAAGACTGTTGAACAGTATAGTAAATACTATACTTTTTTGCAGTATTCGGCGAAGACCGTTAAATATTTAACTTATTGCAGTCATACAAGAGTATTTTTTTGTCAATGTTACATTTTGAAATCATTTTGTTTTTGTTCAGCAGCATATTTGTTGTTACAGTGCAAAACAACATTCATATGATTTCAGGAACTCTGCTTTTGCCTCTTTGTAGTACAATTAGAATATACTTAATCTGCGTCAAAATCAAACATAACCGGGTTACGAAGTAGTTTTCATACAAACATTACTCTTGACTACATTATCTGTCATCTAATGAATCGAGATTTGCTCGTGAGGTTCTTTGTCTCTGGCATTTTAGCAGCAAACAGTTCGCGCACCACCCCGCACATCTTTAGCGAAAAGGGAGGGCAACCGAAGGGATCTTCGGAAAAGACATAAAACTGCAGTCGAGCAATGCCATTCGGCGCGACGCGGCGCCTGTGTGTTTATGAAAAGCCGGGGAGGAGACCATGAATGAAACATTCCCAGGCGGCTTTGAATCGGGAAAAGGAGGGGGGACAAAGGCGGCACGCTCCGGCTTCTTGTTCCCACTGAGGAAAGGCATTCCAGTATGTACAAAACTGTACTTCTTGAGATGTGTGTTAAAGTAGCGTTGCATTTTGTGAAAAGAAAATGTTAATATTCTAGTAGGTTTTTGCATCATAAAGTGCTCAAATGTTTGGCAGCATTTCAATAAATCTATTAAAATGTTGGTTAAAAATATAATGTAAATTAGTTAAAAGAATCATAATATAGCCTTGTAAAGATAACGACATAGCAATAAGGGCCAGATCAGTAGCTTGCAGGCTTATTTGAAATGTAAATAATTTAATTTACCTGGATTATTACATTAAAGAGTTTCGTTTGGCAGTAGCCATTCAAGGATTTCATGTAGCCACCCAAAAATACTCGTTCATTTAATGGATATGTGCATGAAATGAAAAATTACGTAATTGTAAAAATTACGAGTCTGACTATTTTAATGCAGAATATCAACATTCCTCAACTTTGCATTTCTTCGTAGCCTGCTGAGGTAACATCTGCCAGAAATGACTATTACTTTTGCACCAATTGGAACATTACTCAGATCTCGGTTTTCATTTCATACTATTTCTTGGTGAATAATTTATGCTAATGTTCCTAACAACTTATCTTAAGAGCATACCCTCTGGCCTGTGGGCCTGTACCCTCTACTGTAAATGTATTGAATTAAACAATTTCTAGATCGGCTCTTCTCTCTTGCAAAAAATGAAGATAATCATACAGGTTAAGTCATTTAGTTAATGGATTACCCATCGTATTTTTGAAATATTTTTGCAGTTGATATCCTCTTAAGATCATTTATCACAGACGCCAGTAGATGACATTCGATACTGAAGGGCCCCTGAACCTAATTCCTCATCATTAGCATGCAACGTCAGTAAGTCCTTTAATAAGGGTTGGCTGTACTTACAACAGTTCGGGTTTATTGTATCATTCGACCGTGAGCACTCGTGATGGTCGATTTCGCTTCCTCAGAAACGGTGCCCTACCCTCCCTCGTCGCTATGTGTGCCGTAGGTCGAGCTCCCGAGTTATTCGGCGGCTTCGCTAACGACCGCCTCAAAGCCCCCCCCCCCTTCCCCCACCCCTTCCTCCTCCCCCTCCCCACGCGAGGCAAGCGACCGCCTAATAAGCTCTCGGCTCCTTGGGCGCAGTTTTTCTGCGGCGCGCGATTCATCCGCGAAGCTGCGCCGCCTCAAAGGGCGCGATGCGCTGGGCGAAGGGCGGCGCGCGGCGCGGGCGCAGGATAAAGACGACGCCACGAGGGCGCTCCTCGCTCGTTATGCGATTGTGCCACGCGGCGGCGGCGGCAGAGGAGATTGGGGGGGGGAGGAAGAAAATGGTGGGGGTGGGGCAACCGGAGGCGTCAATGGCGGTGACGACGAGGACGTCGGTGGATGGGCGGAGGCGGAGGAAAGAGACGGGTTTCGGCAGCCGCAGCGGTGAGGACGGCGGCGAGGACGAGTGAGGGGGGGGCAGATGGAGATGTCAGTGGCGGGGAGAGGGGACGGGTTTTTAGTGGCAGGGTGGTGGGGGTGGGTAAAAAGGATAGATGTAACTGCTGACGTACTCTTTGACGTACTTCAAAAGTTTATTTCTTGGAAAATGCTCCCTACCTGTTTCTGTTTACTGATCTCTCCTTGTAACGTCATGCTCAGGGATTTTCAAAGACAGGCCCTAGAATTTATATTTGTAATGTGCCTTGAACATTACTGTATAATAGAAGTATTGTACTGTTGTTCGATCGAAACGCAAAGTTAAAATAATTGTTTTACACAAATGGGTGTCACTTTTAAGAATTTAATTGTTTGCCATCATTCAGACACACCTGTGAATTCGCAGTATTATTATGAGGTAGTATGTGTACTCAAGACTAGCTTTTCACTTACGACGATGTGCAACCTAAAGTTTTCCCACATCTTGTCATACTAACGTCGGAAACACAATTGATGATAAATTCTTCGACATATTTTCTCACGTCGTTCGCACCTATCTCATATTGCGTATTTTCACAACGAATCTATGCCTTTATAGCTAATGTCGTCACTAATTCCGTCCATGCCAGAACATTTGGTATCACTTTTCCAACTGCAACACCTGCCTTTTCATCATTACCCATAATCCATTCCTTTCCCTCTAACAAATCATCTCCGGCCATTTCCGCTCTCTCCCCTTTTCAATTCTTTCCCATCTCTTTCCCTCTTCCCCATTCCAGTCCTGTTTTACCTATCATTTCCCCATCTTCTACTGACCTACTCTCAACACATCTGGCTCAACTTCAGCGTTCCACTCCCTTTCCATCACCCTCATCACCGCATCATCACATTCCGTGCCCTACCTCACGCGCCATCTCTCCTCCTAATCCTAGTCCCTCCCCCAACACTCAGTCTTTCAGCGCTGCGCTACCTCAAAGAAGGCCACGGAAATAGCGTCGCTGCCCTGCGGAAATTCAGTTCCGCCGGGTCTGGGTTTTACCAGGAAACGCGCTCCCAACGCCAGATGCCACTAAAAATGTCTGGGTGTATGCTACGCAAACCATTCGTCCCAGCGCCTTCACCACTTCGTTGCTTTCGTCGTCGCCGCCGTCGCAGCCGTTGCCGCCCCCCGCCGCCCCCCGCCAAATGCAAGTCAAATGCAAGATGTAACGCCAGACTTCTCGAGATAGACCGGTGCAGTGACTGCGTACAGCAGGTTATTACTCGCCTTTCATTACAGCCTATTACACCCAAGAACCTCCTTTCCCTCCCGCCGCAATTTATAACATCTATCGTTTAATATTACAGGTGGAAGGCTTTCAAATTTAGTTCCAAGACTTCGAATGGTTGTATTGTTTGTACCTAGAGTCAAGACAAGTGAATGAAAGTCGAAGAGAAAATAGCGAAACCCGTCATAAATTTGCAATTTTCTATAAGATAAAACTATTTTTGAGATAAGTTATGAAAATACCTAGCCTAAATTTCTCCCTAGATATTGGGGAGCATGTCTGATTTTATTCAGTCATAAACGGTCGTATCTTGAGTGCTGGGTGGATTCGAACAAACACACACGATCGAAGACAACCTCACTAGTAGGACCCGGTTGTTTAACATATTTCTTGCTTTGTGTTATTTCCGTGGAAATTGGTTGGTTCCATTGAAAATGATTCCATGTAAAATGATTGCTTGATTCCATGGAATGAAAAGTAAAGTATATTTTTATCTACAATAACCAAAATAATGCAATTTTCCTGTTTCGTGCGTCCAATAGTCATCTTTTGGCTATTTTTTATCCCTTGGTCATTTTCCGTTAATTTTTCATATTATGTTCTTCTTTTTACATAAATGATTTTTTCTGTCATACTACATTTTCGCATACCAGCTTGAAGTAGTCTCAAAGAAATGTTTCACATTCTTAATTACCCAATTTCTTAAAATTGCTGTATCTAACTGTTGTCTGTCTTTCCTATACATATATTCCTTGCATGTGAATTAGGAGGGTAAGCTATATAGGGAAAAAGCGTAGAAATCACCAGATGCGAAGGAAGTGGTAGTTTAGTTTTGTCAGGTTTTGTGCCAAGGTCATCCGCTTCTATAAATAACTTTAGCAGGTAGAATTGTCCGCACGGGGCGCCAAAGGAGAAGGGAGTGAATTGTGAATGTGCTAGATTTTAAAAGTAAATTATTAATACGATGGTTATTTAAATAGTGAAAAGATTTTTGGATGTACTAGCATACAATTTTTAAGTAAAATTTATGGTCATATGTTGATATTTTTAAGTCATAAATGCTTGCATATTTCTAACATTTTCAGGTCATAAACATCGGGACCCTACACATTACCCTTCTTTGTGTTTGCACAATGTGGTAATTAGCAGTAAAAATGACTCTTAGTATATAGTATAAGATATAGGAGATATTTATTGGTTCTGAAGCGTGTGTTTCATAAACGTTAATGATTGTGCATGTTGATTGTACAGTGATAACGCCCTTGTGTGATTTCATACTGCAGGTTGAGAAGTCTGAGAGTTATTAAACTTTATTCCTGAACACTTTTTTGGGTCATTATTGTAACAGTGTTGTTTTCATGTCTGTCGAACATAAATAGTTATTCATTTAGAAGGATTTATGGTAATTCATATTTATACTTTAAAGTAGAGTTATTTGAATTCATTACCCAACCAAAGAGTATTACGTTACATTTAGTAGTGAGCCTTCATTAACAGTACAAACAGAGGGTTTTGAAACAGTACTTGTCTTTTTCTCGTCTTAAAATATTTGGCGCAATTTGTGAAATACCCGTAAGTCAGTTTCACTACCAAATTCACGAGAAAAAAACGTTCCGTCGGTTTCTCCTGAAGCGGACTTCTTTTTATTACATAGATGCGATTTTCAGCCACTGCACTCTCATAAACGCCAAAAACCTTCCATGCTCATGAAGTCACCGCAAACTCTGAAACCCTTCATACGAGAATCCACTATATTTAATAACAATCATTAATAAATATAGAGGTTCTAGGTTGATCTATTTACAGGGTTGCTAGACCTGGTAACCTCTTTATCAAATGGCGGTCAAGGAAGCCCTAATATAGTGGGTTTCACAAATTAATTTCAAATGTGAAATATTATTGAAATTAGATGTTCCATGTTTATTATGTTTTAAAATGTTGTTACTTATGCGTAAAATAAGTGGTCGCTGTTTTGCTGTTTAGAAGCTCTTTGATGCTGTTTTCAAAGCTATCTAAATGAAATGATTTTAAAAATCTCAAGTTATCAGGTTAGGGAAAATCAGGGTTGGGGAAAATTTACCGCAATAAAATATTTTTACGTACGGCTCTTCGAAAATGTTCAGGAGAGTCAGGACCCCCGTCTGCGCACGTCTATTCATCCCAGAGACATATTTGAAGTCTTAATGCATACTCTTTGCTGCGCAAAATATACTAGTCTCATTCCACACATTTCGCTTAGTTAATAGTTCTTCGCCGCGGAAGTTGCTTAGGTTGGCGTTACTTGCATTCATTGCCAACTCCAGGTTTGTCAGTAGCTTCCAAACTTGTCCACCAGAAGTTATCATGGTTACCGTTGCCACCGCTCTGTCGCTTCCTCTCGCTGACGTCACCTCGTCGCCCCCAAGCGGCACCAGGTGACTTCACGCAGCCACGTGCAACTCACTCTTAGTCCTTGTGCTCGCTCTGAAGAATTACCTACCTCGGACGGTAGATTGGGACCGTGTTATTTCGAGCTAGTTAACTTCTCTTGGAGCTCGCTTCTACCTCCGTTACTGGTTTTCATTCGTCTATGCAAGCTTGAGGACAGACCAGCTCCACTCACTGGAAATGTTTCCCTACTTCCTGGATCACCGGCGTTTACAGAAGAATAGAACAAACTCATCAGGTTTTGATTTGTCACTTCACCGCAATTCCTGTCCTCGGTTTGACTTTAAATAGTCTCGTAAACATCACATTTGGAACTTTCTTACTCGTGGACAGATATTTTATCAATGCTATAACGGATGTTCCACCGACTACGGGCCACCCCCATAAACGGGTCAGGGTATCAAAATGCAGTTTTCGCTCAACAATACTGAATGATGGCGCAAACAATATGCTAAAGAGATATTGTAGGTTTGTTTTTCGAGAAATTGATTTTTCTTGCATTTTTTAATGGAATTATATATTTTTCGCCCTGGCAATGGATAGATGATAAACAGATGAATTAAAAGATATGACATTTCTTAATTATTTAGTAGTTTAAATTCTGGTACGTTATTATAAATTAAACCCACAAAATTTCCAAAGGCCGCCTTTGGAGACAACAGTCGCCTTTGGAGAAGGCGGCCTTCGCGCATCCCGGCTTACGGGGTGAGGGGAGATTGTGAGGGGGGTGGCAGTGAGGGGACTGGTGCAATTACAGGAATCCAAGGCCTTCTTTAGAACACAGTAACGCACCTCTATATTGACTAACAGAATGAAATATTTTTCAATTGATTCTTCAGATTTGGCCTACTCTTTCACTGATTATCGATTCCAAACAATCGATAACTGAAATGAACGACTGAACGAATTGGCTTTATATACATTTTAATCTGTAAGTTTCATTGCAGAACTGTGATGCGCAGAGGTCAGGGCAGAGCCCGACAGAGACATCGAGGATGGGGGAAAACAGAGCCGAGCAAAGGCGCCCGAAACGTCTTCGGAAACAAACTGCAGGTCGTTATCAGCCCTTGTGCGGGGTTATGAATACTCCGCGAATAAATAACCTGCGGTGTTTATACCGAGCCTTCTCTCGAGGAAGGCGGAGAGGTCGAGCGGAGGCGTCCCGGAGGCGAATAAGCTAATTTAGAAAATAAATTGCTCGTAAATTAACGGCAACGGTGGCGGAAGGATGGCGGGCGAGGTTGTCGTGTAAGGGCAATTTCCCCTCCCCTCCCCGCCCCGCCCCGCCCTGCACTACCCTTTGAGCCACGGCTTCCTGTTCAGTATAGAGAGCACCTTGAGCAACGCAATGAGGTAGTGCACATTTTACTTTCTCGCTTTTCTCCATAAAAAGAGACAATGGTGTAACAGTGCACCTGAAAACGGAGATTTTTCGACAGAAAAACTTAATTCTGAAATCGAAAAAATGGATACATAATTTTTCTTGGTACTGTGTTCCACAGCCCAATACAGAATGACACAACTCGTTGCGAGGATCAGTAACACGAATACTTATCATCGACATTTTACTGGATTGCGAGCAGAATAAATATAAATTATGTGGATGTAAATGTAATGCATTTGTATTGAACCAACATTTTAGGAACACGATACTTGAAGACTTAAAAGTGAAAACTATCGAAATCGTGAAAAAAAAAACTGGAGATTTTCTCAAGCATAAAACTCAAGAATCTTCATTTCAGAGTAGGTCGTTCTGGCCGGAAAAGATTTTGCTATGATGTTATTATTAATAAAAATAATAATAATAATAAATGTACTGTATTTCTTTTTTCCTCCTAAGGGACAAAAATTCCAGTGAGAGTAACTTTAAAGAGTTTAATTGACTATATATCTATTGATAAATAACAGAAAGATTTGATGTAAAATGTGTGGAACATCGAGGAAGTTCTTAGATTGTGTAAAAGGGACAGCGACAAGAAAATATTGATAGAAATAATAACTATCATAGTAATTATTCATTTAATTCATATATGTAGATTATTAATTTTTGTTTCTAAGCCAATAGAAAAATGAATATAAATACTCTGAGGTATAGACATTTGTATAATATTCACAAGTTAAGGTCCTTTGCATAACTAGTCAAGGTTTATTTATCCTACCTCAATTTGGTACATTTTCAAATTACACCAAGAACAAAATAACTGTAGTCAAATTACACCAATAACATAACTCTGTATTAAGCAATTAAACCAGAAAGTCAAAAAACATTAATAATGAATATGTTTGAATCGTAAGTACAACATTTTGAACTTTTAGCACAAAACATTATCGACACTGTGGTGGCGTAGTGAAAGTGCATCGCAAGAAACTGACATAAAAAGTTTCAGTTCGTGTACCCTGAGGTTGATATGCCCCAGCGTGCCTTGACCATCTTGACTAGCTGTTCACAACCTGCAGTCCGCAAGCAATCGACCTGTGAAATTTGTGTCCCTCGTGTGTCAAACGTGGAATAGTATTTAATAACTTTCCGAAGTACAGTTGCTCTTTTGGCTTCTACATCTATTCAGAGAACACTCCAGAAAGTCTGACGTTGCGTTGTGATATAATCTTTTACTATGGGGACCGCTCAGTATCGATTGGTATCGATTGATTAGGATCCGTTGACTCTTGGGTAACTGCAACGGTTTTCATGATTCTCTATCATGACACAGCTATCATGAGCAGTGGCAACATTTTTCATGAGCAGGAATCTTATTTGAACAGGTATCAGACCTCTACGGTTTGAATGAGGATGCTGGAGCGAGTTTATCTGCGTTTGTGATGTTGGAATAAGTGCGGTTGTTATATCGCGTTCGTGAGTGAGATGGTTGAATATTACATAAGTTAAATGTTAATGAGGAGTGTCGTTCCTTTTACGACAATTGCACGGACATTTATTTTTTTCTGTCGAAAAGATATCTTTAAACCATTTCACAATTTCCACCAAAACGTTTTCAAAGAGAAAACACAAAATAGTAATTTGCAATGCCATACGTATCTTCCTTTGGGTCTGGCGCTGTGAGAAATTGTACATCGTTGCTACGGCTCACCGTGTGCTTGATCAATTGTTCGCCCCCCAGGCTTCGTAGGGTTGTGCCTTTCTGATCATGTCTGAGGGAACCTGCTGAGATGGCTCAAGGGAGCAACTGTTGCCACTGCAGCTCCTTTTATCGGGAGGTCCTACAGTTTGAGTCCCATCGGAGTGGCGTTTTTAAAGCTAACAATATAGGTGAATCGAGTTCAGGTGCTGCCTGGAGGATTCTAGCGGCCTGCTGTGGTCAGTAGTTTTCCGTGGTTTCTGCAATCAATACCAGGCGAATGGTGGGGCAGACCTTAAACAAACGGGTCTGTTTTTCTCATTTATATCCACACCTCTCCTCTTATAGTCTTATTTACAAACATTGCTCTATGAAACATGTCGGGGGCTGGTAGGAAGCTTAAAGCTTGCCCCAACTAGAGCGATGCCCCGCTGTCTGAAATGTCTGGAAGAGGAAAACACCTGCCAGTCGACATGTAAATTTTCCGCGGTCTATCTCGAGAAGTAACGCTCCCCTCGGGGAATACCACCGGCTGAATTTAGCTCAGATCTGGCATTGCCACTGTCACTGCAGAGACTCAGACCAGAGGCTCTAAAGTTGAGTCCCGACGGTGGATATTCGACACAAACTGCAGAAACTAGATCAAATTCAGCCGCTTTCTGGAGGAGAATTGTATAGTGACCCTGGTCGGTAGTTTTCCAGAGTTTCTTCGATCAATACCAGGCGAGTGCGGGAGCACTGCCCTAGACAACGGGCCACGGACTGCTCGCGGTATTTCCTTCCTCTTGCCCTCTCCTCACACACAACTACTTTCACATACATACCACACTATCACCTGTCTGGAGGTTAGAGCTTGTCCCTGTTAGTGCGGTACCTTTCTGGGGGAGGGGTAAAGCTGAAAGAGACAATCCCAGCAAGGCACCATGTAGGTCAGTACCGGATCTCACCCTCCAAGGGGAAGGAACCTCCCGGGACAAAATATTCTCTACACTAACAAAACCAACGGCCATAGCATTTGCCGGGCCCGTAAACAATAAATTTACGGGGCTAATAAGCACAGCACTTGTCGCGCCGGCAACCGAAAAGAACGAATCAATCCACGAACGACGGATTCGCAGGCGCGCCCGGGGAGCGCAGGAGGCGCCATCGAGCGGTGGCTGTCGGGCGCATGCGCGCGGAGGGACTGGGACCGCCAGAGCGCTTTTCAATTTGCCCTCAATGCGCGCATTCCAGGGGCCGCCGCTCGACCCCCGCCGCCGCCGCCGCCGCCAGCAGCAGCATTTATTGGAGCGCCGCCGCTCAATTACTGGCGGACGACGCCCCACCGCCCGCCAAAGAGGCGCGGAGGCGGCGGTGGCGGCGGCAGTGGCAGCTATATTGGGCCATCGGAGCCACCACTAGCCGGGCCCTCTCGCGTTAAATGCATGTTAGGAAAGCCCATTTTTGATTTTCGTAGTATTGTACTATTATCTTCATATAAAGCAACTGGCTTTGGATTCAACTATGCCGTCCGTTAAGAAATATTGACAGAAATCCTGAGAAAATAATGAAAGAGGGAAGAATGTGATATTGAGCAGGTCGAATGGAGCAGTCATAATTGTTGAGGGTTATTCACAGAAAAAAGTCAACCTAGAGAAAATTAAGGAATTTATGCTTAATAACTGCATTAGCTTCCACTTAACAAAAAAACCTAAATGCGCAGCAGATCGGAAACATTTCCTGTTAACGTTGTTACACAAGAAGTTCATTGTTTTTCAAAACGTGCTGTGAATCATTCAAAGATCTAAAATTGAAATTATGCATAAAACTTTCGAGCCACAAGAATACATATTTGTAAAATTGCTTGGAAAGCTAGGACATATCTTAAGACTTCAAGTACCAAAATATTAGATGTGTGGGAAGTATCAGCAAAAGTACAAGAAGTTCATTTTCACAGTGTGGAAAATAGAGAATCCAAAAGATTGTTTGATGTTGTCCAGTATAAGTCTCAAAGAATAGACAGATAAGGGTGGCTTACAAATTCTGGAACATCATGACTATTCTGAGAACGGATTTAAACATGTTTTGAAATGCATTTGAAATGTTTTATATCTGTACTTCTGCGTTGTAGGAAATTTAGCAAAGACATAGTGTTGTGTGCCTGAACTTAAAAACGTTAATTACCTCCTTTAATTAAATTCACTGAATTTGTTTGTGTGAAAGAACGTGTCCGGACTATTGATGGTCATTTCGTTTATTTACACCCGCTAACTTTGCATTTAAAGACACACTCAGAATATTAGAAACTAGATTTTTGTCACTAACATTAACCTTACCTTTACATATTTTCTCGAAGAGGAAATGGGAATGCTTTCAATGTGTAGATTGCAATTCGCACAGTGAAATAATGAATAAATTACGGCAGATATGCGATCATTCTATTAAAATGTGTACATGATGCTACACATTCGACTAATGATAGAAAGTAATAAAAATATGGGGCCCCTTTAATTTAAAGTAAAATTCACGAAATGTGTTGGAGTGTAAACTTCTTTTCAAATGAAAATTCTTAGTGTTTTAAAAACAAGATATTTCTAATTGTCTTATGAAAATCACTTTCATGAAAATCGAACCTACAACATACTTGTAAATGCACTGTCTTCAAGTAGATCATAAAATTCAAAGTAACAATTTTCAGGCTCTTTCCAGAAATGATTCAAAATGTCATAGGGGTTTTATGTAAGTATTCCTCTATATTGAAATATCTTAATGATATTTGAAAGGTATAACTATATCTTACTCCTGACTTCTTCACGAAGTTTCAGCTCAACAGCTTGTAATCTGAGTTATGCGTAACTTACCAAGTATCCTTCCATCAAGACGTCAATCCATTTCCTCGCCTCTTGCACATCTTAATCATCATTAGAAAAGCACGAGTAGACTTTAATCCTGATGTGAGAGCGAAATTACAGCACGAAATAAGTTTACACACAGTTTTTACGATTTATATTTCAGATCGTATAGGTGATTCCCTATACTGTGGAGTACTAGGAGAGAGAAAAAGTATACTTTACCAGTTAAAACTAGTAATTATTTCGATATCCACGATTGTACGTTGTTCTGATATCACACAAAAGTGAAACAACTGAAAGGTTGTATCATGCGAACTTCCGTGACTGAGTTTTATGTTCATGTCAACATAAATGTTAACGTTCACCATACCAAACGGTTCCATCAAATAACACGGCCTTTGCGTTTACTTTATGTGTACTACGTGCACGTTGACCCCAAAATGACGCAGGCCAATCTGGTTTCGCGAAGAACGCGCGAGGTATCGTCCACCGAATTACAATTCCATCCTTCGTGACGTTCTTCCACAGTCGTTCCGACCACTGTCCCACTTCTTCGGCGTCCCGCTTGACGCCCGCCCCCGTCCTCGTCGCCCTACTGCCTCCCTCTCTCCAGGAGCCGTCCGCCGTGCGACACCAGGTGTTTTTTGCACCGTCGGGTGGCGTCGCGCGCGGTTCTCGGAAATATTATCTCTCCGTTTAGAATACGGTGATGAATTATACATCCGCGTTGCATTATTTAAATGGCTCCCGCGCCAAGGCGACTCCGTGTCGCAGACGAGCTTCCGCTCTTATCCGCGATTGGCCCGCTCGAGCGCTTTGCGAGCGGCCTCCCGGCGCGATGGACAAGTGGCGCGGAATTGGGAGGGAAAGCGAGGATTGTCAGAAGAAAAAATATCTCTCCCCCGCGCACAATTTTTTTTTCTCTCTCTCGTTCCCTCCCTCCGAGCATTACATCCCATGTCGATCTCCGCTCATCTTCGTACTGATGTTTTTAGAGAATTGATTTCGGAAATTTCGGTGGAATTGATTAAACTTATTCCTAATCAGCCCATTTCTTAACCGTGCAGATATATTGGGAAGGATGAAAATAGATCATGCTGCTCGCGGAGTAATTTTAACTCTTCCGCGGTTATCACCAGGAATTGGAGAGAACTGCGGTAACGACTGACCAGAACATGTAATGTGAATTTTCTCCCAGGTTGTGACGTTAACCGAACCTTTTTAGTTTCTCTCTTAAAGTTACTCATATCTTCAGACATCCTGCAGGTATCTGTCAGATTGCGAATGTTGAAAAGTGACTGAGCATTTGTAAATAATAGGGATGACCTCTATTTGGCGAAAATTAACGTCACCTCGAATTACAACAGTGCCTCTAATAGGGAGTATCCAAGGTTCGAGTCCTGACAGTGGCAGGATTTTCGACACTAGCTATATAGATGGGTCGAATTCAGTCGCTGTCTGGAAGACAATTCTAGTGGTCGGCTGCTCTGATTGTTCCCGTGATTTCTACTATCAAACGGACGTGCGACATTTCCTTTCTCTTCCTTGACCTAGCCTCATCCCCTTACATTCCCATACACTACATGCACCAAACAACCAAGACTAGTCTCGGAAGTTGAGCTTCTCCCGGCTGGGTTGGTGCTCCCACAAATGGGAGATAACTCGTTAGGAAAACGTACTTCCCGGTACTATTGACCTGAGTAGTTATCGCGCCCGGAATCTGTCAGTCAATCCATCAATCAATCGAACTACAAAGTACATCCTCGTGATTCGCGAAGTTACACTACTTTGCACAAATGCGTTATAAAATGGAGAACAGGCGCACTCCTCAAATTGCTTCAGGGTCTCGTGACAATAAGCTCTTGTCGCTTAACTCACATCGAATTAACAGTGTTTTCTCTTCGTTTTAGAGAACTTTACTGAAGGAAGAAAGAAAGAAAGAAAGAAAGAAATGCTCTTTTGAATGAAATATTGGTTTTTCTCTTGGCTGTAAACATTAAATAGTTTAAACAAAAAAATAACTATTCTACATGCCATGTAGTACATTCGCATAGCCTGGTGGCTTCGAAAATATTAGTGTTAAAAATTATTTGTTTTATGCAGGTTCGTAAAAAACGAAAATTTTGAAGTATTGCCTGGTTCGTCCGTCCTTAAACAAAAAAGTGACATAAAAATTTTCAATAGTAACGCATTTCTTTAAAAAATGTTTAATTATTAAAGTATGCTTAATTGTGGTTAAATTAAGAGATACATTCCCTAGATTTAATGTTAAGCCAGAAAGACAGTACAATGACTCAGTATTTTACTGATACAATTGTCTTGAACCCAACCCCAAATACGAAACCATCCGAAAATAACGGATGGCAACAGACATTTGTAGGTCACTTATTTACGATGTGTCGCCATCCAATCCCCTCACCACTTTGCGCATGTGGAGGCTTGAATCTAGTGATAATATTCTGATTAATAGTTTCGCCAGCTTAGGTTACACACATAGCCCATTCTTAAGTGCGTTCTTCAGCGCATCTAATTTGCGTTAGCACAAGGTCACCTACCTGGTTCGAGGTCGTCTCATCCCATGCAATAAAAGTACAATGCACGTGTTCAATAACGTATCTAATTTTGCAAGTTGCTGGCCAAAATTATTAATATATTTGTACAGTGCAGTGCAAGCGGTTATTGCCTTCTTAAAAATCTTATTTAGCCAATATCTATGTAGCTTGTACTGATTTTTAGCATCACCAACATATAATTGTTGTACATCATGATAGTTGAAATAATTGTTTTAATACTTAATTTTGTGACAGTATGATTGTTGCATCTTTGTTTTGTTTTGTACTCTTTTATTATTTTTATTATTATTGTAATTATTGTTAATTAACTGCCACCGGGTGATACCCAATTGCAGTTCAAATAAATGTATGTATTATATATTTCTTCGAAAAATTTTACAACAAAAGGAAAATTTTAGAAAAGTATTCATTAAAATTCTAGATGACAATTATATGAAGCTTTACTAAAAATTTACCAACTATCATAATTCCACTAATTTTGAAGTATTATATTGCGTTTTCTGAGATCATTCAAAATAACTCGCATGAAAGTGTTCTAATTCGCAAAAAAACACAAAATTCGAAAAAAATATTACTTCCCAGAGTTCTTTTAAATAATGGCGTAATGTTTAATTCAAAATTATAAAATTCGTTTTTTTTTAATGATTTTATTCATAATATATAATTTTGTTTAAAGACAGTCAAAAGCAAGTCAAATCATCTTCCAATAACTGTTTATTAATTTCTTTGTAAGTAGAAAAAAGGAACGCTTCGCGGGCTCTGATGCCCTCTTCACTAAACATAACTGTAAGCTAACATAAACATGAATTGGAAGTTGATTGATTAGTGATTCCGAGCGTGTCAACGGCTAAGGTTATTAATCCCGTAAGTGCAGAGCATGTGTTTTTCTCGGAATGTGGCGGTAATCTTTCCACATTGGATGGTGAGATCCGGTACCGACGTGGCGTTGTCTAACGGGGTTTCCTAAACCAGGTATATCCCACCAGTGGGGCACCGCCCCAGCCGGGGCAAGCTCTGAGCCCCAGTATGTTTGTGACGTGCTTATAAAGTTGTGTGTGTGTGTGTGTGTGTGATGATAGGACAAGGAAGACGAAGGAAAGATTGCGCGCGGTCCGTAGCCCGTTTGCTAGGATACTGATCCGGCATTCGCCTGGTGTTGATCGGAGAAACCACAGAAAATTATCGATCGGCTGCTTGAATTCTCCTCCAGACAGCGATTGAATTTGACATAGCTATTTAGGGAGTGCCTAAAATCTGGCCACCTTCGGGACTCTAACCAAAGAATTCCCTGTCAGAGAATTCAGTAGTGTGCAGTGTCATCAGTAGAGGCCTTGAGCCAACTCTCTCTGTGAAATGAGACTATTAAAATATCTTTAAACAAAAGGATCGTCAATAATAAAATAGTATATCAATAATAAAATATTCAACAGATAATCGATAATGGTTACATTTAACCATGAAAAACTGTTTTTTATTCCATGTTTGAATTGGGTCTTAGATGTCGTATACAAGTGATGTTTTAATTTTCTTATGTGATGCTTTTATTGTGGACCACTGTGAGGCACCGTCTGCTTACTGGCGCTAATGAACGAGTCGCAGAACGCTTTGCAGCCGTCGTTTGTCATTACTCCCCCTCCTCGCCGACTCGTGCAATGGGAACTCCCTTTCAGTTCACTTCCAGAGCTCATCATCCATAGTCGTCCGGTGTTATCTTTGGTTTATCACCTCCAAAAGTTTAATTGACCATCCCCATTAGATCATGATTGATAATGAAATTTTAATTGATAATCGCCATGACCATAACCATTGGAATCCCTTTCCAGACCGGGCGCGAGATTGCTGCTTGTGCCATAACCTAAACATACGGAATGATCCGAAAGCGTCCCCTGAAAGGAAACGTGTGTGGCGTCTTTGCCGGGGCAATAAATTACAGACGTGAACGGTTTGTAAATATTAAGTATTTATTTGAATAAAAATGCTCCAACACTTGAATACTATGTACAATATTTACAGATAACAATATTGACCCGTTACTAGAAGGAATGTTCCCTGGTTACCACCACCGCTGGCCCGATAATTAAATATCATATTCGGTGTGATGCACCAGTAGCCTACGTGAGCATACAAGCGAGTATGCCGCATCTCCCGTCTCGACGTAGCACGCCGGCTTCAGTTCCCTGCCTCGGTAGCCTATGCATTAAAATGCAGCGCCGCGCACAACCCACACGACTTCCTACCGACGCGCCCAAGAATCAGAAGAAAGAGTTTAGGTCTGGGGTCCGTTTATATACCTTCTGGGCCGGCTGACGGAACTGCGTCATCTCGCTGTTTCCGCCGACGCGTTTCCGCCGCCTACGGGGTTCCCAAGTTTGCCACCCACGACACGGTACCCCTTCCCTTCCGCTCCCTAGCCTTTGTTCAGCCCAGCGTCTCTTCCGCCAGCGCTGTCCATGAAATGCACGTGGCTGATATTTGGTACGTTTGTACAAGGCGACTGATATGACGCCACACGTGCTATACCATTTTTCTCTGTATATTAGCCTGAGTACGGGAATGACATCCTGTCTCAACATTTTTTTAGATTTCTTATAAAGATAAACAAAATTTACTTTTCCATCACAATCAATTTTCTAAAGAATGTACATTTATTTCCAAAAATGGAATATCATTACATTTATGTGCCATATCCAACAAATCAAAGTTAACTATTCGTCAAAAAAAGTCATCTGCATTCTAACTATATTCTCTTGGGTAAATAAGCACTGAATCTTTCGATACCTCTACCCTCCCAGCGTTAAGTTCATTCTTAGCTAGGTAATTCATTCCAAATTATGGCATCTAATGATCTAAAAGTTTTTTTTCTTCTCCTCAGTAGCAGCTAAATGTTGCGCAATTCCTTATGTTGAAGTCACTTGTCGACGATCTATTCTCAGAGAATATTTTAAAAATATGATTTGGTTTTTAGAGTTCCATAATAAGTTACATTCAGTTTTTTTGTTTTTGGATTTTGTTGATTTAACAATACCCATTAGTATTAACTCATCACGTGAGCTATTGAATCTTATGAAATTGGACTACATATTGGTACCTTTCTTGCTGCATATACAAAATTGAAATCGAATCGAGCATCACCTGTCAAAACAGTCGCGTGAACAATAGCAAAAAACCGCACCGCTTCTTTTGTATATTTATTTCATGTGCTCGTAGACACCTTGGAAGTAGCACGAGATATTTTCGAACGTCCTAGTGGCGTCGAAATCGATTTATTTCGATCTCTGAACTGAATATCTTCTCGTCAAAGCCACCTTTTTTAACTTTCAAATTCGAATCGTCGACGGTGCAGGGGTAGGCAATCGGAATATCCGAAATCCAGAGGGGACAGCACCCTTCCTGGAGGAGGGAGCAGAGAAAGGAGGAGGGGGAGGGGGATGAGGAGAACACGATGAATCGATGGGAATGGAGACCGCTCGCCATCTAAAATTCGCGCACACCTGCTCTCGCGCCCGCTACCATCCCCTTGTTGGTCTCCCACCCTGTCGCAACCTCCCTCCTTACACTCAAGTAGGACTTCGAAGTCCTTCGGAGTAATTCGAAGCTGAAAAGATCAACAGTGAGTTTAAATTATGCGAACGCTCAGATTTTTAAAAAAAATTACATATTTTTTGGTTTAGTTTGAGGTAAATATTGAAAATATGTTAGTAATGAAAGTGTACGTACACTAGACACGTGAACATGTAGATATGAAATAAATTTCAAATATGCCTTCTGTTTAAACACATCACATTGCAATTTCAGCATCTTGAAAGCACAAGAGCTTAATGTTGATTATGTAAAATGTAAGTGTTATACAGAACTGTGTAATGTGTGATTATCTTGCAGATTTTAATATTTTGAAGTTAGAAAGTTAAGTGAATGAGAAATAGCTTTATATTCATTGGTTTATCCTTAAATGTATCGACGTAATTCACCCTTGAACAAGAACTTTGAATTAACGAAGTAAATATCGAAGTAAAAGGGGCCGACACAAATCTTCGAAGTAACCAGGAATTCGAGTTTTGGAAGCTCGAATCATCTGTCACTTGCATTTATCGTTGCCTCGACCCAGGCGTTGGCATAGACATTACGCAAGATTCGTGTTCGTCCTGTAATTCTGAATTAGGAGCACAAACATAGCAGCTCATAACAACTTTTTGTCAAAAATATCTCTACAAGAGAATTTAAGTCGATCAGCGCCGATGAACAAAAAAATGGAAATGACATTTGTGATAAAAGAGCAAGAGAGTGAAAATAGTCGTAATTGAAGGAAAATTCAGTAGGAAAACTACGGACAATGTTTCTGCCCAACACAAAATACGCCATTTTTCTGAATCTGATATATACTCCAGAGCTTCTAACGACCTTCTGTAATCCCAATGATTCTTTCCAGGGTTAGTGAAACAAAAACGGCCTTTAAATAAGAGTGCCAAAAAAATTGGAAGTTCATTAAATTTATTCTGAAGTGTTGCTATCGTCTCCATTTATACTGCCCATTTCTAGTTATATCGTAAGGGATAATCACCATCAAATAATTTTGTTAATTTATAAATTATTACTATTCCTCTACTCTCGTTGAACATGACTCCACTCTAGTCACAGGGGACAATTTTTCGTCAGTTGACTGCTTCCCCTACAATGTTTTCATTCCCTCACTGCTCACACTCTTCCTGTTCTCCGATCACTCCTTAGTAAGCTTTTTCCCACTAATGTGTTTTGTTAATGTCTCACATGGCTTGCTTGCCCCATTTCCTTCGCTTGGGTTTGCCTGGCTTTGCATTCGCCCATGATTCGGGAAGTGTGCATGTGTGGACTACGTAACGTCGCCATTAGTTCCCCCCATGACTACAGCCGTGCCCCTTCCCGTGCCCTCCGCCACCTTCCACCCCCTGTCCACTCCGCCGCCCCTTCCCGTTCCCTCCACCACCTCCCCCCCCGTCGACTCCGCATTCGCTATCCGCCCCCCTTTCCGTCACCCTCCGCGCACTGCTACCCTCCGCTCTCCCGCGTCTCTCCACCCCCCTCTGCCGCTGCCTACTCCATCGCCGCCCTCCACCCCCCGCCTCCCACTTACTCCGCCGCCCCCTAATCCCACAATCAAGAGGCAGCTTCTGCGCCAGGGGCTTTGCGACTTGTTTCCCGGGCGGCCGAACACCCGAGCGTCGCGCCGCGTTGCGCCGCCGCCCCGCCGCCCCGCCCGCGGCGTCCCCTGCGGAGCGGCCCCTAATTACGCGTCGGCCGGGTGGGGAAGGATGGCGAGGGGCGCGCGCCCGCTGCTGCCCTGTTGTTTTGCTGCTGACCGGTGTTGTTACGCGGCGCTGGATCTGCCTTTCATGCGTTGACGCAACGAATCAGCCGCCCGGCTGTGCCACAGGTGGACAGAAACGACGGCTAGCTTGCAGTCATCGTTAGGCTCGCAACTCACTACGCGGAAAATCTGTGTGCCAGGAAATACGGCATATCGAAATAAGGGACACATTCCGACCTCTACACACTTGGACAGGATTCTCTGTTGCCATTTTGGAGGTGAAAAAGTATTTCTCGTTCTGTTGGATCGGGGGCAGATTTTATTCAGACACACGTCTGTTCTGTTCTTTCATTTGATTTCTGAAATTTAGGCGCACGCCGCAGTTGGAAAACTCAACATTGTGATAGATCTCAGTGACTTCATAATATTGAGCACTGAAAAGTGGAATAACAAACAGGTTTCGTCAATATTAAGTTTTTTTTTCTTCATTAAATTGAAAATACGATAAAAACAGGTTTTCAAGTGTCTTTATTTCTTTCTATCTTTATTTTTAGTCGCATCAACGACTAAAGCTATTAGCGACTTACGTGATTTACAGCAAGTGTTTAGACAATTATAATTTTATCCATCATTACATTCACATGTCTCATATATATCCTGACATTGTATGGCATCATATATTATAAATATATATATATATATATATATATATATATATATATATATATATATATATATAACGTAATTATACATTATGCCATTAAGAATATTACAATTTTCACAAAAATTTGATAAATGGATTCTGATATTCGGTCAAATACAATAAGGTATCTAAGTATTTATTTAGATTATTAGATTGTGTTTTATGACTATTTCGTTCAATTTTGTATAATGTGGTAAATTGTTAAATTGGTGTAACGAATATCACAACGTGAGGGGATTTTTGACAATTAAATAGAGATGGCTTAATTTTGTGTCGATCTTATTCAGGACAGTGCGACTTGTTCTCTTCGGTTGACCTTCTTAGATATTTTAATTTGGTAAACGTTATTAATTTGATTGTAGAATTGGCTTGCTTTGCATTCTTTTTATGTGCTGTTCCATTTTTGTGTCGTGCATTTCGCTATTTTTTTTTCTTCAAATTATCAAAGGTAGTATGCATGATGTACTACAAACACTGTCTTCCCGTAAGTCTGTTAAGGCTGTTGTAGTATTTTTTGCTGTTATGTTCTCTGGAATTTAAATTTGATGTGGAAACCAATTAACAACAATACTACTTCCAGCAGATATGTGATAGTATTGTTCTTCAATCATTTTAGCCATGTAATATCCTTATTTATATAAATAATATACATACAAATTCTGAAGGGAACTTAGGGCTCGATAGAACCGTATTGAGAACCGTATTGATTCTTTTTGAAAATTCGTATTCGTTTTTGTAAATGAATTTATTATTTGAATAATTATTACGTATTATTTATTTCTCCATTGATTCATAATTCACTTAAGTTCAGAAAAGAGAGAGGGTAAAGATTCAGGAGCTAAAGATATCATGCACTTATTGGACTTCTCCCCATAGGTCATAACATTTTTAATTGTTACGTTAAATAAATTATCTTAAGAACATAGAAACACTTTGTCTTCAGACATCTCAAATTCGCTGTACAGTCACTACGATAATGGTGAATAAACCAATGGACTGACGGGTTACAATCACACAAGGGCATTTAATAAGATCTTCTTCTTCTTCACTTCATGGATTAGGCTACTGCCTGTTCCGTCCTCACAGTTTCTCTCCATCGTTTTCGTGGCCTTCCCACGTCTCTTCTTCCTCTCGGTGCGTATAACAAAGCTGCTTTAGGATGTCAGCTATCACTCATCCTTTCCACATGTTCTACCCATCTTTGTCTATATTCTTGCATTCTAGTATTAATTGATGTCACTTGTAACTCTTTTCTTATTTCTTCATTTCTTATTCGGTCTTTTCTTGTGCATCCTTTTATTCTTCGCAGAAATTTCATTTCGCTACTTTGTATTGTTGTCAGTGTTTTTTGTGTTAATACCCAGCTTTCGCAGACGTAGAGTAATGTAGGGACTGCCATGGTATTGTAAAATTTAATTCATGTTTCCGGTCTTGTCTTATTTTTTAAAGTGTTGTGTATCGTTCCACATATTTTTTGATATTTCGTTAATTTATTGTCAATATCTTTATCTTTTTCATAACTTATTTTACACCCTAAATAATTAAAGGAGAGAACTTGCTCTATAATTTTGTTTTCAATGACATTTTTTGACCTTACTGTGTCCTTCCCCCTGAATGCCATCACTTTTGTTTTTTCTTTTGATATATTAATGTCATAGCTTTTGCAAATTTTATTAAGGTGGTGTACTACTCTCTGTAGTTCGTCTTCTGTTTCCTGGATAATAACTGCGTCATCAGCATAGAATAAAATCGTTAATATCTCTTCTTTGGTCATTCTACCAGTGTCAACTTTCTGTTTTAAAGACTTACTTATGTCCTGTACATAGATATTAAATAATGTAGGTGATATAGGAAAACTTTGCATTACCCCTGTATTTGTTATTATCTCTTCAGATACTGTGTTTCCTATTCTTATTATTTTAGTATTTTCATATAGGCTTTTGACAACCTTTATTAGATGTCGTGGATAGCCTTGTTTTTCCATGATGTACCAAAGTTTCTCTATTTACACTGTCGAAGGCTTTTTCGAAATCTGTAAATGCTAGATGAGTTTGCAGGTTATATTCCCTTCTTTTCTCCAATATTTGTTGTACTATGAAGGTGTTATCTGTAGTCGATCTTCCTTTCCTGAAACCATTTTGCTCTTCTCCCATCAGTACTTCTGCAATACTTTTCAGTCTTTTATTTACTATTCTGGCATACAATTTATATATGCAATTGAGCAAGCTCATCCCTCTATAGTTTTTACATTCGTTTCGGTCGCCTTTTTTAAATAGCGATATAACTTCTGCTATTTTCCACTCCTCTGGTATTTTACCTTTTTGCCAGCATTCGTTGATTATGTGTAACAGTCTCCATAACAACACCATTCCACCATATTTGAACAGTTCTGTATTTAACTTATCTCTTCCTGAAGCTTTCCTGTTTTTCATTGTTTTCAATTCCTCTTTCAATTCATGTATGTCAATCAAATCGGCTGTCTCATCCTTTTCTTGGCAATCTCTTTGTTGTTCTTCATTTTTGCTTAATTTCCTGCACCAAAGTTCTCTATAATGCCTTATCCATAAATCTTTGTTTATCATACCTATTTTTACTACGTCTTTTTGTTCTTTATTTATATGTTTTAGGACTTTGTAAGCAATATTTTGTCTTCCGTGTATGTCATGTTCTACTTGGCTTACAAATTTATGCCAAGACTTTTGATGTGCTCTTCTCACGATTGTGTTAGCTGCATTTCTTTTTTCTTTGTTTTTCTTGATTCCTCATCTTTTTTTTGGATCCATTGTAAATATGTTTTCTTTTTATCCTTTACTGCTTGCGCTATTTCTTCATTCCAGATCCGTAGGCCCTTTCTACTTCTGATTTTATTTTTCTTCCCTAGGGCTTCCATTGCAGCTCTTTGAATACATTCTCGTACGTTTTCCCATTCTAAGTCTAGGTTGTCTTCAGTAGGTTTTTCCAGAAGGTACTTCTGGAGTCTGCCTTGGTAGAGATTTCTTACACTTTCTTCTTGAAGCAAATGTATTTTATATACTTCTTCTTGAGGTATTTTTTGTCTGGTTCTAATCTTTCTCCATTTTGCCCATATCCTAAAATCAGCTATTAGAATATAGTGATCTGAGCCTATATCGCATCCTCTAAATACTCTCACATCATTCAACTGAGGTCTTAGTTTATCATTTATTAAAAAGTAGTCTATTATCGATCTATATCCTCTAGCTGTCCATGTGTATTTGTGAATATCTTTCTTTCGAAAGAAGGTATTTGTCACTTTAAGATGATTCATGCTGGCTAATTGTCTCAGCTCTCGTTCATGTTTATATAATATTCTCCACAATTTCCTACAATATCTGGGATTGGTGAGTTTCCCACTCTATCATTAGATCTCCACATACGTGATCGTTTTTATTAGTTTTGTGTACTTCCTGTTGTAGTTCATAAAATGTTTCTGTGTCTTCTCTCCTGCCTTCTTCCGGAGCATATACTCTTATGATTGTTAGATATCCTGTACATATTTTTATTTAAGCTTTTATTATTCTTTCATTTACAAAGGTGTAACTTTCTGTCTTATTTTTCCATTTCTTAACTATAAACAAGGCTACTCCTGCTTTTGCTCTGACATTTTGGGGTACTCCACTGTACAGCATGCAGTAGGTATCTAAATCTTTAGTTCCTTTTAACTTTTTCTTTGTTTCAGTGACTACTAATATATTTATATTCTTTTCTTTTAAAATGTTTTCTAATTCCTGATCTTTTATTCCTAACCCTCTGACATTCCAAGTGGCAGTTTTTAATTTTTCCGTAAATCGTTGTCCATTTGCGCGCGTAGGTCGGTTTCCATTGTCAGCCGGCATTTTACTGTGAGGAATTCGAGTAAGAGTTATTTCTCCAATGCGGATTACCGGTCCACAGCTGGATAGTCAGATGTTGGGGTTGCCAACTTTCAGCCTTCTGACCTGCTGGGTATCTTTTCGGGTCACCATCCCTAGGCAGACTGCCTTCACTGGGCTAGGAGTTCTGCCTACCCCTTTGAGGTCCTGTTCGCGATGCGAAGGTTTTCTTCTGCATCCTGTCCTTGAGGTCATCTTCTATGGGTCCTCCTGGTGGCGTTGAGGTCGTCTTCTATCTTTCCTCTTCTGACACTGAGGTCCTCTTCTGGAGTACTTCTTCGTCTGACCCCTCTTCTTTGACCTGTCCGGCAAGGGAGGCCCTACCAGTAGCTACGCTACCGCCGGCATAGCTCTCAGGATCATAGGAAACTCAAGCTCCACCACCATTTAATAAGATAACAAATTTAACTCGCAGTTTATGCTTCCGTTTATGGTGTACTGTCGCAGATATGGTTGCGCTGTCAACTGCAGCTCCAACCAAGATCTTCAGTTTAGGTACAATGATGCATTTTGAGGCATCGAAGGATGCCATTTCTATTGTGTGAACGCAGTCTCCCCCACTCGTTTCCATATTTCACGTCCAGAATCTCTCTGTGCTATCTGTTTGCCGGCCTTAGGCGCAGCCCCCAACCTTTTGTTCTGCGCGCTGTGTTGTCGCCCCGCGCAAACTGCCCGCGCGAGCGTCATCGCCCATGCACGCTCCTGGGCGCAAATCAAATCCTCAATTAGCCACGCAGAACCGCGTTGCGCCCCCCCACTCGCCCCCATTTATCCACAACCGATTGAATATTTATTCGACGAGTTTGCGTGTTTTAATATTTAAAGCCACGCGAATCAGCGCGTTCCATTCACGTTATTTCAGGGGCGCACCTACAAACGATGTTATTTTCCCGCTTCCTCAATTTTGTCGAGGTTTCATTTAGCGTTCGGAGCTGCTTGTGGAAATGAGTACTAATTATGAACGTTGATTAGAAATGATAATCATGATGTAGTTTAATGGGTGTATCAGCAGCCAATATAATTGCATCGCAAGTAGATGATTAAGCACACAAGTTTTTGTTTCGTATGAAGTCGTTGTCATTTCAAATATACTGATCATTTTACTTGTGAATGCTTTTTTCATGGTTGTAAAATTTGATACAATACTAAATAAAAATCAATATTATTCTAATTAATTGTTTTCTGTTCTGAATTCCGATTCTGGTCTTCGGGTTTCTGTGTTTCTGTCGAAAAAATCACGTTAAAAAATATAGCGTATCATTCGGCAGGAACGAGTACATTACAATACCAGTTTTCAAAAAACGGAATGCGTAAATAAAAATAATCATAGACGCACTCAGGATTTTTCTCGGGGGCAAGGGGCAGCAGGTCTTGTGTCCAGTTGATTTAATGCTTTCTTATAAAAAATTGTTCATTGATGCTGAATAGAAAGTGTATTTTTATTTTCCAATTGTTACTATTTTTAACACAAACAATTGAAGCTCTGAAATACTTTAATTAGTATAGAAAAGTAGTGAATCCTTTATTTTTACCGTCTTGTATACGTACATGCAAACGGAGTAATAAAAGTACTATTGAGAATGTTATGTAATGCTGCGGAAATGGAATTTGAGAATTTAACAGAAACACTCGTTTTTTAGTTCCGTGTTACGGTAAAACTGTAGTTTTCCAAAACGACCGTCTGAGAACAACATTCAAGGCAAATCAACTCGTAGAATTTCTTCCAATATGGAATAATCATAATCATAATAATGTTAAGTTAGTGTATTCTGCCACCAAGTTCTCACACTTAATTGCAGATTAATTAATAAATCTAATATAATAATAATAATAATAATAATAATAATAATAATAATAATTGTTCCAAAAGATCAGTTTTTGTTTGGGTAGTGCTAATTTTACTGAATAAAATGACATTCACGCCCTTTTGATTTATTCTTTTGATAGTCTCCTGTATTATTCCAGTAGTATACATACCTTGTGCGACTATCACATGTAACCACTACTTATGAATGCAGTCTCTGAAAAATAGAATTTCACGTAGACGTGACAAATTGCAATTTGACTTCAAAAATACGAGGGATTTGTTGAAACAAACGCATCTAAATACTCACGTTAAATGCAACCCGCAATATCTTGCACCATTGTCAAAACCTATGTAGTTAAAAAGCCTTAAACCGAGCGTTCTCGGGCCTCAAAATCTGAAATTACATTCTATTACATTTTTGTTTGTTCAGCGCTTTCCGACGTTACCTCAGCCACCTATACCGGTGGCCACGGTTGAATTCGTTATGATAATTCGATAAGCGACTCTAGCGTTCCGACAAAAAAACATTACGTCGATTACATTCGATACCACATTCAAAATAAACTTTCTTTCTCCCAAATATGACCAAAAAGGAACTGTTTCTATATTTTAATTTCCTCTTGAATAAAACTAAGTATACAATATGTAAAGTATATATTTAATTTATTGTTAAGAAATTAAATTATTTAAATCTAATTAACGTGGCTCTTGAAGTTAAATAATGTCATAACGAATATAATTATTTCAACTTAATAACTTTCAATTTTGTTAAGGAAATGAGAGTAATGGAAAGGGTGTAGTTTAACATGCGAGAGTTTTCGCACTGGTACGCAAGTTTTATCAGAATTACACAAATGTATTTTTTTATCTGTCACATCGTTAATATTTATATCACGGACATTTTTACATTGTATTTGTAAGTAAAGTTCTTCAAATTATTTATAATGAAGTTTCTCGAAAATTAAAAAAATTTTTGTGAAAAGGAGCTCAAAAGTAAGCATTTTTAGAAACTCGAACAACATTTTCTCAAAAACTGCTCCAAATTTTTCATCGAAATTTTGCATGCAGGACCAGGTTTTATTCTATTTAATTCTGTCCTAATTCAGTTCTAGCATTAGGGAACCTAAAACTTGAGAAAATGTGGGGAAAATGAACATTGCACGGCAATAGATTGAAGAAGGTGAGGGCACCGAAAAGCAAACCCAGACTGAAGACATTAGAAAACTATTTCGAGAACGTGTGTGCCACTCTGCAGCACCACTAGTTTAGAATGTGGTATCAATGGCTTCTAGGGAAAGGGGGTTAGACGCATGAATACTTTTCTTAGGTGCTCCACCGGCATTTATTGTAGGTTCTGCAACAATCACTGCACAAAGAGATTTTGCTCGAGCGTCCACCGTAGCACGAAATCCGCTAGAATGCAACGCAGTATGACATGGTTTCGCTCGCCATGACTCCACAAGCGAAAAGGGGCTATGTCGAGAAAACCATGCGACCGACGCTCGCTACTTGACATTCCACGTTTTCACGTTATAGAGTGGAGTTTGACGTTGTGAAGTTGACCGTCAAAACGAGTCGTACAGAATGAAAGAAAATATTCGAATGAAACGTTAAAATAAGCAGACATAAATAGCAAGATTGTTTCGTATTCCTGCTCTGAAACGTATCAAATAAAGGAAACTGGGTGCATCTGGTTAACTTGAATCAGAAAAAAACACAAATATTGATTTGTAAAGAGTTAGTGTCATTCTTCTGTTTCATAATTTTTAAAAGATGTCTGTATAACTCCTGTAACTCCTCCTAGAACTCCATTACCCGTAAGTTACATATAATTATGTAGCTACAGTGAGTGGAATATTAGCCTGGAAAGCTCTGTGTCTCTTGCTCACCTAAATATTACTGTTTGCATTTTCTCCGCCATGGACAATTGCAACATTACTATCCCGCCTCTGAGCAGTTTGAATGCACAATGGGCTGTAGTATAAATTTCCCGCCCAATAGTAGCTAATATAAATTGCATTTGCGACAAAAGGCGCTTTTAACCACCTGTCGCATGCCCTGAGCCACTGCAGAACTTTGCGAGGCAGTCAGATCGCCCCACTTGACGGTGACTGTCTGACTGCCGACCACTGATTGCGGTTGGTGGAGTGAGGGGAGGCTCTCGCCGACGGCGATCTGCAGAGAAACGTCAGCGAACGCCGCCGATCAATCTGTCGCCGTTTCTCAACGGGAGAAGTATGCAAGAAATTGAGCTAGTTGGCACAGGAAGGGGTGTGTAGGGCGAGAGTTGGTGTGATTTTGATGTTGCGTGCAACCCAGCGGAAAAATGAGGCTGCAGGTTTTCTGAGTCATGGCCGAAAATTATTACGCAGCCACCTTTTTTGTATTTCTTCTCTCTCAACTACGAATGTAATGCTAAAATTATAATGCAAATTGGCCTATGTCTCTGTGGCAAATAGTATTTAGTTTAAAATCACGCTTGATATTTAGCTGGTTACGCATGGATATGTCCTTAATGTTATGTATGAACGCTCATGTTAAATTTATTAGGTGAAAGAGAGCCTGGCAAATGGAATATTTTTATTAGAAAATTCACTGCGTTCATGTGAATTTAATTTGCAGGAAAAACAGAGCGCGCAGAGGTGGCAGAGCATGCGACACCCAGCTGATAAATGGAAGCTAAATCGATGAGAACGAAACGTAAAAGTCGAAATAGCAGAGTACCGAAATCAGAAACGAGAAAAAAAAAAACAGGCGAAAGACAAACTTCTTGCTAATGTTCTTGAATATGTTTCACGACTCCATGCCCGGCAAAATTTATCTTTACTCTATGCCGTTATAAGTATTTTTATGGATCTGTTTGCAAATGCAGTCTTGTAACATAACATAAAATTCACCATTGTTCCTTTGTGATCGCCTTGCATTTTTCTTTGTACAAAAAATATGCGGTTTATTCGCGCTGAAATTACTTCTTATAAGTTAAGTTTTCCCAAGTTTGGTTTGGCAGAATGGCTACGAAAGTCGTTTTTTTATTAACATAAGGCTATCGCGCCTCCTTTGTCACCTATTTATTTAAAGAGGCAGTCCTCACAGCCATTGCTCGAATATGGAAACGAGCCCTTCGCTTGCAGGGGCGTTCGAACACACGGTGCAAGTACGAGCTGGCGAATGTTGCAGCCCTCTAATAGGCGCCATCCCTAAAAGGTGGTCAGTAGAACTGTCTCGGGTGCGGCCAAATCAGAAGCAGTGGAGGGATTGTTTTCGTGGTGGTGATCCGTTTCCATTAGAGATGGCTCCGACGGCTGCGTTGGCCTGGCGGGGGCACAGCCGAAAGCCTTCGATGGACATTTTAGAGGCTCCCGGTAAGCACACTGCCGGGCCGGTAACGAGAGCTCTGAGGGGGCCGCGAAGCACCTAGGTACATGGTCTCTCGAGTCTAATGACACATCGATAACAAGACATCGATGTTGCCAAAAATCTATGTTCAAATATATACACGTAAGCTTCCGCGGCTCGAGTCCATATCCCCCGACGCGTCTCCCGACACGACGTCACTCGGACAGCAAAGATGATATTGGTGTTCAAAATTAAAACATTGATATTAATTAAAAATTGAGCTAACTCAATGATGTTTTTGAACATAATTGTTTTAAAACTGGTAATCTCTAATATTAAATTCATGTGAAACAAAATTTAATTTGACACCGGCCGCGTATATTAATTTATAATTAAAATTTTACTGAAAATAAAGCTATAAAATATCCCCCACGTGCGAAATACCAAGAAAGACGTTGTAAATGCCAAGACATTAGGATCATGTTGGGCGAGGGATAGTCTGCTCCACGAATGTAGTGCAAACCGCATTCGTGTGGTTCGAAATCTCAAACAGTCAGTGGTACCATTAGTTCTTATTTCATATTTTAACTTTTACAAAATTGTGATTATGGAAATTTTTCATCCACGAACAAAGCATCAAAAACGTAAAAAAATCTAGCAGAAAACATAGACGTTCAAAAATCATAGGCATTAATTCATCGATGTTTAAAACTTCGATTTTTGTGTAAAATCATCGCTGTTTAGAAAAACGTCGGCTTCGATGTCGCATCCCTGCTCGAGGCCAAGTCCAAACAGCGTAATAAAGATGCTTCTGTCATCAGAGATTATTTTGGCACTCGTCCATGTCGAACTAAACAAAAGGTCGGTTTTGAGTAATAAGTAAAAATGCATTCATTTCAAGATTATTGAGTAATGGAATTGGGACTGTGGTGCACCCTATTATTTTCATCATTCCGCTAACGAGAGATAGATAAAAAAATGTAGTTGTTGCTAGAAATCGAGCAAGTTGCGCATCAAAGTTATATTTAAAGACATAGATTCTTCGTTTAAAAATCATCTATTTGCGGCTTTAGTTGAAAATGTACTGAAGAGGGAAGATGCAAGCGCTGTTGGTATTAGATGGGCTCTCCATTTCCGGCGATTTCCGGTTTAAACGGGCCCGGTATCGTTTCGAATTATTCTAACAAAGAAATAATATAATATTCTAACCCCTTTTAGACATGATTTTTATCAATTCATACAATATTCGCTTCAATGATATCGGAACGAACTAAATCATTCGTGAAAATGATCCGTAACCTGCAGCTGTGCTCGTTCTCTGAGAACGGATTCGCTATCTTTCCTTCCCCATTCTTAACTTCTCTCCTATCATACACCGTGCGAGGTGGCTCCATGCATGAACTCATGTCACTGCAGTGTCTCTGACCGGGAGGTCCTGGGGTTCGAGTACCGACGCAGGCAGGATTTTCGACACTAGTCAGATAGTTACGCCGAGTTCTGTCGCTGCCTGAAGGAGAATTCTAGCGACCAGCTACTGTGATCGGTAGTTTTCCTGGATTTCGGTAGGTTTCTCCCGTCAAATACCAGTCGAATGCTGGAGTAGTACTCTACCAAACGGGCCACAAACCGCGCGCCATCTTTCCTTCTCATTCTTTGTCCTATCCTACCCCTTACTTATACACACTTAATATACACTACACTACCATGTATGATGGAAGACTCGTCGGGAGCTTAGAGCTTGTCCCAGCTGGGGCGGTGCCCTGCTGGTGGGAGACACCAGGAGGTTGGGGAAAACCCCACTACCCGACGGTAGATCGGCGCAGGATCTTGCCACCCAGCAGAGCAAATCACTGCCACCTCCCGAGCAAAAACATGTACTGCCCTTACGGGACCAATGACCTTAGCAGTTGACGCGCCCTGAATCACTTGTAATCAATAAATCATCAATTCCATTATTCATTCTTACTTGAGAGCACTATTTACTAGTCGGCAGCTGGCTGAGTTGGGAGGGACAAGGCTAGAAAGAAATGGAGGAAAATGTGCTAGTCGCCGTATAGATCGGCACCGGATCTCTCGTTCCAGCGAGAGAGGAACACTACCACACCCCGCGATATAACATGCACTCTGACGCAGCCAATTACCTAAATAGTTGACGCGCTAGGAAACAATGCGTAAACCTTCATTCCAACCGCACGCGCTCTTGATGAACTGGCGATTCCGAGACATTGACAGATGGCATCTAGCAGAGGGAAGATAAAATTTTGCGGAGCAGAGGTATCTTGGCTTCTGCATTGCAACCTGTCAGGATAAACGTCCGCTGGCGTGAACAGAAAATATTGCCTCATAATTCACAGCGACCATCTTCAAGGGTCTTTGCGTTTGTCGTTTTGTTTTCTCCCCATTTAATTCTTTTGAGTAGGTGTTCCATTGTGTTTCGTATTTTCATTCCTTAAAACAGACACTTTGTACTTTCAATAATCCTAAAAGTTGAAGATTCTCGGCCTAAATCGATGAATACGTTTTAGGAACTAGTTGAATAAAAACACGTAGATGTTATGCTAAATAATACGCTGGACACTTTTAATTACTCTAAATGCCACACTCTTCCTGATGACCAAACAACATAACAGTGGCCACGGGGCTACCAATTACGTTGAGAGAATTAGTGATCTTGGCGCGGGAGGAGGAAGAAAAAGTTTTGGGTTTAAGTGTATAAAACAGAAATGGTTTATTCCTGAGAGCACAGAAGCGAGGGTAGTGTGATAGCTCAATGACGGTGGTATGAAAATTGTGTGTTACAAAAATGGCCTGCGGCCGAAATGTAAACGGTATTGGACTCGATCACTTGCCGATCTTGTGCAAAAACCTTCTCATTCTGTCTTTAATACATAAAATATTATTAGATAATTTTTTTATTACAAAAAATATTATTAGATAATTTTTTTATTACAAAAAATATTATTAGATAATTTTTTTATTACAAAAAAATTCAGATTTTAAATGTAAAAAAAACAAAAAACGATGCTCTTGTTAACCAAACCAACGTAATAACGGGCACGACTGCGAACATTTTCTCTCTTCTCCCTTCATAGTCTTCTCCATTTTACGTTTCAAAGTATCTTCACCGGCACCTCCTTTTCTTTGAGATGCATAAACTACATTTTCAACATGTGTTTCCATGTGCCAGTAATAACCTGCCATCATGCTTGAAGTTAAAAATAATATTTACTGAGTTCCCACAGATTTACAGTTTGCAATCCCTTCCTTTTAATATTTAAATAGTATTACAAAAATTTATTTTCAAAGCTAGGCTGAAGAGTAGGACTTCCGGCTTGAGTCTTACCAATAGAAATAGGTATTCGCTTTTGATATTAGTATTGTGATGATTGTTAATATTAATATTATTTTACGTCGTTTCCATTCCAAATACGACGAGAAACGCTTGCTATGTTCCCGTTCTGTGTAGTTATGTTTTTTATTTGTTCCTCTCGTGTAACCCGTGTGGCCGCTGCAGCAGAATCTGCAGAAATAACGCTGCGCGCAGAGATTAATGAAGGCTGATGTAACGAGATGGCGGCAGTAAACGGCCTGCGCCGGCGCCGCCAGCGCCGCTCAGCGGTAATTGCGTGTTGCATTAATAAGCACCCGATAAGGCGGAGGGGGCGGGCCGGGGCGGAGCGGAGCTGAGGGCGGGAAGAGCTGAGAGCGGCGCCGCGGGAAGACCGAAGACAGAGCGACAACCCGCAACTCATACTCTGCCTGTGTCAACCAGTGTTACCGTTTCGCATACGTATTTCACTGTAAGATGGACTTTACGTTTACGTTAAAGTTATAAATCGTAGCCGAAGCATAAAACACATTTCATGTAATTATGTGCATTATCCCATTACACACTTAAATTGGCGTGATAACCGTTAATAAATGGCATCATATTCAGAATTTATAGTTGGTTGTCAATTTCATTAGTATTAAGTCAATTTTTGATGAGATAACGCGAGCAACATTTACCATTTCTTCGTAGAGGAAATAGCGCAGTCAGTATAGACAACAACCAATGGCGAATTCGTAGTATTTTTGTTTCGTTGTTACTATGTTCATCTGGCTGAAGATTCGTTCATCTTCTGCATTCGAATGTGGTAGTACGAACAGTTGTGATTTTCACATATTATGAAGAATTCAATAAACAACCATAATTGTGTAAAATCCGCTATCCGAGACGGTTTTTGTCTCCGCTAAAACATTTTAAAATCCGCTAAGTCTGGCTGAAAATCCTCTAAAACGGCATCACGGGTCTCAAGCGTAGGAGGCTGATAATTCAAGGGTTGACACAAAAGTCAGGGAGACTGATCTTTTTTTCCCCGTTACTGTGCGTCGAGCAAAAAATGTTGCGATAAGTTATTAAAAGACCTCAATTAATGCTGAAATTGAATGTGTAAATGATAAATAACACACTCGAACATCTAAATCAAGGAGAAAGAAGGGAAGAAACATTGCTTCCAGATGCGTCAGCGTGCGTTTTTTCATGTATTTGGATTTTCTGAACCCACTGACCATTTGAAAGTTCGTTGTTCTTCCGGGGAATATTTCCAGTCTACATCATAGCCTCTTGAATGAGTTTTTAAAGACGAACAAAACAGATACTGATCGAGAGATCCGCACTTTAGCCTCCCTATTTTGAAAACTAGTTTTACCTTTGTGGTTTTTAAAATGTGAGCATAAATTCCGGTACATAGTGTAGCGATGGAACGGTGGTTCAAGGTTTAGGTAAAAACAGAGGTATGCCTTCTCAAGCAAGTCCGGAAAATCATCAAATATCCCGCTTTTAGTTGACAAACTAATTAGAAATCGCCTAAAGGATTTTTGGCACCTAAAATATCAAAAATATTTCAGAAAATCTTTGATGACCCAAATGTTTTGACTTCAACAGTGACTTCTGAGAAATATTAATTAAACATTCAACGAACCTAATTTTTATTTTTTGTCTTTTCATATTTCAAAAATGACTTTTATTTACATTTTCACTGCGCAACGTATTTGGAAATATTTTCATTACTTGGGCCAAATTTCTCGCAAACATTTAATCATTGCTCCATGATTGATGAAAACGATATATATCATGACTTGATTTGGTGGATGTGACAGAAGTAATTCAATATTTAATGTGTATTATGGAATTATCTGACTTTTTATTTTTTTATTTTTCATAAGTACTTCATTTTTTCCTGGTATAAAAAGAAGACATTGTGTATTTCCCGATTCATCGAATAAGCCAGAATTATCGCTTAGGTTGCATTGAGCTACTCGCAATAGTTTTAAGCGTAGGACAATCTTAAAATGCTTTTTTGGAGTGTTGTTGATATTTACCGCCATTTGAGTGTTTGACGCTTTCTTGCGATTTCTGCAGGAGTATATTATGTTTACGACTGTTTTTATTGAAGAAATGGACACCATTTGGTATAGATTTCTAATAAATCCTGACTTTTCAAAACCCGCGTGAACTCCTCTACGTGGAGTGATAAAGTAGTAAAAATATTATCAACTATTGGGTCCGATAGAACTTTGCTTTTGCAAACCACGGATTTTTAGGTTTTAAAATATGCATATTAGTGCCTAAAATAGGTTCCTTCAACATCTCATTTAGGCTTTTAAAATTGTAGAATATGCACAAACAACGCAGGAAACATACTAAAACATACATTTTTATTGTTTATTATACTTATTTCTTAAAGATTAAAATACAAATCAATATAGAATCAGTATTGTAAATTTTTCGATAATACTATTAATTAAAAAGTTTAATTGTTTGTCCTCTAGTTAGAATCATTCGTACCGTAGTATGAAGGTCTTTTTATCGGTCAAGATCAGTTTATACGACAACGACCGTTCTATGTCAACAGAAATGGTGGGTGCATACTTCAATCTCGGCACGTGTTCAACCGAAATGTTACCAGTTAACTAGTTGCAATTTTCCTCCAGAATATCTGCTGCTGTGTATAGATCCATTAGACCATTATTCTTTTGAAGAATTTTCTCCTCATTTTGAAGCTAATTGTCCCCCAATTCTACGTGACACTACTTTGATTTTTTTTGTTTCATCTCCTCCAGCAAACTCATGCTTTCAGCGATGAGTTTCTCTGATCCTTCCAATTTGGGTACAACTTTAACAAGAATTATAAAATGGGACGTAATGTAAGTTAATTAACGTGGTATACATTGATCTTGAAACAATTATTGCGCTGAAGTAACACAAGGAACATCCTCGAGTAGATTCTGAACAACATTTGATTTTGTGAAAAATGTGGCCTGTTGAAAGTATTTGACCAAAAACCCTTTCAATGTTGGGTTTTATAGTTTCCTGAATGGGATTTTAGCTCCTATTATAGCGTGATACAACTCTCCACAAAACTCGTTCATGTTCCGTGTTCTCGTGGATTCCCCATATGTCTATATTAAGTGTTTGTTTTAATTCAGATTTGAGTGCAGCATTTGCCATACATAACGCTCCTTCTATATGGTGAGTTAAATGTCAGTTGAAACCTAAACGATGAAAATTTAACAAATACATGTAATTAGCATCTGTAATCATTTCAATACGTTTTCAAATAATAAAAGTGTAATTAGTCAATTTGGGGAATTTTTAGCACCTATGTAGAGTAAGTTGAATTTCATTTATCTAACACCGCGATAGAGCATCATGATTTTTGATATCTTAATACTGCACTAATTAGTCAATTTTATGAAGTAAATAACTTTATTTGTTTCAAACTTTGAAGAATATGATCCTTCCATCTCTTGTGCCGGGAAATCCGGGAATTCCGGGAAAGTTCGGGAATTCATGAAGCCAATGTCGAATGCTCTTAAACTCGCTGTTACGGGCATTGCTACACACGACTGAATGTAGTAACTCAAAGTAACACGTTAACGTGTCTGCTAAATTCAACAACTTGATTTCCTGTGTACAGTTCACGCACTACAGTACACGTAAAAAAACATCAAGAAGCATAGATAAATCCTCAGCTGGTGTAATAGAAACCATGCAACCACCATTGTTTTCTATCGGGAAAATCCAATCTCTTTATCTTAGAGCGGAGGCAGGTTTTTCCACATAGTCCGGATGTAGCGTCATGGAGACTTTTGTCGCAAAATCCTTGTCCTGTATATACATTTCACGGTATCTTACAGATTAACGAAATTTAAAATTAGTATCATCCCTATCTGTTGTGACGACACAGAAGAAAAAAGTTAAAGAAGCCACAGACAAAGGAAATTAGGCAAATTAGTCTCGTTTTAGGTTTCTAAAAGTAAAATAGGCACAACTAGGCTCTAATGTTGAAATACTCTTTTAGGTGCTATAAAATTGACGGATTTTTGTTCAAATCATTCTAAAATGTGTATATAATACTTCATTCAATACAAGGCATCAAGAAAAGAAAAATGTTTTTACCTAAATTTCCGCGGTCTATTGCAATGTATTACACTTCACACGCCTCAGCTCTCGTGATTGTTAATCAGTTTACGCTACGCTCTGCAAAAGTTTTAATAGAGGAGACTTTCTCACAAGTATGGGTTTGTTCTACGTTCTGTTTTGGACATGATTGTCAAGTACCCTGGCACACTATCATCGAGAAATTTACTTGACTTGTCCGAGATTACGTTCAAGTATTTCCGGCCAATATTCATGTATAAGATGTATTTAACAGATATTTTGTAAGAGGAATAAACATATTGAGACAATATCAAAATGAAACATTTATATTGGTTATTGCTTTTCAACAACATATATTTTACACATTTCTAGTCCTGAATATACCACGTTGGAGAAAATGCTCATGCTCTATAAAAAACACTAATTAAATTCTTGGGTTTAGTGATAGAATTACACAAAATATTTCGCTCTTTTCCCGTAGCATTAAAGGGCTGGTTGTGGCGGCGAGTGGATCTCTTGAATCGCTCGAAAGAGCTCCGCACGTCGCTTCGCGCGCCTTTGCCGTGAGGGGGCGGCGAGGCAAATGGCCGATAGCAGCATGAGAGGGGGCGCACGAGCCGAGGGCAAGAGCCAGGCCTTTGGACACCGGTCATTCCCTTCTCCCTCCCGCCCCGTCCCGCCCCGCCCCGCCCCGCCCCGCCCCGCCCCGCCCCGCCCTCTCGACCTGCCACGCCCCCCGCCGCTCGCCCCCAACCCCTACGCCCACCTCGCCTTCGCCCATATGGAACGCCGCACCCTTGCCGTTCTATCTGCCCCTACCCTATCGTCTCAGCACACTCCACCTAACACTATCTTCCTGCCTTCCCTTCCTCTCGGCCATCCCTCCAAAACCCCTCCGTTTTGTACCCTTCTCTCCTCTTCCCTCCCCCCCGGCCTTCACTTCATCCCCGCTGCCTCCGACCAGCATCAACATCATCACAGATTCACCATCCATCTCCGCCTCGCCACGCACCGCATGTGGCGATCCTCCCACGCCCACACCACATCTCTATCATGTCATAGCCATCCCTGCCACTTTTTCCTTACACGTAGCATTCCCACCGATTTCCCCTCCATTTTGCGCCGCCCGCACCACCTTCCTCTCCCACCCCACCCCCGGTCCCTCTGCACCACAACCCGGGGTGCGCCGCTTCTGTCGGATTCTGCCCCGCCCCGCCCCGCCCCTCCCCGCCCCGCCCCGCCCCTCCCCGCCCCGCCCCGCCCCGCTCCCCCGAGTGGCGTGGAAAGGCTCGCGGACTTCAAAGCGCCGCCGCCTTCCCGGCCCCGGAGGGCGGCCCGGCTGCCGCCGACAGCGCGGCCCCCCCTGCCCCTAGGAGGCCTCTTGGCAGGCGGGGGCGGTGGCAGCCACTGCCGGACGCTGCAGCCGGATACTTTGTGCATACGCGGGCGCGTGCCTTATTGATTTACTGTTTTTATTTCGTTCCATCCGGAACGCACTTGTACTCCCACGCTTCGATGAATATGTTCACTTTACCAACGCAATGTCGTCTCAATATGACCATGCACACTCTCCGTTCCTGCTTATCATCCAAGAGTGATCTAGTTTGTAAGATTTCAACAGATCTGTCGAGATAATGAAATAGCGGAGTATTGATATTGTTTTATCAGTTTTGTTTTGCCTGCTTCCCCCCTGACTAAATGTCTTCAAGACATATTCAATTTTTCTGTCAGAGCATAATTTTCCATCTGTCTACGGTAGTGGTATACAGTTCTTCCGATTGTTTGGCGCAGTTTGGTTTTTCTGACCTCGGCAATCTGTATTTTAGTTTGAATTACACTACTCCTTTTGTTTTCTTGATCCCAGCCAGTCCCAAGATACGTCACCAGGTTTCCCGATGATGTCTATTGATACAGACAATGAACACGCTCATTTCGTGCCATTCGGTTTTTTTGTTCATCACTCGCTGTGCATTAAGTATCTGCCTCTGGGCATGACGCCTTTCTGCATTCTGCTCATCGAAAAACTGCGTGTCATTAAATCAATTTGCCAGTGATACATTCTCATTTCGAATATTTTCATTATCTGCGGACGTCTCCGGCCTCCTGATCTGTGAATCAGATGGTCTGGCAAAGTTAAAAGAATATGAGACTACGTTATTACGATTACCGTTCGCAGAAATGAGAATAGACCAGACCGGCGATCATGGCAGCTGGCGAGAGTTCGCGGGAGCGCTGACTAGTACTTGTCAAAAGGGCCGACCGTGGCAGCGCAGGTGGGTCTCGCCCGGTCCCCTTGCGATCTATGCAGATGCAGTTAAGAACTTGCTCTGCAGCCACCGCCCTTGCCTCCGCTTCCTCCACCGCCTCGCCGTCTCGCGCGTTTATAATTGCCAAGTTTGATTACAAAGATGGCCTCCCTGAAGGCTGGTGCGTCGTATCGGTGCTGCCAACATCACCTCGCGCGTATCGCGCGTATTGGCGCAATAAATTTCTCATTCGTATCTCCGCCACAGCCTCCGCCGCGTACGCGCTCCGCCACCTTAATGACGCATATGTACTAGCAATGCTTCGTTCATTGCATTAAGTAATCTTTCAACTAAGACGCTGAAGAACCAAAATCAAACTGGTACAGCCATGCTTCTTGAAATAAAGAGATCTGGAGCCAATCAGAATACGGCGCTCGGCTACGAAGCTGGTACAGTTCTTAGATCGGTTACTGCTGCTACAATGGCAGGTTATCACGATTTAAGCGAGTTTGAACGTGGTGTTATAGACGAGACAAGAGAGATGGAACGTAGCGTATCAGAGGTTGCGATGAAATTTCGATTTTTCCCATACGACCATTTCACGAGTGTACCGAACGTATCGGGGATCCGGTAAAACATCACACCTCCGGCATCGCTCCTGCAAGAACGGGAACGACGATGACTGAAAAGAATAATTACATTGAGAGAAGTGCATCCCTTCCGCAAATTGCTGTAGATTTCAATACTGGACCGTCAACACGTGTCAACGTGAGAACAATTCAATGAGACAATATCTATATGGGGTTTCAGAGCCGAAGACTCACTCGGTACCCTTGATGTCTGCCTCGCGTGGGCCCGTCAACACCGACATTGGAATGTTGATGACTGGAAAAACAATGCGTGGTCTGTCAAGACTAGCTTCTCGATGTTTCGAGCGAATGGACATGTTTCAGTACGGGGACAACCTCATGAATCTAAGGATCCTCCATGTCAACAGGGGATTGTCCAAGCTGGCGGACGTTCTTTGATGCTATGGAACATGTGCAGTTTCAGTGATGCGGAACCCTCATACGTCTCTGGCAGATGACACGAACGTAAGCATCCTGTCTGGTCATCAGCACCCATTCATGTCCATTGTTCATCCCAACGAACTTGAGCAATTCCAGAAGGGCAAGACAGCCCACACGTCTAGAATTGCTACGGAGGGGATTCAAAATCACTCTTCTGAATTTAAACACTTCTTCTGGCAACCAAAATTCCCAGACATGAATATTATTGAGCATATATGGGATGCCTTGCAAACGTGCTGTTCAGAAGAGATCTCCGCCCCCTCGTACTCCAACGCGTTTATGGACAGGATTGCAGGATTCATGGTGTCAATTTCCTCCAGCACTACTTCAGACATACGTTGCGTCACTTCTGCGTGTTCACGGGGGTCCTACACGATGTTAGGCAGGTGTACCAGTTTTTTGGCTCTTCAATGTGTATCCCACTTCTGAAGGAACACTATATCATAATATTTGAGTGTTTGTACAATTAACGTTATTGGAAAGGCCAGCATTTCTCAGAACGAACAGACGTAGTAACGATGGTCTTGTAGAACGATGTTTGTAGAAGTTTGTTTGTTTTCTTGATATATATTGTAGCGATACCGATTTCCTCATGCCAGGAAAATTAAATTAAACAAACAGACTCGGCCACCCTGAGTTCTATTGGGAAATGAACAGACAGCGTTGCACGTGCAACCTCGCTTATCGCGACACACGTTTGCGCCCCCGGCACATTAAGAAAGTCGTTACAAGGGTCAGTCGTCGAAAGATTCACTGCGAGACGCACGTGTTCGCCCGGCCGGCTGCGAACCTTCTAGAACGCTCTTGAAATCGACATCCAGGGAATCCCAGAGCAATAAATTCTTTCACGGACAACGCCTGTCTTGTGCAAGCATGTTCTAGAAGGAATAGGAAAATTCTGAACGCTCACAGTGACGCAAAGAGTTGGAACTTCATTCACTACCCACGTCACGATTGGCTGAAATAACATAATGCGCCATTTCTTTTGGCCAATAGCGAAGCAACTATCAGAAGGAGCTAGAACATGCGAGAAAATTGGGTGGGGGCAAAAGTTAACCTAATACAATTTCGACTGAGAGAATATCAGAAGAGCTTGGGCATCAGACGGGGCCAGAAGGGAATTAGACGCAGGGCAGTCGGGAGAGAAACTTCTCCTGGGGAGTAATTGTTTCACCGGGGAGAGACCAGTGTGTCTCTGCAAGACTTAGAAAACTTCAGTGCGAGCCTGAGCTTTGGGGCTGATAACAATTGGGAGAGAATTTCTCTGGGGGGTATTATTCGTCGGTTAGAGGCAAGTGTTCCTCCAAAAGACTTATTAAAAGGGGCAAGACGCAGCGAGTAGACTGCAGCAGGGAGAGAAAATTCTCTGGGGGCTGTTATTCTTTGAAGAGAGGCGAACGTATCTGAAGGATTTCAAGACTTTCCAAATTTGTATTTGAGAAGGACACATAGTTATTTACTCCGTGCCTGAGGTCGGGAGAAAATCCCGACGATCTTCAAGTCCTACCTGAATCTACCAGAATCTACCTGAATCTACCAGAATCTACCTGAATCTACCTGAATCTACCTGAATCTACCAGAATCTACCAGAATCTACCAGAATCTACCAGAATCTACCAGAATCTACCAGAATCTACCAGACAGCGCGGTCAGACTCCGTTGTGCGCCGCAGACGCCGTCGCTCCACTGGTGACGTCACGAGAGGGCCGCTCAGCTGTTGGAGAGGGGTGGCACCGCCACCGCTGCGTTCCTGCCAAGGCCGCAACCGCCCCCCTGGTTTCCGCCGGGTCCGTCCCGGCTGCATAAAAGAACCGTTCCCAAGGCAGTATAAACCCAGGGCATTCACCCCTGTCAGACTTATGTAACGCAGTGCCGCGCTATGGCACACTGATTTGTAATTTTTTTTATTATTACCATTGTAATGTTAAGGATAACTCTTTCTAGTTTTTAAGCTTTACTGTGATGTCTAACATCTAATTTTCTTTTCTTTCTAATTAATCTCTTCATTTCTTTTCTTTTTTTTATTTTTTTCAATTTGTAAATGTAACTTCCCTGGGGCATTTTAAAATATTTTTGCCCAGGAATAAAAGTGATTTTTACCAGTGATCAAAGTGTTTGTCTCGTACTACCTTTGTGTCTTGTCAACAATTCCTTCCATCACCGACTTGAGCTATAGCCGGGCCGCTAACCGTGTTTCTCTAACGCGGTAGTGTTACAATTGGCTTTCCCACCGTGGGGCTCGACGGCCTAATAATTGAGGTTTTCCACGCCCAATTTTAAAGTTAAATTCAACTAAATTTTTTGTTATAAATGGATGGAAGGACATTGTTACGAGAGAAACAATTTGTGAACTGGTGATAAGTTGCTTTATTATTGTATTTTGTTTGTGAGTGTTGTTGTGTTGTGCCTCGTGTGTTGTGACTATCGTGTGCGTAATTCACGCGAAACAGCCAAAATGCTGAACAAATCAGGTGTCAACATGGCAGGAAATGGTAGTTTAGGGGAACAATCATCGATTGAGACCATCTTCAAGGATTTCCTGCGAACCCTCATAACGTATAATTCAGAGATTAACAAAAAACAATCAGAAATTTTAGAAAGTAACATAAAATTTTCAGGAAATTATAAAAAACTCTCGGAACAAACTTCGGAGATTAACGAGAAATATTCGCAAAGACTGGACCGGCTGAGCAGCTGCTTAGCTGACCAAATTGCACAAGTCAAAAGATTGGAGGCAAAATCTAATTGCGAGATTGGAACATTGCAGAACCGTCTCGAGGGTAGATGCGGGGAAATTGAAAATAGTGTAGTAAATCTGGGTAAAGAACTAGAAAGTTCAAGGGCTGAAGTAAAACCGCATTTTGGGAATATTCAATCAGCAATTAGTCAGAAGCTCCAAGTAGGTGATAGCAAAATTGAAGCGTGCTGCGAGCCAGTTATCGGAAGTACTACCGAGGTTAGGGCAGAAATGAGCGACGAACTGACTAGAATTGAACCCAAATTTAGCACAGAAGTCAGCCAGATTCATGATAAATTCGAGAAATCAGGTATTATCGACGGGGAAAAGATCAGAGAGAGGGAAGAAAATATGAAGATGGAAATTGGTCAAAATTTAAAACAGTTAGTGAAGGAAGGAATAATAAAGAAGGAAACGGAAAATAACCCGACAGTACATTTGCTAGGCGTATTAGATTTGAGATTATCGTGGATTCCTCCGCAATTCAAGAAATCAGGTATCATCGACGGGGAAAATATCAGGAAAAGGGAAGAAAATCTAAAGATGGAAGTTGTGCAAAATTTAAAACGATTAGTGAAAGAGGGAATAGAGAAGGAGAAGGGAAATAATCCTACGGTGCATTCGCTAGGCGTATTAGATTTGAGATTCTCGTGGATTCCTCCGCCGAATCTGTGTTTCTGGGGCAAACAGAAAGAAAATCCAAAACCACCCTGGCCTCACCAAATTTTTTCCATTGTTTCTAAGTTTATCATTTTATTAAAATTTTGTTAGATTTAATTAAAAATAGCATTCTATTCCTAAATTACAATGGTAAATAAAATTTTGTTAGAATAACGGGTAAAAGTATTAATTCCTGGTATCGCTATTTTTTTTAATTATTACTTAAACAAAAAAAATTCTCGTTTTTCGAAATTTAATTTCTCTAACTCCAATTTTTTTATTATTCGGAGGGGAAGGCTAATGTAGCGATACCGATTTCCTCATGCCAGGAAAATTAAATTAAACAAACAGACTCGGCCACCCTGAGTTCTATTGGGAAATGAACAGACAGCGTTGCACGTGCAACCTCGCTTATCGCGACACACGTTTGCGCCCCCGGCACATTAAGAAAGTCGTTACAAGGGTCAGTCGTCGAAAGATTCACTGCGAGACGCACGTGTTCGCCCGGCCGGCTGCGAACCTTCTAGAACGCTCTTGAAATCGACATCCAGGGAATCCCAGAGCAATAAATTCTTTCACGGACAACGCCTGTCTTGTGCAAGCATGTTCTAGAAGGAATAGGAAAATTCTGAACGCTCACAGTGACGCAAAGAGTTGGAACTTCATTCACTACCCACGTCACGATTGGCTGAAATAACATAATGCGCCATTTCTTTTGGCCAATAGCGAAGCAACTATCAGAAGGAGCTAGAACATGCGAGAAAATTGGGTGGGGGCAAAAGTTAACCTAATACAATTTCGACTGAGAGAATATCAGAAGAGCTTGGGCATCAGACGGGGCCAGAAGGGAATTAGACGCAGGGCAGTCGGGAGAGAAACTTCTCCTGGGGAGTAATTGTTTCATCGGGGAGAGACCAGTGTGTCTCTGCAAGACTTAGAAAACTTCAGTGCGAGCCTGAGCTTTGGGGCTGATAACAATTGGGAGAGAATTTCTCTGGGGGTATTATTCGTCGGTTAGAGGCAAGTGTTCCTCCAAAAGACTTATTAAAAGGGGCAAGACGCAGCGAGTAGACTGCAGCAGGGAGAGAAAATTCTCTGGGGGGTGTTATTCTTTGAAGAGAGGCGAACGTATCTGAAGGATTTCAAGACTTTCCAAATTTGTATTTGAGAAGGACACATAGTTATTTACTCCGTGCCTGAGGTCGGGAGAAAATCCCGACGATCTTCAAGTCCTACCTGAATCTACCAGAATCTACCTGAATCTACCAGAATCTACCTGAATCTACCTGAATCTACCAGAATCTACCAGAATCTACCAGAATCTACCAGAATCTACCAGAATCTACCAGAATCTACCAGACAGCGCGGTCAGACTCCGTTGTGCGCCGCAGACGCCGTCGCTCCACTGGTGACGTCACGAGAGGGCCGCTCAGCTGTTGGAGAGGGGTGGCACCGCCACCGCTGCGTTCCTGCCAAGGCCGCAACCGCCCCCCTGGTTTCCGCCGGGTCCGTCCCGGCTGCATAAAAGAACCGTTCCCAAGGCAGTATAAACCCAGGGCATTCACCCCTGTCAGACTTATGTAACGCAGTGCCGCGCTATGGCACACTGATTTGTAATTTTTTTTATTATTACCATTGTAATGTTAAGGATAACTCTTTCTAGTTTTTAAGCTTTACTGTGATGTCTAACATCTAATTTTCTTTTCTTTCTAATTAATCTCTTCATTTCTTTTCTTTTTTTTATTTTTTTCAATTTGTAAATGTAACTTCCCTGGGGCATTTTAAAATATTTTTGCCCAGGAATAAAAGTGATTTTTACCAGTGATCAAAGTGTTTGTCTCGTACTACCTTTGTGTCTTGTCAACAATTCCTTCCATCACCGACTTGAGCTATAGCCGGGCCGCTAACCGTGTTTCTCTAACGCGGTAGTGTTACAATATTGTCTCCGGAACATACGGACTTTGCGTGTGTGATTGATTGCCATGCGTGTCCAATGTGTGTCCATGCATGAGTAGTAAGAATAAATTGCGAGTTTTAAATAATTAAGTAAAGAAAAAAGATTTAATCCTGTGGAACATCATGTTGAGAGTCACAATCGTATAAGAAGTTGAATTGTTGAAATGAATCACTTTATTTTCTCCATACTACCCATGTTTGAGAAAATAAACATGATCCTGTATACCGCAGTTTACAGAAAAATCGAAGTCACTCTCGTATATCATCATTTCACAAAGAAACTAAATCGCAACTTCGTTAGCAGCGGCAAGAACACCGCGCTCTCGAACGCTCGCCGATAAACAAAGTTCTCTTCTCCAGAGTTTTCGCGTCTCAAAAGTACTTAACAACGCCACAAATTAAACTCTTTTTCCATCTCACTGCAGCAGTCTCTCGCGCTACGGTTTTCATTTTCGAAGCCATTCGAGAAATAAAAGCTGAGCAACGTCAAAAATTCCACCTTCATCGCTGTGCTTCCGGCCTCGAACGCCGACGGAGCTAACTTTCGCGAAACTTCTCTCTCAAAGTACATTTCTGAAAGGCGGTGACAGATGACCCGGGGCTGAGGACGCCTCGCCTGGGAAATGAGGAGAAGGGAATTTTAATTCGGCCACCGGAGGGTGGCAGAACTGCGGAGGTCGATGTTCAGGTGGACATCTGGAGGTAAACCTCCAGACTCCCAGCCGCACTACACCGCCTGGCACGTTGCCAAGTGCCGGAGTTGCGAAATTTCTTTCTGTTGTAAAGACTCGCAAACTAATTTTCGGTCCAGAGTCGTGAATGATTGATAGGAGAAACACACAACTTTTTTTAGACGTTGGAAGGGAAAAGTTGTATCTGTAGTACATTTAATTTTCTATACATAATAGTAAAAGTGAACCTCACTTCTGTAAGACAATTTTCTCAGCATCCCTTCGTGGAGTCGATGACGAGGATTGAGAATCTAACGTTAAACTGTCCATCGCTTGTGGGAAAGCTAAATTATAATTAACAAGACTTTGTTTTAACGCGAAGATGAATTATTTATCTATGTAAAACTGATACACTAATATCTTAATAAGTATATTCGTAAATTTGAAGTAAAATAAGAGAAAGTATAATAAGAAATAAAATTAAGCGCTGAGGTAGCACGTTACGAGTAATGTCGGTATATCCGTAAATTCGCGATATACCAGTTTAATTCGCACATTGTCGACAATTAGGGGATAAAGTCCGAAGTAGGAACAGATTCAATGCGTACCTGGGACTTTACCTGGATGAAGTGCACATTAGTCACCACGAGGTGGCAAAGATAGGTGAAGTGCCTTACGGTGACGAGGAGTAGCACATGTTATTAGATACACAGAAATCAGAGCGCTACATGGTTAGTAAGAAACAGGGTGGGCAGTTTAGAGTTCTACTATGACACGTAGTTCTTTATATTTTTACAATAACTTAATAATCACAATAAACTCAATTTATTTATTTTTGATTTTCACATTTAACCTAACCTCACTACTCGTTAATTGATACGTATTTCTGCGTTAGGGCATCGAGTCATTGGTTTTCGACCTTCGCAATTTATGTCAAACCACGCATAATTTCCGAAAAATTTATGTGCCAAAATACTTCTCGCGAGTGCATATGAAGCATCACATTAGGACAATCACTTTAAAAAATATCAACTGTCTGCGGCCAAATCCAACTTATACGAATGGAGTTCGAAATGTTCATTTGGTCATTCTTACACCTTTATCCAAACCGTAATATATGCAACGAAAACTGCGAAATTGGTAATTAAAATTACCCACATATCTTTCAACCTGAAGCACATTATTTCCGCAGTCACTTCAACTCGTCGCTCTTATCCTCTTAAGACTTTCACAACCACAAAATCCTGTGCTTTTCTTTTTTTGATTTTGCGATTTCAAAGTAGGCGATCAGAGGTGCAATAGAGATAAAATGAAGACTGTGTGGGACAACTCCAGCTCAAGTGAAGCTCATAAATATCTCATTTCGGACAATGTCCCAATGATCATAGACTCTAAATGATATGCGTGGAAAGTTAGAAAGCAAACATATTCAAACTGCATATTTAATAAAATACACTGCATTAATATTTGCCTGATTAGAAAGGCAAAAATGCTATCAAAGAAAATCACTTCGAGCTGCTTGGAAGATTAATATTCTCGTAGATGCATTACTCATAAATTTTGATGTTTAAGTTCTTGTGCACAACACTGGATACTTTATTAGGTTGCGCAGTAACAACGCAAACTTGCAGGAGTTGTCCACATACCAATTTGGTCCCGCAGATGAACAATGAAATTGTGAGCGCACAGTCACAAAACAGAGTTAAACTGCTCGTGAAACAAATCGCATATCACAGTACAAAGTTCACCTTGCAGAAGCTCACGCGCTAAGAACCATGACAATTCATGAATGGAACTACTTGAAAAGTGCTTCTGATCACATAGTGTATATTTCAGAGGCCTTCGGAAATAATCAGTGGGAAACTTCTGCTTTCAAAATCAGTTCTCTAGCAGGGATACAGAAACATGCACACTGAGACTAAGAATTTAAAGCAAAGCGATTCCTTGACATCTACTCTTAAGTTATTACGTTATAAATTACAAATGGCGCACTTGCATATAAAAGCCGGTGTCACTAGTCGAATTGCTTAAACGCGGGAATCTAACGATGCCGAGCCTCTGGCTGAAGGGATAAAAGAAAATGACTGACGATTATTAACTTAACGGAGGATTACTCCAAGTATGACGCCAGAACGGGTTTTAGAGCGTTGTTATGAAAAACCCATTAGAACTTAACGCTCAAATGGATACAGTGGTAATACAATGGTTCCCCACATCTTTGGTTCTTCGTTTGGAGTTCTCGCGAATGAAAGTTCGCGAGAGTGAAATTTTGTCTTCATTTTTCTGCTTTATCCCTGAGAGAGTAATTTGTCTTAAACCATTTTCCTTTGAGGTTACGGTTTGTCTGTCGTATGTATTGTTCGTATGGCACTCTCGTAAAGAAAATTGAATACCCCTATATGCGTGTATATATGTAGGTATGGATGTATCTCCCCCCCCAAAAAAAAAAATATTTTGCATTCAACCATGAAAGCTGTCTTGATACTCTCTACAATTCATTATTACAAAAGTATAAACTTGCTTAGGAACAAAGCAGTAATATTTGGATGACTAAAATGAAATGTGTCCAAGGTCAGAGAACAATTGTACATGCAAAAATGGATCCTTCAAATGGAACAAACCAATCTTCCGTGAACACGGATTTATCATGTTTTTCATTCAATATCAATTCATTATAAGTGAAACAAAACTGCTGTTTACTTCAAATAAAATTTCAGTAACCTTATCTGTTATTTGATTCTATACTTTGAGCTAAGATTACCCCACGTATCCATCTACCAGTGTAGCATTCATTTATCCCTTTAACGCATAAAAAGAAAGGTTTACGAGCCGAAGGCCACGTGTCCGGTCGCCTCGGAGCTGATTCTCCAACATAATCCTGAACGGTAGGACCGTTGCAAGCAGAGAGACGGCTTGGTTGGCGATGCATATTGTAACCACCGCCTCCCCGATTATCTGCTTCCTTCGGCGATTCAGCTTTGCCCGGCTGCTTCGTCGGCAGACTCCCTAGAGGGAGGCATGCATGCTTGCCTAACTACTTGAGAAAAAGACTCCAACATTTTCATAAACTACTTTAATCACTTAGTATGGTGTGTGGGTGAAGCCCAGCTACATGAATAAACTTATAACTAGCTTAAATCTAATCTTAACTTATTAACGGCCGGTATGGCCAGAGTTCATTTCATCTCCGGTGTCTTTGCCCTCCCGGGCGGTCGTGATCCAGCTCACAGGTGTAGCGCTCGGGCGTTCCAACGCTCAGCGGGTCTGGCGGCGGGCGTCGACGGTCAGCTTGCCCCAGGTCCCTTTGTGGCGGCCCCTTGGCAGTCACGGCGTTGCTCCGGATTAGGCCAGCGGCGGGCGGCGGCTTGGTGCGGGCGGCGCTTGGTGGCGGCCCCGGATTAGGCCAGCGGCGGCGTCGGCCGGCGGCTTGGTGCGGGCGGCGCTTGGTGCGGCGGCGGCGGGAACGCGTCCGGGCGATGACGGGTCGCTTCGCGATATAGTTTGTCACGTCCCCGGTTCGCACTCACATGGCACTCTCGGTCAGGCACTCAGTAGTAGTGTCCCGTCCCATCGACCGGCTGTCGTCTCACGAGTCGGGCTGCGATGTGTCGAGGCGGCGTGGCATTCGGGCGGTCAGGCACCAATTAAGTGGCCTCGCTACTGCCTCAGAAACAAGTCTCCTCCTAGGTACCTCGATGCAAGTGATCTCTCCTCCTCGCTACATCCGATGATCGCTCTGGACCGCGGCGGTCCCACAGGAAGGCTCGCGTACCACGTGGTTCCTCCCCCGCATTGTCTATTTCTATTGGAGGTCGCGCCACCTGTAACCCTTCCGCCTATTACGGCGCCAGCGGCAAAGTCGCCCCCAGCAACCTCCCCCGCATTGTCTACGTCACCGAAATTCCTGGAAATAGGCGCGGGTAATTCCGTTGCTCGGCGAAGGGGTTGTGGGCGTAGTATTTCCCCACACGTCATAAGAGGTGCGCCCGGCTCGGGTCTGTGCTGAACAAAAGAGGCGCCTTTCTCGCCTTTCCCTAGGCTCGCTAAGCGGCTCAACCCGGTTGAGCAGGAAGCGGCATTTCTGGCTGCTCTTTACGGCGGCGCGGTTCTTAATTAAATAAAATAAATCTATGGCTCGTGTCGTCATCCGCGATGTGCGACCGTCCCATTACAATATATTGTGTAATGTCTATCGCCCATAGAGAATATAGACGATCAATCAGAAGCAATTACTCTCTCGAATACAAATTGAATGATAGAATGGGATTGACACAAATGAGCGCGCAGTTAGACTGTAAGTGCTCGTTGAGAGATATAGCGATATCAACGCGAACGGCTACGGGTAGCCGGTCGCCGGGGTGGATGTGCAGTCCAGCTCCGCGGCCTACCTCCAGTTGTGTGGACACACTGAACACTGTTCACTGAGCCAAAGATGCACGTAGCATCAGCCTGGTAGAACACAAAAAAATATCATTTACTAAACTTGCCTGCGTGCTCTCTTAACAGCATAAGACCTATAAAAATAAAAACAAAGATAAATAAAGAATTTGTTTCCCTGGTATCGGCCAGTAAGAATAAACAAGGTTCTAATAATTTTCGTTGTTTGCATTATTAAATACAAGGCCGCGTTGCAATTTCACAAATTGCAATTATTTCTGAATTAATAATTACAGTTGAAAATACAAATTTCAGTAATTAGAAGGATGGAACACATTGTTTTGCTGTCTTTGAATATAACCGTGCTACGTTTTCATCTGATTTGTTCTGAATACGAAAGATAAAGCAGCTGCGAACAAACACGCTGTCAACGAGTATCAAATACGAAAAAATATTTAAACAATCTCGGAAAATTACAGTTCATATTTTGCCTCCTACAGTTAATTTTCAGAGAACCCTTGTGATGATCTGACGCCGCGTTGTGCGAATGACTATTGAGACCGAACAGAAAGATCGCTGGCACCTGTATTTTGTTCAATATATTATATTGTATTATCCTTTCCCACTCTGCCTATACAATTGTATAGGTACAGGTGTAGTTCCAACACACACAATTCTGCAAGTTAGTATTTTTGTTTCTTCTCTCATAAATGCGTTCTATTTTAGATTTCAGACCGGGATACATCAGTAGTGTAGGACGTTGAAAATCTGTGGTGACGTTTTTTTTCTTGTAAGAACTTGGGTTAGCGGTAGGACGATTCTACCTTCAATAAGGCAGACTATTTAGTAGTGTTTCTAGGCGCATCAACGGCTAAGTCATTAGTCCCGTAAGTGCAGTACATTTTTGCAACGCGGGCGGTGGCGTGGATTTTCCCCAACCAGGTATCTCCCATCAGCGGGATACTTTCCCAGCCGGGCACGGTCTAAGCTTCCGACCGGTCTGCCGGCATGTGTAGTTATGTAGTGTAAGTAAGTGTTTGTGTAAGTAAGGTGTGAGAATAGAACAAAGAAAAGGAAAGATACCCCACGGTCCGTGGGTGGTTTGTTGGGTACTGCACTGCCATTCGCCTAATGTTGATCAGAGAATCCACGAATAGTACCGACGAGAGTAGCCGGCCGCTAGAATTGCCCTGCACACAGCGGCTAATTTCCACCTAGTTATGAAGCTAGTGTCGGAAACCCACCCACTGTTGACACTCGAACCTAGAACCTCCCGGCCAGCGGCACTGCAGCGACATCAGTTGCCTGCAGTGACCAGATGCCTGCAGTGACATCAGTTGACACCTTTTCCAGTATATTGTATTTAGACCACTTACTTTAAACACAGAAGTTTTAAGTAAACAGGTTTGGTCAATGTAAACATTTTTTAGAACCAGTCTGCAACTTTGCAGAGGTACTCTGTATCCCTTAGCAAGAAGTTGAACTTTATGAGAATAAGACCTTGGAGTGTAACCTGTAGGTCGCCAAAGAAGCATACTTTGCTGGAGAGATATAATAGATAAAATCCTAATAGAGTTACGGTTTTGCGGAAACCAATGCAAACCACGCGATATTAAAGTGAATTTATTACCCAATTGCGACATAGTGTTTGTGGCAAAAAGGACATGGAGTCCTAAATGATAACCAGATAAAATGTTATTTCCTTAATTTTTATAATAAAATTATTTGTAAAGAAGCATCCACAAAAGGAGTTTCATTTAGGAAACCCAAAAACAGTGTACGATGTAGCAAAAACACTTCTAAAATGTCATTAGACGTGTTACATATGTAATTGAAATGTAGTGCTTCAGTGCTTCACTTTGGTGTAAAGATCGTGTTCGCCTGACCCCTTGCGGAGTCTCTTCGAACGGTGGGCGTTTTTGGCGGGTTTTTGTTCTGGGGGTTTCGACTTCTCTCCCCCGTACAGGACGGGGACCGGGAGTCTGAGTAGTTTGTGGAGGGGTTAGTTTTCTGTGGAGAGAAGGGTTATTTTATTAGGGTTGTGGATGACGGGGGGTGGGAGGGGGAGGACTGGGATGGGATAGGGTGGGGAGGGGAAATGTAGTAGTTATCCACTGTTAAATGACAGGCTAAACAGAAAGTGAAATTGGCGTAAACTGAAATAGCGGTCCGTGAATCTGCGATAGGCAGGAGGACTGTGGGAAGGAGTGGGGGAGAGTCAAGGGCGCCAACGCAGGGCAGTGGCCAGGCGCCGCCCGCGGGCAGATCAGATGTCGCGCAAGAGGGCGTCCTGGCCTCTCTCGTGTCGGGGGTGCGGGGGAGAGCGTCATTGGCCGAGGGCAGGGCGTCGCACCGTGAGCGGCGGTGTCTAATTTCCGTGATGGTGACGTGCAACGAGTGGGAGGATGAGGGAGAGATTTTGACCAGGGAGAGGGAGGGGACGAAAGGAAAATAGGAGGGGGCAAGTGAGCGTAAGGTGGAGTTTGAGGAGCATCGATCAATAATTGATCGGTTATTGACGTCATTGCGGACAGGGAGGTCTCGGAGTTCCATTCCCGACAGTGGAAGAGTTTTCTACACAAGCAACAGACTAGTTACGTCGAATTAAGCCGCATTCTGGAGACGTCTAACGGCCAGCAGCTCTGTGCGGTAGTTTTCCGTAGCTTCTCCGATCAACACCAGGCGAATGTCGGAGCAGTACTCTAACAAACGAGTCATAGACTGCGCACGATCTTCCCGTCCTCTTCCTTGTCCGAACCTCACCCCTTACTTACACACACTTACGTGCACTACACTACCACACAAGTCGAGATCATATAGCATCTGGCGGCTGGGGCGGAACTCTGCTGATGGGAGATGCCGTGTTAGAGTCCGCAAGCCGACGGGTAGGTTGGCGCCAGATATCGCCATCCAGCTGGGGAAGATCACCGCTTCCGTCTTCGATTAAACATGCTCTACATTCGACCGAGGAGCAACTAATCAATAAATCGTGGAGCAACGAGAAGTACATATTAGAAAAAGGGGCAGGAGAAGAAACGTGAGAATCCGATGGAAAATTTGTTGAGGTAGATGATTACAGACGGAGAGGAGGGTGAAAAGCGCCAAGTGAAGAGAACAAAAATTGACGAACGTGGCGAAGGATGCTTAGGGGCATGGGAGTCGAGCCGTAATGTAAATGACACAAGTCAAGCGTCAGGTACTTCGTGTTTCGTGCGCCTGGTGACGAGCGCGAGGCGAAAGGAGTTCCAGGAACGGGAGGCTTGTGCACACGCGCGATGCAACGCGCATTCCTTGCAGCAGAGGTTCCCGGGGCAGAGGCGCCTGGTGGCGGGGGCGGACGCGTTGGAGGCAGGTCGGGCGCCGCCAGCCGCCCGGGCCACCAAACCCCAGGCGTCTCCAGGGGCGGGGGCGGGGCGAGAGCGGATCGATAGCGCAGAGGAGGAAGCTGCGGGCAGGCGTGCCGCCGCCGCCGCCGCCGCCGTCTATATTAACCGCGAGAAGTGCCAAGCGGCGCCGCGTAGAGCGCTGTGGCTGTGGGCGCAGTGGCTGCGCGCCAAACAAGACGAGTGGGCGCGGCAGCTCTCTGAAGGGGCAGCACAAGCGAGAACGTACTCCAATACCTACGCGGCCCGGTATATATATAGAGGACGCCGAGGAGGTGCGAGGGCGGCGAATGCGGAAGGTTCTGGTGAGAGTTGCGAGGGCGGGAGAGCCGCGAGGGCGGGAGAGCCGCGAGGGCGGGAGAGCCGCGAGGGCGGGAGAGCCGCGAGGGCGGGAGAGCCGCGAGGGCGGGAGAGCCGCGAGGGCGGGAGAGCCGCGGGGGCGGGAGAGCCGCGAGGGCGGGAGAGCCGCGAGGGCGGGAGAGCCGCGAGGGCGGGAGAGCCGCGAGGGCGGGAGAGCCGCGAGGGCGGGAGAGCCGCGAGGGCGGGAGAGCCGCGAGGGCGGGAGAGCCGCGAGGGCGGGAGAGCCGCGAGGGCGGGAGAGCCGCGAGGGCGGGAGAGCCGCGAGGGCGGGAGAGCCGCGAGGGCGGGAGAGCCGCGAGGGCGGGAGAGCCGCGAGGGCGGGAGAGCCGCGAGGGCGGGAGAGCCGCGAGGGCGGGAGAGCCGCGAGGGCGGGAGAGCCGCGAGGGCGGGAGAGCCGCGAGGGCGGGAGAGCCGCGAGGGCGGGAGAGCCGCGAGGGCGGGAGAGCCGCGAGGGCGGGAGAGCCGCGAGGGCGGGAGAGCCGCGAGGGCGGGAGAGCCGCGAGGGCGGGAGAGCCGCGAGGGCGGGAGAGCCGCGAGGGCGGGAGAGCCGCGAGGGCGGGAGAGCCGCGAGGGCGGGAGAGCCGCGAGGGCGGGAGAGCCGCGAGGGCGGGAGAGCCGCGAGGGCGGGAGAGCCGCGAGGGCGGGAGAGCCGCGAGGGCGGGAGAGCCGCGAGGGCGGGAGAGCCGCGAGGGCGGGAGAGCCGCGAGGGCGGGAGAGCCGCGAGGGCGGGAGAGCCGCGAGGGCGGGAGAGCCGCGAGGGCGGGAGAGCCGCGAGGGCGGGAGAGCCGCGAGGGCGGGAGAGCCGCGAGGGCGGGAGAGCCGCGAGGGCGGGAGAGCCGCGAGGGCGGGAGAGCCGCGAGGGCGGGAGAGCCGCGAGGGCGGGAGAGCCGCGAGGGCGGGAGAGCCGCGAGGGCGGGAGAGCCGCGAGGGCGGGAGAGCCGCGAGGGCGGGAGAGCCGCGAGGGCGGGAGAGCCGCGAGGGCGGGAGAGCCGCGAGGGCGGGAGAGCCGCGAGGGCGGGAGAGCCGCGAGGGCGGGAGAGCCGCGAGGGCGGGAGAGCCGCGAGGGCGGGAGAGCCGCGAGGGCGGGAGAGCCGCGAGGGCGGGAGAGCCGCGAGGGCGGGAGAGCCGCGAGGGCGAAGGAAGGCATGAGTGAGAGATAGATGGGGAGATAGGACGGGGAGCTGACGGGGCGAAGTAGCTGGGCGGGAGAGCCTCGAGGGCGGGAGAGCTGCTCGGGGTGGAAGCTCCAAGGACGCAACAGCTGCAGGGAGAACAACCTCTGGGGTATTAATAGGCCCCTTCGCGACTCTTCAGAACAGCTCTCGTGTCATGGCCCTTGTGGACCTTTTTGCGCCGTCTTATTTTCCCTCTCTTCCCTTTTGTTGCCAACATCCATCCTTCCTAGCGTTACCTGTAGGTTATTTCCTCCCCTAGACCTCCTCTTCTACTTCTTTTTTCTCTCCTACGCAGCTGAGCAGTGAGCTGGAGCGGTGTTACATTGATTGAAAAGGTAATGGTGGCCATCCAGCAGGTGTAGTAGGTATTTATTGGGAACAACAATGATAAAAATTACATAAATTACATCTCTTATGAATGTAACAAAAATATTATTACACAATTTTGTAATAGGATGACTTATCTTGGAGAATGTCTATTTCAAGAGTTTAAAACAATCACCGTAAGTCAAGTTACACTGATTCATTTTAACGTACTCTCTTTGTAAAGAAAAATGAGGAATAGTATATTGTAATTAAAGTGTGGTCATAAATTAAATGACTATTGTGTAATGAACAGAAACAGTAACGAGTGTAGACGTTTTATAGAGGGCTGTGACTTTTGCTCCGTGATATTCAATTCTTCAGCTGCCAAATAGCAATTAATCGCATGTACGATCTAAGACTACGTGTGAACTGTAACATGAAATTGGATTGTTCGAAACTGAACGGACATCGTTAATGAAAACTATTTTCATTTATTCTTATTTAGCTATGGTCTTTTTTTATTTCTCGGCGCTCTTGTTTTATTTGTGCACAGCATAGTTAATCAGATTCTTTCCTCTTCAGGCAATTTGCATAGCTTTTGAATAAGCTGTACCTGTATGGTGTCTGAGGGTTGTATTCCGTATCGTTTCGTATCGTATCGTACCGTATCGTGTAGTTCATGTTTTATAGAAATCTGGAAGCCTATAAAGACTAAAGAGAGTGTAACGGATTAACTTATTACTATTTTGAAAAAATGTTAGATATGTTAACTCCGATGTAAAGGCTTTAAGAAAGTACTATTATTTGTTTCTTTCACACATAAGTACATTATTTGGTATTGTGATTATCCATGACGTCACAGACGGGCGAACACACACAGAACTTTCATATAACAAATATATTTATTAACAAAGAAAACACAACAAATATTTACAATTGCTTTTTTTCTTACACCCTAGCTCTACTATCCCCTGATCGCAGGAGCGATCCAAACCCGATTGATGATCGGTTTCGATTGTAGCCTTCGCCACTCTTACTTCTGAAGCGCGCACAAAGCCTAGCTTCCGTGACCGGATGTCACACTGGGACACAAAGTCCGTTCTGGCGTACCAACGGATGGTTTGCCTCGATCGCAGGAGCGATCTTATCCGATTGAGAATCGGCGTGAATCGTGGCACTCAACCACTCCTCACCTCGGAGCACGCACACAGCATCGCTCCCCCGTGACCGCAGTCACCCAAGGACACAAAGTCCTCCGCAGGCTTCGTCAACTCGTGACTTGCCTCGCGAGCCTGGCTCGCATATGCACCGTCGTGGCGCCAAGTTTTGTGCACATGCACGAGGTTCTCCCACTGTCTCCAGAACCCACCCACTGGCTCTGAGCACTCCGTTATATAGACGAGGCTCACGTGACCTACTACGTCACGCCACCCCCACCGCTGTTATAACAATTAAAGGTTTCTAAAGACCGGAAGACCCCAAAGCCTTGTGTCTCCCGTTTCCGCGTTCTTGCTTTACGGAAAAACCCTTTTCACCTCCTGTGGCGAGGCTAAATTTCTACCAAGCGTCCCCAAATAGATGCCACGAGGCACGCTGGCTAATACGTTACAGTATCATACAACATCAGTTATAACTTTTTTTACCTTTTCATAATATTAAAATGCATAGTGAATACGCAGGTCAACCACTTTTCTCCATACGTTCATAAGCATTTTTTATACAGCACAAAAATTTGATCACGTGACTCATTGAAAACTGTTCATTTGCTTCTTGGGAATACAGAAGAACGTTAAATAACACGCCAAACGGTCTCTGGAAAATCTTCTTGTGCGTTCGCCCTTCTATAAAGACTTAAGCTCCGCCTTTATAGAAAGTGAAGTAAAATTCCGGCTTCCTTCGATCTCAAAAAGTTCATTCCTTTCTCCCTTTCAGCTCATATTCCCCTCCTCCACCCTTTCCGCTTCTCACATTTCGATTTCATCCCTTCATCTCCTCTACTCATCTCAAGCCTCTCATACGTTCTGATTTTCTCCCCTTTTAAAAGCACATTTCTCTTACGGTTCCCAGTCGTTATTGATCTTACTCGATCCTTTTTTCATTTTACTTCAATATTTTCTCGAGAAATTTGCTTTGAATTGACTATACCTTCAGTGATTATTAAATTTTGTGTACTCTATTGACGTGAATCGCCTCTAACTAAAAACGAAACACTCTTAATGGCATAAAACTTGAAGGACAACGTGTTGTCAAGTCAAGAACTTGAGGTACAGAAGTAATGGAGCCACGATACACGACTTGCACGTATGATGTACAGATATATATTGCTCAATCACTGTATCGAAGGCATAGCTTTGAGAGAAGATTTGATTCTAGTCCACGTTCAGGATAGTTTGTATTCCGTACTTCAGAAGCTTTGACAAGCTTTCAATGCGGACAGGTGAAGCACCCTATAAAATTATCTGTATTACTTGCAACTAGATTTTAGCTGAAAGCGTATTATGATTATTAGTATATTATGATACATTATTTTCCTGACAAAATCGGCCAGTCTGCCCTTTTGCATTATATATACCAATAAATGTATTCACACACAGGTACGACTTAAATTTGATTACCACAACACCCTATAACCTTGAAGTGAGGAGTTTGCTATCAAAACCAACTCGTTTTATTATTTACTAAAATTACCTTCCACCAGCAAGGTTTCAAGCAGCCCCAGGGAATCGAGCATGCCAAGAGTTTATTAAAATCACCAGGTTCTTCCGCTTTCTATGCGTAAGTTTATTCCAACTATTTCACAAGTTAAATTTCTTTTAGATGAGTTTCAGAATGCATCAAATATTGTTATTTATGAACTCAAGAACTCCGTTCAAGCCCCCTCGCCTATATGAATGATATGTCACAGCTTGTTAGTGTACAGTAGAGATCGATTAGAAATTCGACAAAAATATCGATAATTTTTGGGGATACCCTTCCTTATTTGGGACATACTGCGTCTATTGTTCAAGACCATTGGTGTTAAAATAATGAGTGATAAAAATGCGACATGAGACAATTTTCAATTTGTATTCATCCGATTCTTTCACTACATTCAGAGAACTTGGTCATAATATCAATTAGTTCCTTTCCACATCTCCTCCCACCCCCAGCTTCTATCTATTCTATAGGAAATCTTGTCATTTCCCCCGTGCCGATCTGTCACTTGGCGTCTTCTCGCTCTCTTCATTTTCTCGCGCCAAGGGCCCTCCCCCCTGCCCCTCCCCCCTCCCCCTTCTCCTCCCGCCTCCCCGCCGCGCCGTTCGCCGGCGGAGTTGCGCCGGCGCGCGCGATTTCCACGTGATTGCGCCTCGTTCCTCGCCCATTAGCCCCTAACCCTTTGATCCGCCCGGAATTACACACACTTAGCAGCGCAGTGGGCGCCACCCAGACGCCGCCCCACAATATGAAGGCGGGGCGGGGCGGGGAGGGGCGGGGCGGGCGGTGTGGCGGCTCGGACGGCAGAAAGCAGCTCGGAATAATGGAGCGGAGGCCAAAGGGCGCTGGGTGGGAAGCACAGAGACGACAGAGCAGGTCTTTTGGGTGGTTGAGTTAGTATTTACAGTGTTCAGCCACGGCATCTACTACTGTCATTGGTCCCGTAAGTGTAATGCATGTTACAACCTGGGATGTGGCGCTGTTCCTCTCCACTAGATGAGATCCGGCACCGACCTACAGGCCGGCTGGACTGCCCGTCCCTCCTTACAATTAACAATTTTATTTACACATTTTTAGTTATTTGTTAGTACATATCTCTCAGAAACCCACTTTTTAAAACTATATTCATTCTACTATCATGTTCGCTGGTTATCTGCCAAAACCCATTCTCTTTTTTTATAAATATTGAATTATTAATTTATTGTTTATTACAATCTTTTTTGACGTTTTGTTTCCATTTTAAAAGATTTTCTGCATTAATATGTAAGTAAAGGCTACACAATTATTTTTACTTCAGAAAACCATATTTAGAATAGCGATAGCTCCACCCGGAGCAAGACCTAAGCTTCCGACTCTTCTGATATGCGTTATAGTGCGTGTAAGTGCTTGTAAAGGAAGAGAAGGGGTGGAGAATGTGGAAGGAAACCACGCGGCGGTAGGCAATTTGCCCTCTGCGCACGGCAAAGTGTTTGTGACGGCCGGCGTCTCCGTGAAATTCAAATATCAGTCGCAGGCGTCATCTCGAAAAGCGACTAAAGCGTCGTCCTCCGTGTCCCCATGCCGAAATAATTTTCTGCGGACCGCCTCGCTCAGGTAAAATTATTAGCATATTTCCTTAAAAATATATATTTTCTAGATGCTTGAGAGAGAATCGAAACGATACTTTTTGAAAATAAGTAGCATTTCGTGTGTTTATCTACTAAGATTACAGTCCATATATTTAAAATGTATTTTTTGAAGTATTCATAATGTAAAGGTTTAGTAAGTGGACGATATTGTTAACCACTTCAATTTTAAGATCTAGAAATGGCATATTTTAATCTGAAAAATACATCAGCTGTAATTCTATAAATTTTGATAGTCGTCTGGACATGAACTTAATTTATTTCGATATTGTAACCAACCACTGGATGTATTTTATGTTTAATTTCAATGGTTTTACTCATTAAACTCGAGATGGATAGCAATGTTACATAAATTTACTATTTGCATTAAATATACCTGATAAAGGTGGGGTGCTAGTTGCCAGGCATTGCTTCCTGCAGTTGAATTGATACGAATATATCATATTTTCTATTATTTATGAAGAAAGTATGAATAAAAGTCTGTTTGGCAGTCACCATTTTAATTTCTTCAGGGGCGTCTGTGTTTTATTTTTGTTAAAACGGTAGAACCTATGATGCGCGTAAGGGGGGGGGGGGAAGTAGACGTATGAAGTCTGTCTGACTTGTTTGGAAGCAATTTAAAATTATTAAAGGAAACATTCCACTTAAATTATCGCCAAAATAGCAAAACAAATTTAAAATTTAAATATCGCATGAATACAAAAAAAATTATATATGTGCACTTACAATTATTACACAAATATGACCTTAATGCTATTTTGTATCTAATCTAAAATTATTTTTTCTTTCTCGAATCTCCGTCCTATTCTCTCTCGAATTCTTCAAGGCTCAACACTTTCTCCTTTTGTATCTGGTCATCTTTTTATGTCACATATTCCTCCTTTACCTTTTGTTACTTTGGCTTTTATGCAGATTGTACTGCTTTATTCTCGTCCCATTCAAATATAAAAATTATCATTCAGTACGTAACATCATTCAGAATGCAATTCAAAAATACAAGCATTGGACTAATTTTTGGAGAACACACATTAATCCACAGAAAATTCAAGCAAATTTGTGTACTTTATGTCGCCCTTCAAAACTTCGTCTAGTCATTAGCAACAATAAAATCCCATGGCTTAAAAATAATACAATATTGTTGTAGTTAAAATGTTGTTGTACAATATTGTTGTAGTCAAATTGTAGTTAAATATTTAGGAGTTCATTTCGACCAGAGACTTACACGGAAATCTCACATACAAATAAAAATTGACAAAATATATAATGAAATATCGTAATTATATCCTTTAATAAATAAAAGTTTCGAATTACGAATTGCTTGTGGTATATTATTATATAAATCTTACTTAAGGCGTTCTTTCATATGCGTGCCCTATGTGCTGAAATTCATTTTCTACCAATCTCAAATATGAAACAATTCAAAATAAATTCCTCCGTAAAATTTTATATGCTCCCTGCTTTATATCAAATCTAAATATTAAAACAAATTCACAGTTAACTTAAAATATATTCTTTCAAATTGTTTATTCTTAGTCTCACAAACTTCTATAACAAATTATTCAATTCACCAATTTTTCAAAATTCTTACACTAGTCAAAACTATGTTCCTCATCCTCCCAAAAATATATTTTGAAAAATGAGATTGGATCACGTTTTCCATAGATACATTTCGTCCGCCATAAATTAAAACTTACTTAATTTCTATTTTCCGTAATAATAAATATTTTCAATTACATACTAATTAAAGTTAGTGATAGCACATTTATTAAATTTCGGTAACTATTTACCTGTCAATTAAATGCTGGCATTTTGCCTTTATGGTATTCTAATATTATATTCAACCTCCTGAAAAATTGTTAAACAATTGAACATGAAGCAAGTAAATATTTTTAAAAAATGTTTGTTTTCATTTCATTACAATTATTAATTTATGTGGGTAATTTTCTTTTAACAAAGAGTTGGGTGGGGCAAGTATCGTTTTGTATATACGGAGTAATATACGTAGTATAAGGAAAGTTATGTAAGGCTGCTGTAAATCGATTTCAAGATTTCAATGGAAATACATGTTTTGGGTCTTTTTAGGTGCTTTTTTCACCGTTAACTCTGATTTTTCGAAAATTGCAAAAGTTTGAATTTTTCAGCATTTTCTACAACTACATAATTGCATATAGAGGTTTCACCTTCATATAAAATGTGTTGTTCCTTCATTAAGGTCGTGTACATTTTTTGAAAATAGTAAGTTTTCTGACAATATTGGGTGAAATGTGTGTATTTTAAAAAAATACAAAAACAAGAATTTCTCAAACGGCTCCAAATTGTTTAAAACGTTTGGTAGTGGTAGTGCAGAATGCACTCTATAGGATGACATAAACGCCATATTGCTCTACTCTTTTTTTTTTTCAAGAATTACAAAACTTTTTTTACTTCTCTCACGTCGTTAATATTTTTATTATCGGCAATTTGTTCATAATATATTTGAGTTCATATGCATTAAATGTCATATAAAGTTTCTCGAAAACGCAACCGTTCACTGTGAAAACGAGCTCAAATTTCCGCATTTTCAGGATCGCACAAACGTAATTTTCTCAAAACTGTTCTAAATGTTTTCTTCACACTTTTTGAACGGACAGCGCTAATTGCATTTTGTAATATGACGTAAAATTCACTTTGAGGTATTTTTTGTTTTTTCGAAAATTTTGCAAGTGTTTTGAAAGATTACACGCCGTTAATATGCACATTTGCAGCTATTGCATACACTATTGTATTTGTGAGTTAATGTACTTCAAATTACTTCTAATGATGATTTTCGGAGACACAATATTTTCTGTGAAAAAGAGCTTCAAATTTCGAATTTGCAGTAGCGCTGAAACGCCATTTTCTTACAAACGGCTTCCATTTTTTTAAAACAAATTCTATTTACGACACGGTTTTACTCTTATTTATTATTTTAAAATAATATTTCCGTTTCACTATTAGGAAACAGAAAAAGTAAGAATTTTTTTAAAAAATGTACTTAAGGCGGCGATAGACGGGAGCTAGCGAGAGTATTTGACAAGTTCGTATAGCTAGCCAAACCAAGGGATATGGAAAACTAATACATGAAAGTGTGTGTCATTCTGTAGCACCACTAGTTCTTCGTATATCAGAGGAGAATGAAGCTTTCAGGCGATCGCGCTGGTGGAAATGGCGGTGGCGATGTCGCCACAAGGCCTTCCCTCGCTTCATGCAGGTTGACTACTTGACGAGGAGATCTACTCGACGGGGCATAAACTGATGTCATCGCTCTGCCTCTCACCGAGTTGTCCTAGGTTCGAGTCCTCTTGGTGGAAGGATTTTCGACTCTAGCTACATAGCTAGCTCACGTTCTGCCGCTGTCTGGAGGACTTAAAATTATTACACATATGTAATCTTAATGGTATTTCTTCTTATTAAAAATTCTAGCGACCGGCTGCTTTGATCGGTAGTTTTACGTGGTTTCTCCCATTAATACGAGGCAATTACAGAAGCAGTACCCTAACACGGGCGACGGACCGCGCGTGATCTTTCCTTCCTCTTCCATGTCCTATCTTCTCCCTTTAAACACACTACACACACAAACACACACTCACACACATGGACTACACTACCACATAGACCGGCCGGAGCAAACAGCTTGTCCCGGATAGATCGTTGCCCCGCAGATGGGAGATACCAGGTTGGGGAAACACCCCACTAGCCGACGGTAGGTTGGCGCCAGATCTCGCCATGTAGCGGGGGAATATCACCGCCACCCAAGTAAAATATTACAGAACTAATGACCTGAACAGTTGATGCTCCCTAAATCACTAATCAATCAGTGGACTTTTTGACTCAGGAGTTACAGACAGATGTGATTTGCCCCTGGACGTCGGGCAACCTTTTATGCGAGGGTGTTCGGCGATTATATGAAATGCCATTGATTTCTTCGAAACGTGACCTGCAGTGCAGTCATGCAGAAGAAGTTGCCTAACAAGCAGGGGTAAATGTCACATGTGTAACTCAGTTTCGAAATTTCCGGCCACATGATCTTCTGCAATATGCTATCACAAGAGACCCCTCTACATGCCTAAAACCTTCGTATCGTTTGTACTGAGACACTTCGCACTTTGTATTAAGTACTCGTATTTGTGTTTGTTTCAGATCTACTTCCCGTTAATCCCTGATCCCCCCCCCCTCAAACTCCCTTCCCGCACCGTTTTGCAATAAAATGTAATTTAGGCGTTTTGTGGATCTCTGGGCTTCTCAGAACACTCTTGTGCAGAAATAACCTAAGCTGGATCTTAAAAGTCCAAGATGTTTATATTGTGGGCCTTGGAAACGTTTCTGCTCCATCTGATGCCGTTTCGCACTATTGAGAGTCTACATTTTCTTTAAAGTAATGATAGACTATCAGATTCTTAAAGCGGTAACTCTTCCCTTTTTAAATGAGGTGGGCGTGAAACCTCAATCTACGCCTTTCTATTGTTGTCAAATGCATCGTTTACGCCTCCTATTTCTCTGTTAAAGTATAGTGCAGAAGCTTTTTTTAGACACTTTGCCTTTTCACTGCAACGAGTTTATCTGTTGAGCCTGACTGATACCAGAGTGCGACAAAGAAGCACGTCATCCCCCTTCTCTTCGTGCAAGATAGGTCCGATATAGAATATAATATTTTATTATGCTTCTTAGCAGTTACATAGATATGATTTCGGTTCTAGCCTTTTCCAAATACAATTACGCAAAACGGACAATCAAACATTGTAATATTTACATATTTAATACAATTTAAAAAATGAATGTTCTAACCCTATCATGCTAAATAGACGTATTATAAAATAACAATAATACTACAATATTAGTATTGTTATATTAATACTAATGTAGTCTAAAAATACTTTCTTTCACATACTTCTGCAATGTTTGACATTCTGAGAAAACTCTCCACCACAGTTGCTGGCAAATTGTTCCAAATTTGTATTGTGTTCACAAATCAGAATATACCTACTGCCGTTCTGTTTTCTTTGCTCAATTTTCTAACCACGGTCTTTCCGGGAGACGTTTGTCAGCTTCGATCATCTCTCCTGCATTTCCATCCGAGTAAAATATTATCTAACAGAAGAATATTGTTATTTCAAAATTGAAAGAACATTTTCTTCCAAACAATAACAAAAGTCGAGAACTATTTTAACTACGAACTATACTCTCAAAATGCGCGTGAGATCGACTGGGCGCGTAGTGCCTATCAGTGCTTTAGGGCAGCCGCTTGCAGGGACTGCTGCGAAGGCCCGCGCCTCGGGACATTCCCTTTAGGGCGCGCGCGACGCCAGTAATGAGGCGGGGGCGGCGCGGCGCGGCTCGGCGCGTGGAGGGTTGGCGGGGGCAGGGGGGAGGGCACGTGTGGGCGCGAGGGCGGCGGCGAAATGACGGCCCTTCTCCCCTCCACAGTCTTCTTCCCCGCCCCGCCCTGCGCCGCTCTGCTCCGTTCCGCGGCGCCTCCTGTAACGCGCCTCACTTTTCCCTGCGTCGCACCTTCCCGCGTGGCCCTTCCTCAGGTTGCCTTTCGCTGCTTCCCCTCTCACCGCTTGCCACCGCTTCTCGCTTCTTCCTGCTTCCTCTCCGCTTCCCTCCCGCATGTCTCCGCTTCCCTCCCGCATGTCTCCGCTTCCCCCCGCATGTCTCCGCTTCCCCCCGCATGTCTCCGCTTCCCTCCCGCATGTCTCCGGTTTCCGCCATGCCCTCACTTCCTCTTCTGCCCCCGCACCTCTCCACTTCACTGCACTTCTATTTCCTGCTTCTTCCCTCCTCTCCTTTCCTTTACCCATTTCTCTCTGCCTCTCCTCGTTTCTCGCTTCTCCCTGCTTCTAAAGCCACTCCCAGACCTCCTTACTTCTCCCCATTTCTCCCCGCCCTCTCCATTTCTCTCTGCCCCGTCTCATCTCTCTCCGGCCTCGGCCCCACCTCCGCCTCCCCGCCGCCGCTGCAGATAATGCTGTTTTAATGGCAGGAAAAACTCTGCAAACTCTTCCCCCAGCCCCCCACCCCGCGCACCGTCGGCGCTCCACCGTTCTCCCGGCGCCCCCGTTTCTTCCACCGCCTGAGACGCCGGGAAGAAATAATTAAATTAAGGCAGGAAAATATCGCGCGGATTTAATTGGAATTCTATGCGGACATCTGGGCCGCGCCGCACCGCTCGCCCTCAACCAAATCGCAACTCTCATGCCGTCTGCGACTTAGCGAAACGCATCGTTCCCGCTAGCACTTGCACCAATGCCATCATACGCTTCTTCCGGCAACACTTTCACTACAACCACCGCTATAATCCTCCCCACGTTGGCGGTAGCGTTGGCGGTAGCGTTGGCGGTAGCGTTGGCGGTAGCGTTGGCGGTAGCGTTGGCGGTAGCGTTGGCGGTAGCGTTGGCGGTAGCGTTGGCGGTAGCGTTGGCGGTAGCGTTGGCGGTAGCGTTGGCGGTAGCGTTGGCGGTAGCGTTGGCGGTAGCGTTGGCGGTAGCGTTGGCGGTAGCGTTGGCGGTAGCGTTGGCGGTAGTCTCGACCTGAACTAGCGCAATTGCTCAAAAGTGATACGCAATTCCAAATGATCATGATCATGATAATCAAGAATGCTGTGGATTCATGCACGGCTCACTTGCTTAGTCGTTTGCGTAGTGTTAGTCCTGTCACTCAGTTCAGCGATTGCTTCAACTGTTTCTTTCCTGGCATATGTCCAATTCTTTTCTTTATAAAAAATAGTTATTCGTGAAACTTCAAATAAAATGTTCCGACAGTCAATAATCCCCGGTAATAGTTAAATCGAAGAAATTAGCTTTTTATTGAGAACTGTCTCTGCATATCCGTGTTATCAATTACATTTTTATCTGATGAAAATGTCAGAACAATCGACCTGGAAAACTAGGTGTACATATTAAAGAAGTAGAAAACAATCATTAATGAAAAATTTAAGTTTTGATACTTAATTTAGGCGCCTTTGGCTGGAATACTAATTTTTACTTTGTAATGGAAAGATTTTCTGGACTGTAGTGACAGGCAAATTTTTCACTCACGGATCGGCCACGATTTCTTTTTCCAATTACTAACTTTCTGATCGATTATTGGTTCATGACGTGTTCGGCAAGCCCCCTAAAAATGCCTCCTCACTGCCCCCATGACATTGCAATTCGCTCCTGTCTCCATTGTGAGCGACTTCTTGCCCTAGAGCAGCTGCGCCTGTTCTCAATTTGACCGACGGACCTCGCCGCGTCAAAAGTTTTCCAATGACATTGACGCTGAAATCAGACAAGGGGAAAAAAGACTCTACTTTCCTGCTCTCCAATTCGGTTCTTTCTCGCATTTGCATTGCATAGAAATATCTAATGCTCTCAACCTCTTATCTAGTTCTTGAAAAAAAATGTGTTATATAGTTCAAAGTTATGATATTTGGTGGTTTTATGACTAAAAAATGCATTTATTTATTAGTTCATTCGTCCGCTTTTGACGGGAGTAGATTTATTTGGTTACAAAACACCAATATATATTTCAAAAATTCCAAAGAAATTGACACTCATCGAATCATATTGCCTAAACAATAGTCTTTACTTTATCCCCTGAGTGAATAAATTATAATTCTTTTTTTAAATAATATTGTTCAATATCTAAATGATAAAAAAATAAATAACATTGCATTGCTATAATAACAATTTCACTCTTAAATAGGTGCTCTTTTAATTGGAAACGCTCACATTTTACAATCACGATCGTACCACTGCTTATCGACAGGAGGAATCATGAATGTACATAATGTGATCAGTATATACAAACATCGAACTTTCAATGGCTAGGGCGGAAGTAATAGAAGAATTTGAATTCGAGATGGAAGACCGGGAGAGGTGGCCCATATTACTGCAGTGTCTCTGATCCAAGGTTCGAGACTCTATTATTGGCAACATTTTCGACACTGGTTTCACAGCTACGTCGAATTCAGTCGCTGTCTGGAGGACAATTCTAGAGACCGGCTGCCCTGATGAGTAGTTTTCTGTGGTTTCTCCGATCAACTCCAGGCCGGAGCATTACCTTTAATAAGCAGGGCACGGACCGCGAGCTATCTGTTCTTCTTCCTTGTCCTATCCTCACCCCCTTACACACTTACACTAACATTCACATCACTACCACACATACCGGGAGACCGGTCGGGATCTAAGAGTTTGTCCCGGCTGAAGCAGTGGTAGATACCTGGTTGAGGGAAACCCCGCTCTCCGATGATAGTTCGGCGCCGAATCTCGCCATCCAGTTGAAGAAGATCACCACCGCCTCACGAGGAAATAGCATGCACTACACTTACGGGACGAATGACGTCGTTAGCCGATGCGCCCGGAATCACTACCAACCGATCAATCGAAATGGAAGAGTTACGAATCGAGATGGAAGGCGCAGGGGCCGCCTGCTGGCGTTCGGGTGAGCCTCCGAGAGTGCAGCCGCTGCTTATCTTCGGAGAGGGATCGGCCGGTCAGCCTTTACGACGCCTCGTCCACATTCCTCCCTGCCCTTCCTTCCACTCTCGGCCCGAGACCGAACGCCACCCGCGTTTACAGTTCTCTTCGGAGGCCGGGGGCGTAGCGAGAATGGCTGTCAAGAACCCTCTTGCCTCGAAAAACGAGTTTAGGGAGTCGTGAAACTAGTTTACTGTAACGCCGCCTATTTAAATATCGTCAAGGACTGTTAATCACTAAATACTGGGTGCTATATCGTATGTAATTGGAGCGTGGAGCAGCTTCGCTGCCAGGGTGTGTACACGTCCCTCTCCCCCTAAAAAATGTAAATACATCCAGAAGAGATATTTCAATTCCATTTTTTTTACTATTAACGTAATAGACTATCGATTAGACTAAATCGGTTTGTTTTAAAGAAGACGTACGATGAGACTGCCAATATGAATGTGAGTAAAGTTAGTTCTCTTTGAAGATTGAAAACTTCAAGAACCAGCATGTGATAGAAAGGAATAACGTTATGATCTGCGGCACTTGGGTGCAACTTCTCAAACTAGAGGAGTTAGCAGTCATTTCATTGAAACCAGGTATCATCATGGAACAAGATTTGGACCAATCACCATTACAAAATTGGTAGAATTTTATATGGGGTAAGATAATTGAGGATTATTTATGACATGTGGGATTATTTTTTAGTGCAAGATAATTGAGCGTGCTTTGAATCTTTGAACAAATATAATTATTGAAATGCATTGTTACTCAGTTACATGGTCACAATTCGAATTTGTTTAAGACTGCGGAACATATTCTCCGCCCGTAATTGCGTCCAACAAGGTGATGGGAAAAGTGATAACTATATTGTAATTGAGTGTATTTATAATATAATTTAAGAACAGTCTACACCCTTTTAATTCCAATAAATCAAAGAAAAATGTGACCCAAATTGTAGTTAAAATCCTGCGGAAGCACTAGAATTTCAATCACTTCATTTGATGTCCTCCCAGTAAAGTGGTAACGTTCCAGAGCCGCTAATGATGGCAAGTCCCCGAACAGTAGTATAGGTGCACTGGTAGGCCCTAGGCTCGAATCCCAACAGTGTGGCGGATTTTCTGCCTTGGGTAGCCGACGCTGCTGCCCGGACGGGAATCCTCTCGAGGTCTAAGGCCTCGCCCCGCGCGGAGGCCAAGCGCTGAACTTGCACGGGCATGTCGTGTGTATTTTTACTTGCTAAGTGGCGCCTGCGCATTGTTGCCGCCCAGTGGCTTCCGGCGTGCGCTCCCACGCGCCGTGCGCCCTCACCTGCCCCCCTCCCCACTCGCTCCCACGCGCGCGGCCCCGTCACGCGCGTGCGACTCGCCGTGCGTGCGCCCCCACGCTATTCGTCGCCCGGACGGGGGGGGGGGGTGGGGCGCACTCGCGCAAGCTGCCAGTACAGCATCCATACATGTTTCTCAGCCCAGGGATCTTCAACGTTGGACTCAAGATACCTACGTATTACATCAAAAATCGTTTTAGATCAGCGAGATGGACTGTGTCGTTCGTTTTATGAATTCAAATTGTGGTCTCTGTACATGCAAACGATACCAAAGAGTTCTGTTGGTAAACGCTGCTCCACCAGAATTATCGTGTATAATCACGTTACTCGTATCGATACTAGCGACGAGAACAGGGTAAATAGAATTTGTTCCCAATTGGGGTGGAGGTGTGTACTGCTAATTCTATATTCGCATTATTCAACATCATGTTGGGCTGCTCTTGTCCAACAAATGTCAATCAAATGGCATTGCGGGAATTTAGCGTAAGCAACTCACATTGGGAACGTCTTCCATTTTGATTGAAACAATCAAAATGTCTCATTACACATTACACGATACAGCTCATCTAGTTAACTCACTATCGCGCAAAACTCTAGGTATCGAGGAACGCCTCAGAAAGATATAATTTCCAATATATAAAGGGGTTGTTTTAATAGTTGTCACATTTAAGCACATTTTTTTCATTCTGACACTACCTAAGAGAACACTACGTAATTGTCACACAGAAAATGCATTACCCACTCAAATGTATAATACATGAATCATGAATGTTATTTATGATCAGTTACAAAGCACTGACATTTTGAAGTGTTCTATGAGGTAAAATGTATTTTTTGTTCATTTTAGAACTTGTTAGCCACAAAATTTTAAGTCTGATTTCAATTGGACACATTGATAAAGTTTACAAGCATTTTTAAAAACAATACATAAACACTAATTTCATTTTTTAAATGAAATCTGCAAAAGTAGCTCAATGTCTCGTTTTTGTTAATACTTTTGAATAATAATTAATAAAATCCCACCACAAAATAGTGACAGTTGAAACCAACGCACAAATTTATATTCTGGTAAATGTCTTTTCATTTCTTCTTAAAATATGTTGACGAATATATTATTTAATAACATTAATTATCGTACTTAATTGTGCAATCGCTTATTCACTCTCTTTGGGGACATTGCATATTATACCTCTGATGTATCACGAATACTCCAACGCCGTTTCCGGGTCAGAGTGAAAACAGATTGGTGTGTTTCGATTTCAAGATTATAAGGAGTATTTGAAATGCATGGCCATCTTGAGCAGGTGCGCGCTGCCAACCGGCAACTGACAAAACAGGTTTAACTGCAGTGCAGTTCACTGCATTTGCTGCCAGCGGAACAGATGTTCCAGAGGAAGGGAGCTCCGATGGAATAAACGCGTCACTCTGCGGCTTCGAGCCAAGATGTTTCCGTTTCTTTGAGCAACCGTAGTAGAAAAGTAGTAGTCTGTAGTAGAAGAGTAGACCAAAACCTTTACTTTTATTTTTAGTTAATTTAATTATTTTACAATACGGTGAAAACTTTTGTGCACAATACGGTGGAAAACAAATCTGCACAGTGACACATTTTATTATAATACAAGAAGTCATGAGTCCTTTCTATCCACGGTACACCCTGAAATGGCAACTCTTGATACTTCATACCTGATTATGGGGCCACAAAGTTCCCCGAAACGTTGTAAATGAAGAGTGATTGTTAATCTGGTAATATAATAATTTAAATGTCTGTCTAAAATATTGAGGTAGAATACCAGAGTGAAAAAACAACAAATAAAACAGTTGATTTCAAAACTTTGAGTCTCTTGTAAATGTATAATGCTGTTATACAAATCAATATAAACGAGTAGCATGCGCTAATGTTGTTTTATTGCATTCGTAAAAAATTGAAAATTCGCTCGCGAAGCTTGTTTTTAAAACATGCACACATGCAATAAAGCTTACCATAAATTTATTGCACAAAATAAGTTAATATTTTAAGAAACAAAAAATCAGTTCTACATAGAGATTTTTCTTACGCGTTTTCATCGTTCTATAACTTAGTTACAAAATAATTCAGTACAAGCAAATTCCAGTAATTCAAGCATTTCAATAATCGTAAAAAAGTCAACGTGATGTAAATAAGTCAAATAAAAAATGGACTTTCCGAACTAACCGGCGAATGACAACAAACGTAAATATCTCACAGGAAACAAATATAGATCAAACCATTCCAAGCACATCACCCACTCGCAACTGTTAAGCGTTGCGTAATTACCGACTGACTTTATTCGTATTATTACAGAAGCTCCAAGGTTCGCGTAGGAATTCTGAAATGGCGCAGTGAATTGCGGCGCCGCAGAACTCGTCAGCCATTCACGTCCCACGGCACCAGCGAGTCCTCGTAGCGGAAGGTCGCGCACTCGAGACTTGGCCTCCCCTCTTCCTCCTCCTCCTTCCTCCATCTGCGTCTTCTCCTCCTACTTCTCCTCCTCCTCCTCCTCCGTCGCCGAGGCGGCCGCGTGGCATGGCGACGTAAACAAACTAGGTGCCCGCGGTGTCAGTCACCTCGAGCTGCGCGGCTCGGCGTGGCGCAGCGGGCAAGGCGAGCAGTCTCGCGCATGCGCAGCGCCGTGAGGGAATAGCGCGGGCACTGCTCCTGTGGTAACTGCCCGCCTCTGCTCACGTAGCAAGAGGGAGGAAACATGACGGACACACAGGGTGCAGGCTGATGTGACGTGGGGAGACGTGGGGAGACGTGGGGAGACGTGGGGAGACGTGGGGAGACGTGGGGAGACGTGGGGAGACGTGGGGAGATGTGGGGAGACGTGGGGAGACGTGGGGAGACGTGGGGAGACGTGGGGAGACGTGGGGAGACGTGGGGAGACGTGGGGAGACGTGGGGAGACGTGGGGAGACGTGGGGAGACGTGGGGAGACGTGGGGAGATATTTATTTTGTAACTGTACGGCCTCTGACACGGGTTCTGAGGTTAAAGGTTGTGGCGAATTTACGATACTAGTGAGGCGAGTGAGTTATGAGGCTAGATCGACTTCAGCCACGTTTCGAGATTCCTACCAGTCGCGTTTTTCGTGATTTCGTCAATAAATACCAGGCGAATACCGAACCAGTATCAGTAAAAGGGCCACGGACCACGCGCATTCTGTACTTCTTCATCCCTGTCCCCAACTTTTCCCTGAGACACAGCCAAACTTATTACGTGCACTACTTTACCACACATTGGGAGACCTGTCAGAAGCTGTGTGTCCCGGGTGAAACGAAGGTACCTTGCGGAGATACTTGAAAGGGGGCAAACACTCGCTAGTCAACACGTAGGTAGACGCTAGATATCATATTCTAACGGAGAAGCTACATAAATTCCCTGGACACTATATGTACTACACTTACGGGACTAATAACCCCAGCAGTTCCTGATTCCTGAAACCAAAATTATTAAACTCACCAAATTGTTATTTATCGTGCTTATTGTTCACGTGAAGTCACCTTTTCACGTGATTTACACACGTGGTGCACAGTCGTCACAGCATATTGTGAGATGCAGTAATTGATTTCATTAGAGTTGATCAATGCTGAGTAGGATACGAGACCAACCAACTCGTTGTCTCGAGTTTAATGTTTTCCCTCTTATCTAATTAAGTTTTCGATATTTTTCCCTTCCTTCTCTCCTCTCTTTCTCTTTATTTTGCTATTGCTCTTCCCATTCTTCGTTAACTTCGGCCTTTCTTTTCCTCCCGATAGCTAATGCAATCTGCAGTTGGGTTCCGGTTGTATGACTGATGTTTGTCACTAAGAACCTTGGAGTAAATAAGATCCAAGAGTAAACAAACTCATAAAAGTAGAGTAGCAGTGATTAAGAGTGACGTGAGGGCCCCCCTTCACTCTTCCGCATTTCTGTCGATGCACGACACACGCAACTCCAGCAATGATGGATGTTAATGCTGTTACATAAATTGTGGATTTGATTTCGGAATATTTTGTCAATTTTCTGCGCAAAAAAATACTTCTGTGGATGCTTACTTCGCCCTCCTCCCTCCCGCTCCCCTTGGGAGGAAATGAACATTTCTTGTGCTCTCTGGCCTTCAAACATCTTTCTCTTTGATCAGGATAACTGCTAAATCTTATTAGTCCGATTATTTACGCAAGTCAACGTGTTTGTATCTCCCTCTAAAATGTGTAATACAAGTTACTTATTTCGAAAAAAATATAAAAAAACGATATTTGGAACGGTAACAGAAGGATTTTAGATTTAATCATCCTGACGACATAAAATAGTATATATGAAAAGTAATGCAGATTCCAGCACAAACCAAATGTTTGTTAGAATTAGTTTTTTTCCCTACTTTTTTTTTACGAGGAACGTTATCGAATTGTTTTCAAAGAACTTCACTTAACTAGATCTTTTCTCTTGGAATTTTGTAGCGACGTAGCGCCTGTTTTTCATACAATCTGTTTCGTACTTTCTTCTCAATTTAATCTTTTACTTTGTTCATACTGTTTCATTTTAAAAGTAAATTCAAGTACGGTCATTTAAGCTCTTGCTTCAAATTTTACTACTAAGTAAGTTTGAAATAAGTCCAGCTGTGTGTGGGCTTGAGGAAACAGTGGAGAAATCAAAAAGAAAAGAACATGAGATTGTGATGTAAGGTGGAGCCATACAAAAGAGCGTAAAGTTACACGTTCTTGCATATTTCTATGTGTACATAATGTTTTATTCTGAAGATTTTGTTGCATATTCGGTGTTCAACTAAAAATACAACCTTACTTTTAATTCACTGCAATCCGACAAATTGATAGGCGACAATGAGCCTGCGTTTTAAAAGAAACGCCATTTCTCATCTTGTCAGCGAATCAATGAGGTTCTCATCAGGGAGCGCGTCTTTTGTCTCGTGGTTAGCCTCCGGATCTGTCCGCGTCGCCAGCGCTGTCCGAGACAAAGGCGGCGGCGGCTCACGTGCTCCGGCGCGCGTTTCCCGCGCAAACGCCCCGTCCCCGCCCCCACCCCGCCCCGCGCCAGACCGCGCGCCCGGCGACGCCTTCACGCCCTCTGGCGGTGGCAGAAGGCGAAGAGCCGCGGAGCGCGCGCTTTGGAAGTGCTCTGCCGCCGCCGGCCTTCGCGGGCCGTTCACTCGCCGCCCCCGCCGCCCGCACCTTCGCCCTCGCCACTGACCTTCAGCTGCGCCGGAACAGGTGTCGCGTCCGCCGCACAAAAGCCGCGCTCGACGACGATTGCTGTGCAGGCGATGGCGGGAACGGGGACCGCTGCGGCGGGGACGGGGACCGCTGCGGCGGGGACGGGGACCGCTGCGGCGGGGACGGGGACCGCTGCGGCGGGGACGGTGACCGCAAGGGTGAAGCTAGGAATGGACGGCGATGTTTCCATGACGGGGTAGACAGGAGAATGTGAAGATGACAACGACTGGAACATTGACGGGGAAACTGACTTACCAGTAGGTGGGAAAGATTCGGCGAAAGGAATACTCGTAGTTCGTTGCAAATGGATTGTTAATATCTTTAATTAGTTGCTAGAGGATGTGGATGGATTTCACGTGGGTAACAGGGGAAGGGGGGGGTGGTGTACGAAGAGTAGCAGTGTAGGTTGATTTTAAGTCCGTCCAGTAAGTCACAAAGAAATGCGTCAAAGGTGGTGACGGAAGAGGAGCAGAGCGGACTAGGTTGTTTCGAACATGGGAAAAGATAAAGATCCCTCACACCATACACAAATTAATTGTTTATCTCCGTCCCTTCAACGGTGTATGTGGGGGCATCGAGGACGGGGACTGCTGTGGCGGGCCTTAAGAAGGGAGCAGGGATAGGTGCGGGGGCGTGGCGGGAGCGGGAGCGGGGACTGAAACGGGGGCGCGGTGGGAGCGGATGCAGGCGGAGCGCGCGTGGCCGGCGAAAGCCGAGTGCGGGCGTCGGGGCCGCCGCCGCCGCCGCCGCTGGTGGCGTGGCGGGCGGCGCAGGGTCCATGAACGGCGGGGCTCCGGCCGGTTGAAGGGCAGATGCGCGGAGACAAAGGAGCACTGCGCCGCGCCGCGCCGCGCCGCGCCGCGCCGCGCCACGCCGCGCTGCGCTGCACCGCGTCGAGCGCGTGCCCGCCTGCCAACGAGCGCCGCTCGCCCTCGACCTTCGCCCGCTCTCCTGCCCCGCCCCGCCCCCTCCTGCCCACTCGCCCACCCACGCCACTGAAGCAGCTCAGCTCACCTCACCTCACCTCAACTCTTCTCAGCTCACCTCAGCTCACTTCGCCTGCGCCCAGATTCCTTGCAGGAACGCTACATTGTACACCGCGTCGGCAGCCTACATTTCAAGTACCAGGAGGGTTTTCATGCCCCAGCAGTGGGTACCTGGCGCTCAGGAATATCCTCTATCTCCTACCTTCTCTCCTTCTCCTAGTGCGCATGTAGTACGCCGTCAGGCCTTCATCTGAATATCTCAGATTTTCATCGTCTCAAAACTCGGGTGGGGCTGCTTCGCTTCATCGACACCAATCCGTTTAGTTGCTAGGTTCGGAGTCTCTTGCCATTTCTCAAATGTGTCGGGACGAAAACTTCTCGGTAACCCCGAGTGTTTTCGGCTTTGCCTCGATGAATCGCGCGCCCAGCTGGGGACCATCCGGACGGTTTCATCAGGAGGGGCGCGGAACACCCACGCGTCTCATTGTGCAATCAGCTTCCTGTAAAGTGGGAGTGACTCCGAAAAACTGGGCAGCTGTGTGAGAGTTTCTAATTCCTCTCCGGGACTTCTAGTTCATGTAGGACCACAGTCACAATCCCGCTCGCGGAGTGTTGGAAGGTCTACACCTCTCAATGAACGAATGTTCAGGAATCGTTCCTATTCTTGTCGACGGTTGTGTTTATTTTATTTTCTGACACATTGTCGATTATTTTGAATCCATTTCTGCCAAATCATAGTGGAAGGGGGCGGTGAGTAACGTGTATAAGTGATTCATGTTAATTTCATAATCTTCGGCTGACTTGAGCTGGGGCTGTGATACTCACTTTTGTCGTTCCGCCAACTGGATAATGTTCGTATGAAACCAATGTACGTATTTACATATCTAGGAATAGAGAAAAACTTCGAACTTATTATTTCTATAAATATTACTTACAAGAATTGTATATGGATTACGAGTATATGTGTGATGTGTATATAGTGAATTTAGTTCTACACTTGTTCAAAGTTGTTGATAGGGGACAAAACACGCTTGATGCTTGGTTACGGTCGTAGAGGAGAGATACAACTAGAGTGCGCGTGAACCTACTGCGCAGGTTTCAACATGCAGTGGCCGCAAGTCACATGACTTTGGGACACCGGTAGCTTGTTTTGCGTTGTATTGTGTGTACCTATGCGTGCTGTTTATTTCTGGTGCTACAGCGTAATTATTTGGGGGCCTACAAGTTTAGCCAGGATCATCTGGAAATATATTTCAGCTGCATACGGATCAAAGGCGGATTCAACAATAATCCTACTGCTAAGCAATTTGCTAGGGGTTACAAGCGATTACTGGTGCATCACCAGATTTCTTCTTCTGCTGCCTTTGCAAATTGTGTTTCACAGGACGAAACAACTATATTAAATGTTAGTTCACGCCAGTATGCAAGTGTGTCACAAGTGAATGATCCTTAACTGTGCATTGAGGTGCCAATTGACCATATGTACTTGCCATCAGTAGACAATCTTGAAACTAGATGTGGACATTTCTTATGTTGAACTCTCCCTATGTTGTGGGACATAGTAACGTATATTGCTGGATTTGTAGTAAAAAAATTGGAAATGTCACTTGCTTGCGTTGACTGTAAGTTAGTTCTTTACCTGACTAGTGATGAAGGATCATATTCCTTCATTCAGAGGAAGGATGATCATAGGCTGAAATACCCTTCTGCAGATGCTGTGAAAATCTGCAAAAGAGCAGAAGTAGAAGTAAGAATACTTAAAGGGAGAGGTGACATTTTTAAAAGGGCAGCTTACACTACAATTGTAAATAGATGTTTGAGAGAATTGATAAATAATTCCGTTTTTTTGGCAATTTTACTTATATTATTGGTCAAGAGGCCATGCTGAATCATAGGATGTTATTTAATAAATATTATATATATATATATATATATATATATATATATATATATATATATGAAAATATTATTTGAAAATATTGAAATTAGGTTAAAACGTATAGGCACATCTCCCACTGCGCCTTCCCGCTCCCCTTCCCCCTTCTTTTCTTCTCCTCGCCTTCCCCCTTCCTTCTCCTCCTCCCCTCCCCCTGCGGTGGCCGCTCCACGTGCCTGCGCTCGCTGCGTTTTTGCCGCCGCGGCGCGCGGGCGACGCATGGGCGACAGACGGCGCGAGCGGGGGGGGGGGGGCGCTGTTCGCGATGGACACTCAGATACCCGTTACTAGTCCCCGGGCGCCAATGAGCCATAAAGCCATAAAGGCGACGGCGAAGGAGTTGTCGTCGGGCGGCTTATCTCGCGGCGCGCCCGCGAGGGGCGCTGCCGGCGGCCGCGCATTTGCATAGAAATAGCGCGCCAGAGACAAACGGTGCCGGGGTGCAGGCGGAGGAGGCGGGGGCGGCGTCGGAAGCGCGGAGATCTGGCGGAGGGCGCAGCGAAGCGCCACTCGCCGCTGGCAGGTGGCGCTGTTCGCAGGGTAGCCAATGTGAGTGCACGGTGTAGCCTATATGCGCTTGTGGACCACGGATTGTGTGTAGAGTGGGAAGGAAATCGGTCAGCGATAGGACGGACACCGAGATTTATGGCGAGGGGAAAAGGAAGAAAAGGGAAATAGAGATTAGGGAAAGGAGTGAGGTAGATGATGCGGAGGGAACGAAAGGGAGGGACGAAGGGACATGAAGATGTCGAGGTAACGTGATGGAAAGAGGTTGAAATGGAAAGGAGAGAGAATTTGATATTACTCCAATTATGGCGGTAAACCAACTTTTATTAAAAACAATATAACATTTTTAAAAGGAGCGTGTTTGGGAATGCATTCTTATTTTGTGTGTCATAATACCTCATTGTTATTCGCTGATTGTAATTATTGCGTTAGCAGTTCTAACATGATGTATCTGTCCCTGCGAAGACCATGCAAAAACTTGACGTTCGTATTTAGACACCTCCCTCTTTAAATTATGGTCCTCCCCCACCCTTATCGCGATATCGGCGTCGCCTTTTTTGTGGCGCACCACACTTTCTATCCGATCAGAACCTTCCTTTCCTTTACCGTTTCGCGAATAAACTGCAATCGTCGGCCCGCAAGCTCTTTCGTAAAAACGTATTTTTCACCTAGCATCTGTCCCCGCCTCTCTACCCGCCATTTGAAACGCCTATATCGCTTCAGCACATGAGCTTTGGACTGACATCTCCATAGCCGCAGTACTTCTCCATCATGAGGCCATTGCCACCGCCCTACCTGGCGCTTCGAGAATGAAGTTACGTTCGACCTGGAAGGAGGGTGGCGGTGCCGCGTGCTGCCTGGAGCTTATCTAATTCCAGACAGGCCGAAGGAAGAAGATATCGTAAGAGACCCGAGGAATTTTCTAACTGGGGATACTTTGGTCTTCATTCCGCGACAAATTGTGCATTAGATACGGAGTACCACACACACGTTTGTTCTAATTGCACTTTACTTGAGCAATAAAAAAATTCAAGTTCATTTTACGTCGATTGGTGTTTATAGACAGTCCATTCAATCTTACAGTATTTCACAGACATGTTAAAATTATATATATAAACTTGTTTTTGAACGTTTAAATACATTACGTTAACACACACCGTTTCGGGAACAGTTCTTGCCTTTTCCATGTGTCGGTATGTATTAATCAAGCAAAACATTGCAAAAGCAACAATTTCAAATTTTGAAAATATTGGCTGGCTACTTTTCACTGAAGAATTGCATCCACGTTAACGTCAGCGCTCTGTTCTCGAGGAAGGTGCCGGTGGACCCCCCCCCCCCGAAATGTTTTCAACAGAATAGGTTGATAAATTAGTTTTATTGTTCATAAATATGTAAAAAATGTTAATTTTGACCGATACCTTAAAATAACTTAGAATCCTTTTTTTCAGTTGCTGTTAATGAATTCATTTAAGTTATCTTAAATACATGCGCTATATGACTCCTCTAAAATGACACGGAGAGATGATTGTATTGTGATATTTACATGAAATGATACACAAAATCCCGTAAGTGTGTAATAGGTAATAATCCTGCGTCAAAGACGGAGAAAAGTTTTGTTAAAACAAACAAAACGGAGATTGTGATTTAGGGAAAAAAGCAAGCACACACACCATCCGCAATACACAGTACCACCGTGCATAACACAGAAACGGTGCGTTTTTGGCCCTTATAATAAGTTATTCTGTTCCCAAAGGAGATTCCTAATGTTGTTATCTACGAAATTAGACCTGATCGCACGTTCTATTACGTTTCATATAGCATCCAGTGTCAGGAACGTTTGAAGTTTGGTTCCAATGTTCAATCAATAGATTGTATAGTGCAGAATGTTCGCGCGAGTCAAACTATTTGTAGTTATTACTTAAAAATTAAATTTGTGAATTGGAAGGCTATAATTTTGTATTAAAGTATTATAAAGGAAATCTATTACGTTACAGGAAATAGTTCATGAAAGAACATCTTACGGCATAGATTACGACGTATTTGCAGTTTATGACACGAATAATTGCACCATCATACCTTAAGCTAATCACAGTGAGTGAATCGCGAGCGGTGGACCGAACGGTCGAAAAAAGTTTCTTCGCACTCATGTCAAATACCTGTGACGTCACAAAGTTCTTTACGAAAATTAACTCTGATTCCCTTATAAATTTATAACTGTTTTATAAAAAATGTATGCAACAGTTCGTAATGTTAATTTATTGCATTCTTACGAATTTGAAAACTCGTTCCTAACCTCACTCGTTTTCAAAACATGTAATAAAGTATAACATTAAAAACTAGTAGCATAATATACTATATTGCATTGATTTGGGTTACATAGCTTCAATATTAATACGGAGAGGCACAGTGAGGCCATGTCTGGGACCCTTTCAAATATTAATCCGGCCCTGAGTAGAGAGCAAGGGGCCTTCTGAGTGTCGGCACCGACAGCGTCAAAACAACAGCTCCGAGCAGTCGGCTGCGCGAGTCGGTCTCCCGAGAGCCCCGGCTGCGCGCGGCGGCGGCGAGCGCGCAACAGGTCGCCCGCACTCGAGGCGGATTCGCTCTTGATCCCTCTGTTAATCGATCTCTCCGCCGCGCGCCTCGCGTCAGGCGCCGGCGGCTCTGGCGCTCCTTGCGGCGGCGCGGGGCGACGATCCGGACGCCGCGCCGGGCTTCGCGAAGAAGTTCGCTAACGAGCGCCAGGAAACGCTCGGCCGGGCGAGTGCCGGAGCAGTACCCTCACAAACGGGCTGAGGACCGATACGCGCGCCTGCGATATTTCCTTGCTCTTCCTTGTAATGTCTTCCCCCATTACTTACTTACAAAATCATTTACATGCACTACACTACCGCACATGCCGGGAGTCCGGTCGAAAGCTTAAAGCTTGTCCCGGTTGGGGGCGGGGCCTCGCTGGTGGGGAGAGATACCTGGTTGGATAAAACAACGAATGCTGATTGGTGGATCGCCGCTGGATCTCGCCATCCACTGGGAGGAAATCAACGCCACCTTCCGCGATAAAACATGCACTCCACTTACGGGACTTAGCAGTTAGCTGTTGACCCGCCCGGAAACGCACGTCAATAAATCCGGAAACAGCCTGCGTAGGCGGTGCTCAGTCTTCCGCCGCGCTGTTCACGCCGGGAGCTGTGTTAAACCAACTTAGCCACCTCCTTGGGGGCAGTAGATCTACAGAGACGAATCAGTTTTAACAACCGTTGCCGTTGTTTGTTTTTTTTCCTCCCACAGGGGGATCCTGTAACTCGAATCTCGGCAGTGGATGATTTTTCTTTTAATTCGGCCGCTGTTTGCTGAAGAATTTTATCTGGCGGTTGCGCTCTGACCGACTGTTAGCCGTGGTTTCCCCAATCAAGTGCAGGTGAATGCCGGAGCGGTCCTTTAACGGGTCATGAATCGCGCACGAACTTCCCCTCCTAACTCTTTCAATGTTACTTTAATGTTCACAGGTAATTTGTTTTCTCTCGGGTATATTCTGGATGCTTTTATTAATGAGGTATAACGAGTGACATGATTCCACGAGTTGAAACCGACATAAGTGAATAGAAACTTAACTTTTACTTTAGCTGGCTTCGCGACTTCTGAAATGTTAGTCAGAATACGAGTTTTCCCTGTAAGTGGAAACGTATGTCAGGAATGTTTTATTTGTTCTAAAATCCGTTTTCCGAAATACATTCTGTGAAAGACTTAAAAGTTAGGAAAGGTTAGTTTCTCAATCATTGTTTTTGAAGAAAATTACGCTTCCTTCTCGTAAAATGATACGCTTTGCAGCTTGACAATTTCAAAACAATAAGTTACGTAACAAATGCGCCAATCAACTTGTGCACGAGTTGCGTATTCTATTTTTCAACATACTTTGCGCGAAAGATGTTTCGCATTTGATTAAACTCTGATTAAAACAGGGCAAATTTACAATGATAGTCTGAGACTGTTATCCATCGGGAGCTGCGTTACAAGTTAATTTTTGACATTAAAGCTCCAGATTGGAGAATCAGATCATAGCTGATCAAAAGACAATTCACTATACGTTTTAATTCCCTCATATTATTACTTATACGAAAAAAAGCTTCGTACACGAAAAACAACCAAGAGTGTTTCGTGCACTGCTGTTAAAAATAATGTCTAACGAACAAATATATGAAGAGAGAGAAAGTAGTGTTACACATAAATATTTCTTTCGGAATCAGTTTCATTCAAAACGACGCATAATTTTTGGCATATGATATACTCGTAGATACCTTGAAATAAGAATGCTGACTCCCACTAAAATCAGAAAGTAAATTGAGCGTGTTTGAATGTGTAAGCAAAGTCTTCTTAATAACACTCGTAGATCGTAGTTGTAATTTAAGAAGTGGGACTACTTCAGGATGTTGGAACCCAACATTTACTTGAACTCCACGATTCTGTGGGCTGGTGTCATTTAAGAAGCGCGGTTCGAGTGTGTCAATTTCTGGACATCGGAAACTCTTTGATTCGGCAGAGAGGCCAACCGCTGCGCAAATTGCGCGTCAGGTTCTTCACTTTTCCTGGAACGCGAGTACGCAGTGGCGGTTAGCACAGCCAACGCGCCGGAGTAACTGCGCACCCTGCGGGGCGGGGCTGGGGGCGGAGGCTGGGAGCGGGAGCGAGGCGGAGGCGGGGGTCACTTGAAAGTTTTATCCACTTTCTACAAATTCAAATGTAAAATGAAGCTTTAAGGTCACAGTGTTCAGATTAATTCATCGCATGGGGGAAATATTTACGAAGCTTGTTTCCGTCATGGGCGGAGTTGGTGTCTCGGTGAACAAATATACAGGCAGAGGTGGCTCATGGTATCAAACGATGTCACTGCCTCTGACCGGAAGGTCCTACGATTCTAATCCTGACGGTGGCAAGATTTACGTCACTGACTGGAAAGCTAGATCAAATTCAGCAGCTAGATTTGGAGGTCGCATGTTAGCGACCGTATCGGGCAGCGTTGGCAATCTTGTGACATGTAGCCGCACGATAGAAAAAGACGCGAAATGCCGTGAGATACTGTGAAGACAGGGCCATACGCGCGGAGTAATAAAAACCCAAATATATATAGAGGAGAATTTTAACAGCTTGCCACTCTGATCGGTAGTTTTCCATGGTTTCTCCGATCAAAACAAGGGTACGCCGGGGGAGTACCCTAAGAAATGGATCCCGAACCGCGCGTGATCTTTCCTTCCTCCTCTTCCTCGTCCTTGTCCTAACTGCATTCTGCACACACTTACACTCCCATGCACTACACTAGCACTAGAGACCAGTTCGGAGCGTGTCCCGGGTGAGGCGGTCCCACGCTTATGGGAGATACCAGGCTGGGGAAAACCCCGCAAGCCTACGTGCACCGGATATCGTCATAAAACCATGCATAGTACTTACGGGACTAATGACCTTAGCAGTTGACGCACCTGGAATCACTAATAAATCAAACCGAATGGATATCTGGAGGCTGCACAGTCTCCACTAATCCTGAAGTGAAATTCCTTTGCGACTTCCTTCCACTAAAGAAGACAGTTGATGCAGCCCGAAAGGAGACGCAGATGCAGAAGAAGATAAAGATTAACAAAGATGAGCTGGAAACGAGTGAGGGAAGAAAGATAGGTGACTAGACGCAAAAAAGTAGGAAGATGGATTTTAAAGGAATGTGAAAGAAAAGCAATTTGATATTTTGTTTTGGGCCATACTGAGACTCGTACGGATACGACAAAGTTACATGAAAACAGAGATTTGTAAACAAATACAAAGTATCATACAGGATTGTTTTATGGAAGAATCTTCATAATAAACGGTAGAAAAAGTTAAATGAAACGGGGAAAAGATATTTCACTGAAAAGTTTTAGCATTAACTACAGCTAGCGCTGATCAAATGTATACTACAGGTTTTAAAAAGAATGACCTGTGCAATCAGGACATTCGTGAATTACTCCTACTGTACTTCTGAATGCGTGAAACAATTGTCATTTCTGATGTGCTCTCCACTTTTAGAGTTCCGGTTATACTATGATCCTGTGAACAGGACCTCCACTGTACTTCTCCCACACACGTCACATACACATAAATGTTTTATAAATGTCTCTTATATTTAAATAAATTTGAGGAGGGGAAGGGGGACTAACGCTGGTTAGCACTATAACAGGCATAAATACAGGGAAAATAAAGGAAAAAATGGCCACAATTGAAAATACCGTTCTTTAGAATTAAGAGATAGGCCAATATGAGCAGCTAAGTTTGTACTTCTCAGGTAATAATCTGCTGTGAAAAAAATGTAACTCAGAGATATCGTTTTTTGCTGTACTCAAGACTCTGCTCACATGCTGAATATAAATACGCATCTGACGTTACAGCATAATGGAAGAGTTGCGAATGAAATTCCCCCGCCCCTCCCAGAACAGAAAATAGCAAATCAGAATGTCCAGTTGCGACGGTGATGAGTGAGAGCATAGTTTTAGTACTTAATGATAGGAAAGATGCAGCATCATTCTTGTAGAAGTTATTCAGAAACTATTTTTAATTTTTTGTTGTAGAGCATTTGTAACTTCGGATATGCAATATCAATCCTTCCTGTAAACAAGATAACTATTGACTCTAGTGCACCTTAACCTCTTGAAAGTTATTTCAGTGCTACTCAATTTCTAAACAAGGGATTTATTTGGATATCCCTTAAAATCTAAACCTACATCCGGTCTTCATTATTTTAGTTCTCTTTGTTTTTCTTTGTCTTCCGAACAGAGTTTTTATCACCCCATCGTGTCTTCCGTCAGTACTAATGATCTTACGTCAATCTTCCTAGCGACTTTGGCCATATGCGTCACTCACATTGAAATCCAATTCTTTTCACGCCAACACAGCAAATCGTATGAGAGGGGGAACGCTTTGAATCTATTTTGGGTAAGAAGGAAGTCGATAAGAAATGAATATTTAACCATCTTTTTTTTATTTCATCACCAGACTGTTATTCTGCACTTCTGACGTTTCAACTTTTGTGACTATTCCTTTATCTCACTCTTCGTTATATTTATGCGCTAATACCAATATTTTTCCTGTGTTTTTCTTGTATCCTCCCTTATTGATCACACAAGCCATTTGTCCAGAGTGCGATTGAATGATGGCTTACTCTAGAATAAAGAATTAGGAAATTAAACAGTGTAAATATTATTAGAGATTAACAATAATTATGTGTTTTTCATACTACTATGCAACAGACAGTTCCGGGAATCTATTGTTGCAAGTGGAACCGTGGATCACATCATTGAAACTGCGCCTACAGCCGAACACGTTTTTTCTACAAAACAAAATAAACATATCTAAAAATAAACAAATATTTGTTCACGTTTTCATTGAATTACTTTGCAAAAATGTTCAAAGAAGAATGATATTGGTATTAGTACGATAGCGCACATAAATATGTAACTGTTTATTTATTTGTGTGTGTACCATGCTGGTGGTTGCAAGCCCTGATGATGGTAAATACATTTTCTGAAATGTTGCAAACAACCATGTGTTAAAAAAGGGTTTTTGCTCCTGCTGACCAAGCCCCTGTAAACCTGACTTCAGTACAATATTTATGGTCGTTTGGGTCATTCATAAATTACGTAACGATAAAGAGGGGAAGGGGATTTGAGGTTGCGTTACACTGCGTTACATAGGGGAAGTGGGTATTAGTTTAGTGTTATGTGTGTTGATATTTATTGTTTTCTAAATGTTTCAATACTTGCTGAAATAATACCTTTCTTTGAGTCTTGTACTACAACATTAAAATATAAACTAGTTAAAGATATTAGTTATAAATTTTTACAATAAATGGAAATATTTTTTCATCAATTTTTTATTGAATCTGTACTGTGAAGACTGTAAAGAAAATATTCAGAACTGTAATTTGTAGTATATTCTAGAATCCATTTACTTTGGCGCAGTTGACTCTCACTCATGTGTTAACCACGACGGTCAAAGCATGGCTTGTGATCAAACATTTTCTTGCCTATTCGTCCTTTCTTCTCACAACTTGTTCCAATGTTATTGTCAGGTATAGTCAACATCATACAATTTCTACTTTAATTATCATTAATTTTGATTTACAGCACAAGTACCAAAATAAATATTTTTTTATTGGGCTATAATTTTTCATTTCTTACATTTACAAGGCGGTGTCACAAGCGATACGTAATTATTGAGAGGGTTTAAGCGCGCGTAACGGATGCGTTACTGGAGGGGGAGTGGGGATTCAAAATACTTCAAATAGTTGCGTAATTAATGTACGACCCTTAAGGATTCTCCATGTTAAATAACGTATCTAACATTGCATATATGTTGTTCTAAGGCGGGTTACACTCCAGACTGAAGTCAACGAATGCGATATACATAGCGCCACCAACAATGCCCTCTCACGCACCCACTCGCTGCGGCCCCGCCCTCTCTGTGCGGCCGCATAGAGCGCGCGCCGCGCGCCGCTTCCTGATGACGTCACGCGGCGCGTGCTCCCGGCCCGCCGGCGCGGCGCATCTGCCCCTCCCCTCCCCTCCCCTCCTCTCCCCCCTTTCTCTTCCACTTCGCTGCCCCCACCCCAGCGGCTCCAGCGGTCTTTGACGTACCTTCTACGCACCGCCCCCCCCTTCCCTCCCGCCCTCCGCGTTTTGCGCAGTTACGTCGAGCCAGCGACCGCGCGGCGCTGCTACCTCTTCGGCTGTGACCGCGGCGACCTCCTCGGTTTCATGTTTCGCTCCGCTCATACTTTCCTGTTCAGCCTACTCTCTTGGCTTTCCCGATAGTCGCGGCACATACAATGTAATTTTATGGATAGGGCAAGACTGACTTACTGATTTTACTTTGGATTTTGCTGTCCCCCGATTATTTAATACTTCCTTTACGTAACAGAACAAATGGAAGCAAATAAATTGTCCGTTTTAAGATGTTCTATGATATTCACTTTTTCCTTGCTTCCGACAAGTGTATCGTTTGTGAAGAATTTCCCTCTGACGAGAATCTATTTAGGTGCCATTTTTTTATGGCAGGCAGCCATAATGATTGTTTCTTGAATACGTCAAATTAAATGGTCTTCAACTTACAAAAACGCCATATATCCAGATTCATCTGTACAATACGTCACGCCTTGTCGGAATTGGCCAACAGAAAGCATTTCTATTGGACATATTTTATAAAAAACATTTTTGAAAAAATGTATTGATAAATGTGGTTTATGCTTTTCATTCCAAGATTTCATTATTACTTTCTAGTCGTTACATGTACTGACGTTTTGTTTCTCAAATGTTCACGTTCTCAGGATTGAATAGTTGTCTATTGCTATGGATGTAAACAGGCTCAGCAAATATTCACAATTACCGTTACGGAAATGCATTTGTAAGTCGAGTGTTGAGTGTTAAAAATTCCTTACATTCCTCTTAGTCACATCCACTTTTTCTCATTTACAATATGAACCCATCAATGATTTCATAATACTTTCCTATTTAAAAAGAATATTAGTTGAGACCATTGCACAGAAAACGTGATTTCAATTCAGAATGCAGAAAGTACTCTTAATGAAATTAGTTCTACGGAAAGGACAATTTTCTACCTTCTCATAGCTATATTTAACTAGGTCTTTATTATACATTGTCATCCAAGAACCGACTTTCTCAGAAGATACTTTCATTTTCCTCAGTATTCATGAAGTTTCTTTCTCGTTCAACGGATTTACTGAAACGCTATCCTAAACTTTAATACAGTTTTTACTGAATTCTCTTTTCGTATTTTTAGATTTGTTTTCGAAGAATGGTGAAATTCATTTCTCCACAAACATATTTTCGACGATGGTCCGGACAACAATAATTACTATCATCAGTCACCGCCCCTCCTCTTTGCAGATGTTTGTAAACAAATCCTCGATTTCTCGGAGGTTGGCGCCCCTGCATCCATTTCATTCCCCGCTCGAAAACAGTGTGAAATGAACGGCCTTCCAGGAAGAAACATGGATGGCATTCTAATTACTTTAATTATACACTCTCCCGGGCAATAAGAAAAGGTGATAACTTCGTTAGCGAAGGGATGTAACGGTGCCGGACCCTCGTTGTATTTTGCTGATTCTCCCGTTCTCCCGAAAGCTTCCTGATAACAAATTGCAAGAGACGTCCAGAGAGCCTCTTGCGCTGATAAAATCGGCGCACAAACGCATTGCGTAAAATTGTTTCGGGAATGTATGTTTTTTTTAGCACTAGTTTTCTGCAATCTGTTTGTGCGTGCTGCCTAAAAAAATGTATCGGACAGAAGAAAAATACCAACCATATTTTCATGTTAATATACAGATCCCCATGAGAGAGCAATGAGATTGTTTAATGGATGGTAAAAATTAATTTTGTTCCAAAATAAATAAAATGTGCCTACTGAAGTGGGAACTGAATTTGAATATGAATGTAATATGAACTGTACTGTACTGTAATGTGAATGAAATGAACGACAGAATTCTTTTCGTTCGCCCTCTATCTTGAAATTTGTCATCTCACTCAAATTAATGCTTCGAAATTCCATCCATTAAAAATGGGTTTAGTTAATGTAATAATAAGTTTATGCTAACAATATGTTAACAGAAGAGGCATAATAAGTCTCACTGTTTGAGCTTCTCGGACGGTCGATTTCAGTGTGGTTCAATTAAATAATTGTCCAAGAGTGTAGAATACGTTTGACATTTGACGATGATTACAAGATCAAATAAATTCTGCCCCCTGATGAACTTCAGTGCATCGTCTATTACTGCAAACAAATCGAATTTATAATAAATATTCACCAACGTTTTGGGACAAATAGCATTACATCTTGACTGAAAAATAAAATAAAATAACACTTAATATTAGAAATATTTTATATAAATATTTGTAGTTTGAAATAACAACCATTATCAACAAGCTTGTAATAATACATTTTTTCTTACTTAGATCATGGATATAATAAGTATAAAGCAAACTGAACGAAAATATTTAATAGTCATGAATGGCTATTACAGATAAAGCTTTACACAAAAATTATTTCTGTTTAAGAAAACTGTTAGAGAACTGTTATTTTAAGCTAAAATTTCTGGTATACTCCTTTTGTATCCTGTTTAATGTCCTCGATTCGTTAATAGCACGATTTATTTATTTACTTATTTAACTTTTTTTTGTAACCTTGCAAATAAACTTTCATCATGCTAACATACACAACATTATTGAAGAAAAAATTAGCCTGATTACTTGAGTTCTTAGTCTTCCTTGGCGGAGGATTTACCACTGCCCGCCCTAGAATTAATGCATTTATATTAGGTTTAGAGGCAGAAGGACACACATTGTTATTTTTACTTCTACCATCAAAATGCTTTAATGTGAAATTCATTACACTACAAAAATGAGCGCATATCCGGCGTGTAATTACCGAGAATTTAAATGTGGGAAGCGTGAACAATTCGCGAGCCAGTTGCGTTGAAGGGCGTACGACTTCACGCCCGCCCGCACGTCCTTGCGCATGCCGATCTCGCGCGCGTTCTTGAGAGCGCACGCGAGGGGAGCGACGGGCGACAACGCCCGTGAAATGAGCGCCTCGCGGCGGTGGCGGCGGAGGACGGGGCGAGGCACCAGGGAGGAGCGGGCGCGCTGAGGGCGGGCTGGCGGGCCTTGGCACGGCGTGTCCTCGCTTCCTCCGCATGGCACGCCCTCTTTCGCTTCTCTCTTCGCCCCTCGCGCCCTCGCCGCCTCCGCCTGTGCCACCGCCTCGCCTCCGGCGGGGGACGAGGGTTAGCGTGTCTGCAGTGGCGGCGGCAGCGGCAGGCGCATCGATTCGGGGCCGCGCGGTGGCGGGATGCGGAGAATGGTGAAATCAATGGCGGGTCCCCGCCGAGGTCATGCAGGGAAGGGGCGGGGCGGGCCGTGCGGGGAGATGCCGCGCCCCTCCACCGCCTCTCCCCGCCCGCCGCGCATGCGCTGACGCGACGCCGCCCCTCCCCCCCTGCCCTGGCCGCCACCACCCGGGTGTGACGTAGTACGCCGGCGCCGTCAAAACAAGGGAGGTTTAATAATAATCGTAACAAAGGGGAGTGTACCGTGAATGACGGCGTGGGCGGCGTGCGGGCGTGGGTGGGAGAGGGGGCGAGAAGGAGCGGGGAGGAGTGAGGTGAAATGCTAGAGAAGGTGCGTTAATTAAATGATGCACGCTCGCCACCCTTGCGACGCGGAGCGAGGCGCGCTCTGTGCCGAATATAGGCCACGCCACGCTGCAGAAGCCACCTCCTTACAGCGTCTCAGACACCGCCTATGACATTTTCTCCTTCATTTCAGTTTACTCCTTAATATGATTGAAGAAAATTATTTAGTTGGGTCTGATATCTCCTTAGTCTCCACCTCGTGGTTATGACCAAACCACCTCTCCCGAAAGTTGGGCATTTGCTACCAGAGTGCAGAAAAGACTTAAGGCAATGCGAAGATAAGTGGTGGGGGACACCTCGAAAACTTCAGACGTCCCTACCGTTTAATCTAAAATGTAGAGTATGTTTATTTCCAATATAAAATACCATTAGTTTCCATTCTTTGCTCTACATGTGCAAAGGAGGCACACTGGTTATGATTATTTTTCTTTCTTTCATTTTATCATCCCTATGGCGTCCTCTGCATCTTTCATCAAAACAAAAGTACATTTTTTAGTGTGTTTGCAAAAGATGTGATGGTACACTTGATGGATTCTCCTCAGAGTTTTATGATACAACGTGACATTTAGAAAAACTGAAAAGGATTACGCAACAACGTTTCAAAAATTACTTTATGAATATAGAGGTAATTAAAATGTTTAAAAAAACTTGACTCTGCACAATAAATGAACATGGAGTTTTCATACTTGTATAATTGAATTAATTATTTAACTCAAAATTAACTATATATTGTACTTACAAATTTGATTTTCTTTCTTCTACAATGGATGTAGCATTTAGTATATTTTTTATTGTTATAAACCTTATGAAATGAAACGAGGAAACGTAAAATCTGCCAGCGTAATAGAATATGCATGAAAAAAAAATGCATGGTTGAATTATAAATAGATACCATCAAGAGGTGTTGGCAACATCCGAAAATTAGAAATGTTCCGATCCCAAGAGTGGGTCGTTCATTAATTAGTATTAAATTAGTAGTCAAAATGGCGGAAGGTTTGAGACATTACGCTGCGTTTCTTCGGGGGTAGGGGGCGTTAGTTTGGAGACGCGTAACGATATTTGTTTTTACTTTTTATATTTATAGATTTAATTTATTTCATTCAGCCTTGTTTCAACGACAACACATGATTATACAAATAAATGAAATACTAAATGAAAATCGTTTTTCAACAATGATTTAGTAGATAAATCACTTACACCACGAAGAAAATATTGAATACTGATCTATAGTATATTGTAGAATCCAATTTTGTATTCGAGACTCCCGTTCATACGTCATTCACGATAGCGTTGGCAGAAATTTTCTCCTGTGTCCTTCGTCCTAAAATTCTCGCTACCCTTTGTTAGATGCACAGACCTGCACCAACTTATACAGCAATCGGTAAGGTTTCAGTTTTATTTAAAGAGCCTTATTTAATTAAAGTTCATTTTTAATTACGTGAAATAACAATTAATATTTAAATTATATAAGTTATTAACTTTCGCATGCGTGTTGTTTCGTCGCACATCCACCTCCATGCTTGTGCCTAAAGAGCCGTGAGTGGGGTGATAACCAGGACCGGATCTCAATTTAGACAAATATTTTCCTTTCTAAATAAATATTTAATCTTTTTAAGTGTTTTTTTATTACTACACGAACATAAATATTTATGATACGAGTGGTAATGTGTGACCTTTCATTTGGCGAAGAGGAAATGTTGAATCCTACGAGCAAAATCAAATCACTTTTACCACGTTTATCAAAGACTATTTTTAGGCAGACCTACTGACTTTCCTTTTGCTCTGATTCAGGTATAAAAATCACTTTACTCATTCAGCATCACTTTCAGCGCAAGTGCTAAAAATTCAACTATTAGCACGCTATGCTTGCCGTGAAAGAACCGTATTTATTAGTGTTTGTCTAAAATATATTTTTATCCTTTCGGTAGAGTTTTTTTTAAGATGCTACCGGAAGGCAAAAATGCGGATCATAATGTCCTCACAATATTCCTTATTACATTGCATTTGTATACCCGTTGACCGCGCACAATTTGGTACTCCTCGAGAGTCATGTCGAAGTTCAAGGCATTGTGTTTTTGGTGCCAGAACTGGGAAGACGCTTCAAGGAATCTGCTGCCTCTTTCGCTCTTATTTATTCACATAGTGTTAAACGAAATTAGTCCGTCATTATCGAAAGTGAAGTCGGCTGTAGATGGAAAAAAAACAGCACAGAAATACAAATTTAAGTATACGAAATCATTTTTCTCGTGAATATGTCAAATATTATACTTTAACTATTTATAAACGTTAATATATAAAACAATAAAATTAATACATTGTTTTTAGATTTCAAAAAAAGCGTGTTGTCACAAGCATTACGAAGTAGTGTATATAAGGGTTACAAACTCCTCATTACTGATGCGTTAGAGGCGGAAGGGGTATCCAAAGTAATCGAAAAAATGCGTTAGGTAATTTATCGACAACCCCGCTATTAAATACGTTTTTTCATCAGCAAAGGAAATACAATTTTTTTTAGGTTTGTTGGGAAAACAAATACCCCGCTCTACTACAGCAACTAACAAAACGAGAGATCAATAAAACATGCACATTGTGAAACTACGTTTAAGTTTAGAAGCAAAACAGGGAGCCGCCTCAACATTTGCGCAGTGGTTGAAAGGATACCGATTGAAAAATCGATGAGGATGGGGTCATTGACCCGAAACCTAAAGTACAATACTTGACACGCGCATAATTTTAGTACAGTAATGGTAACTAATGTATTTGAAGTTCTAGGGGCAATAACAAAATAAGCCACACCATCTGCAGGGTCTCCTACTATTCGTAAATGTTAATTTATCTATTTTGGGCATTGTTTGTTATTTTTCCTTTACATAAACTCGTTAATTGAACTGTGTGAACCAGACTACACGAAGAAAAACAACACCGAAGTCATCTACGTGTTCTAAATAACATTTAGATATCTTTGCACTCTGTTACTTATAAATGTTTGTAGTTGTGCCTGCAATATTCAAAACCTTTCCAGTGCCCAAAAATAAAAATCCGAAAATTATTTCAAAGATTTGATTGACAGTTCAAAGTGTATTTCTGAACGTGCGCTATTAAAAATTGCATAAAGCGTGAAGTGATACTGCCGGCAAAACCGTCAGAATATAAAATGTTCGTATCACTTTTCTCAACATATTTGTAAATTGTTGTTCTTTCTGCCTGGTCTGAGACACACTGTTTATACAGAAGAAGTAATTATTAAAGACATATGCGACACTTTAGCCAAAATCGAGATGTTATCATTTACCAAACCTGGAGACTTCCTGTCACAAGAATGGTATATCTCATTAACAGACACCATTTATTTATATTTAAATATTTTTTTATAAAATAACTCTCACGTTCGCATTTGATGGTCAATACGAATATTAACGTACATGTATTCTAGTTAGATTTGAAGTGAGCTGTTCATGCTGACTCCCGAAGAACACGAATTCTACGACGTGTTGAAATCTGTATTGCTTAAAAATATTTCATAAGTATGATTAGAGACAATCAGCAAGTAGATAAAATATTCTGGTCTGATTTTTTAATCGTGTCACATAATAGTGGTGACTTGAAACTGAATTGATTAAAATATTGAATTCAAATGATCAAAGAAATATTGGATTAAAATGAATCTTTGTTAACGTCTCCGTCACTTAAGATTTTTCATTCACCTTGCACCAAATTTGGATATCTTTGTATTTCAAAAGCGTTGACTACGCAATATATATCATGGGTTACAAAAACTGAATATCTCGTTCTCAAGAAACGCCAGTATTTTCATGGGTTACTAACCTCCTTCATCTGCCTCTTCTGTGTAATACAAATAACATATTTTGTTATCTTGAGTCGCTCTTTCACCATCCTCGAAGTTATTATCGTTTCAACAGTGAAGCCGCTTCTCTCTTTCTCTCTCGAAAAGTTCGAAAACCCCTAGGGTTGAACGACGACGTCTCTTAATGGCAGTCGCAACGCCTCAGCAAGAAGAATCCGATAACAAATCAAGTCCGCTGCGAAACATCGACTGCGCAGCCGACACGGGTTATGAAGAGAAGGTCTGGCCGCGACCCAACGCGTCTTCCAAGCTAATTAGGGTCGCACAACAGAAGACCGTTTGCGAAAGATGCGGAACGCCAAGACAAAGTTAAGCGGCTGCGTGCCTGTAATTTTTCACGAGTTTGCCTGAAAAACAAATTCGGTAGTAGCCCTGTTACTCTGTTATGAAACTTCTTGGAGAGCAGCCGCCTGCCGCTACTCGTTTGTCTTCCACGGGTTCTTAACGAAAGCTCTGCCTTCTGCAGTTTGTTTTCGTAAATGCACAGCAGACATCTGGATTTTTTAGTGAATTTGTCATGGGCTGCAGTCATTGATATGATCTCAAAGTTTATGCGACTGTACGGAAGTTGTCCAGATTAAAAATTGTTTTCCTATTCTAATTTTCATAGCCCAATTGGGTCCAAGATTGAATTCAAGTATGCGTATAAAAATCTGGTCTGCCAATCCTCTTCAGAAAGCAACGCATATATTTATAACACCTGATGATAAAATAACATAAATTATAACTTATGTATTAAAAGCTCAATAAATTGAGCGTTGACTTGAGTAATATTTCATGAAACATAACAATAATAGAATTATTATAAAAGCAATATTAATATTTCACTGCATTATTTTGGACCTAGATAGAAAGTAAGATTTCGAAAAAAAGTATTTTATGTAGGCTTCCAAATAAAAAGAGTCCAATAATATTATATCTGAATTATTTTTACATATGACAGAATTTGGTTTTCACAATATAGTACTGGAGTATAAAAAGCTGTTAAATTACCGTCTCTTGATAAGAACCCGATAACAAATTGTGTCAATATCCCGTAATAACTCTTGAGATCCTCTTAATATCAGGGTAATTCTTCTCAGTTTCCTCAAGATTAATGATCAAAAGTACCCGATGCTTCTACCTCTGAAATTGTGAGCAGACGTTTAAGTATTCTAACTTGAAGTCACCTGGTTCAGAAATAGTACTTTATTCAATATTGCACGAGTATATGTTTTGAAAACGAGCGACTTTGTGAACGTATTTTCAAATTTGTATGAATGCAATAAAGCAACATTACAAACGAATCGCATACGTTATTGTTTTGTATAGCAGCATTGTAAATTTATAAGAGCATCAAAATTAATTTCGTGAAACAACTCTGTGTCTCAGATATTTGACATCTGTGAGACAAAACGGTGGTCGGCTGTTCCATTTACCTCTACAGCTCCACGATTGTCTCGCTGCGATTGGTTGAATGTGTTATGACGCATCCATTCGTGCCATAAAATATAATACGTCGTCATTTGTGCGGTAAAGTGTCCCATTATGAACGATTTCTTGCAACAGGAATCGTTTATAATGCTGGTACACAAAGAATTACTTTTATTAATAACATTAACACGGTGCGAATACAGTGTTCACGGAGAACAACTTCTCCTTCAGCACAGATCTAAATTTCCAGTTGTCCTATCAGGTCATGCTGAGAATTAAAAGATATTCAGTTTTTATGGCATATAGAATAGAAGAGAACAGCATTACTTTCCATAAGACTTGGATGTATGCTCCAACGCAGATCTGGTGGACAACTCGTAATTGAACTTCAAGAACGTTTAAAATTATGCACGTTGGTTTGACAGGTGCATACTGTTTGCTCTTTGGAGAAAACGATCGATTCTGACGCACGAGAATCCTGAGGGAAGCCCCGTGTGCATGCATCAGTACGTTCCGAGAAGACACGGAAATGTGTTAAGTTCCACATGCGTCTTTTACCTTCACGGGTGGAATTTTACAGCAAAAGGATGCATAGTGTGGACGAAGACTACGATCATTTACTAGGCTGTCCGGGTGACGCCGCCGCGTCCATGGCGAAGGTGCCGACGTTTCGGTCGCCATTCTGCGACCTTCCTCAGGGCGTAATGCGACCTTCCTAATGGCGACCGAAACGTCGACACCTTCGCCATGGACGCGGCGTCACCCGGACAGCCTAGTAAATACTGACTCCGGCCGCGGAAGCCTAAGCTTTCAGAAGACTACAAGCGTTCAAGTAGACTCCTTGTGTGACAAATAATTTGGACAGTGGCAAGAGCAGGATTTACCTTCGATAACGGCAATGAATAAATTTTCTGTTACTCATTTGGTGAGCGCATACGCAAACTAATGGACCTGCTGTGTGCAGCAGATAATACCAAAGCGCACCGTAAGAAAAAGCGGCTGATATACTTCAGTAAACATACAACGAACGGAATGATTTGGTAATTTTAAAAACAAATGTGTATCAGTTTGAAATATTTTTTATGCAGTTGCTTCAAAACTGAATTTTGAGATTTTTAGCAGAATATCTACAAAATATTCTTCTCAGTTTTGTAATAAATATTCATATAAGGAATATATTTTCTTACAAACACTACTTTTTTGAAAACACATACGATTTAGTTTTCTTTAACCTATATTCATTTTAAATGTGTGTACTTTGTAAACGTGAATTAACCACCGTGAACTGTTTGTGACCTCTCTGCATCACGATTCTTTCTGAAATGCTGCGTTGCTTGCGTAGAATCAACCAACATTTTGAAACTCACATTTACATCAGATTAAATGGAAGTATTTTATGACACTTTTACCATAAAATTGTCATGCTAAAGAAGACAACTATTGTTATTATGCAGATGGAAAGCACTAAACAATGCAATGCAACTTGGGGCTCCGTTTCTTTCTTTTCCCAACTGGCGTAGGCGTCGAAAGAGTTGAGGGAATGATCGCCGGAGAAAAGACTCCTTCCCAGGCGAAGCACGCGCTTATTTTGCCTAATGGTTCATCGAGGGCGTCTGCCGGCGCAACAAAAGCGCCCTAGAAAGAAAGAGAACCAATTTTCGCGCGGCGCAGCGGGCGCGCACTCCGCTTGCTCGCCCGCCCTCCGCCTCCACGCGCAAGCAGCGCTCCCGCTCTCACCACCGCCACTCTCCTCGCCTATTCACCCTTCCCGCGCACCCATTCTCCACCTCTTCACGCACCCATTCTCCTCGGTTCTGCGAGCCGGGCTCTGTCCTGGGAGCCGGGCTCTGTCCTGGGAGCCGGGCTCTGTCCTGGGAGCCGGGCTCTGTCCTGGGAGCCGGGCTCTGTCCTGGGAGCCGGGCTCTGTCCTGGGAGCCGGGCTCTGTCCTGGGAGCCGGGCTCTGTCCTGGGAGCCGGGCTCTGTCCTGGGAGCCGGGCTCTGTCCTGGGAGCCGGGAGCCGGGCTCTGTCCTGGGAGCCCGGCTGGGGTCCTGGGAGCATCGTCCTAAATATGTTCCTTCTCGCCCCTCCACACACTTTCTATCGATTTCAGTGTATCGGAGAGGGTCATGTGCGGGATTTTCAGTATTGTAGCCTTTGAACAACACAGGGCGGCCGTTTCAGATGGCCGAAATCGCTAAGGTAGTAGTGACGTAGCGATCTCGGACAGAAGGATCGCGGGTTCGAGTCCCGCCTCGGGCATGGTTGTATTGGGTTCGTCCTTTCACACCCCTATCATCATCATATCGTGTCATCTTCATAGTTACCATACCATTACATGCAATGGTGATCCCTAATGACGCAATTGATGTGACCTTAAATAACAAAAAACAGGACGGTTGCACGAAGTGGAAGGTGATGTTGTGGGGAATAGGGGAAGAGGCGAGGGAAAATCCGGTGACGTCCATCTAGTTTGACTTAACTGATTTCCATAATTCTATCATTGTTCATCCATGCAGCATGCTGAGGGAATTGCCCTATCCTCACCTTCTTTGGCAGACTTCCACAACTCCACGTTGCTTCCTTAAAATTACTCATTTTCCTACTCTCCATCACTTAACTGCTTTGCAATTACGATTTTGTAAAATACAAAAATATTACAATTTTCGAGGCTTTGGAAATTCAATTTCTATGTATTACCCCTCATTTGTGTCCTAAATTATGGTTTCTTCAAAGAAATAAAAAATAGTTCGTTACCTCTGCATTCTTTCATTTGGTAGGGCAAGCTTGAGATAGAGCTGGCCGTAAAAAGTCCATATTTTCACAGAATCAAAAGTTCACACATCCCTCATCTCTCCGTACGTCGCACTTCCGCTCTCCCGCTAAATGTTTTGTTCCCGATTTCCGCACCGCCCGCCACTGTTGCCGTTTGTTTGTCCTTAAGCCACGCGAACGCGAGCCATTTCGCAACGGGCGCGGGTTTGAGGGCGGAAAATGAAAGCCGTATCTTGGCTGAAATTTTCATTTCGTGCGTTCGCGCCGCCAAAGAGAACGCGGCGCTCGCATTGAATGAGAGTAATCGAACTCGACGCTTTTTTTTTTTCCTCCCCGCACCCCAGCGCTCGTGAACAGCGGACGCGAAACGCCGTTTGTGTACTCGCGGCGCGGTGGTCGCATAAGAGATTATTTCATTTCATACTGTTGCGCATTTCACTGGTCTTCGTTCTTCAAAGCGGGCCGGAAACGGGAGAGTGCTTTTTTTCCCTTCATCGTTCGCCGTTTTATTTTGCTGAACTGAAATAACGAAGTAATTAAATATTTACCGTTCTGAAGGAATGAAACAATGAATGAAAATGAAATGGAACAATTATCGGAATGAAATAAGATGGGAAAATGTGGCAGTTAAAATTCGAAATATTTGCATGAATACGTGATTACGTGTGTATTAGAATAATTTTCTTATTTTAAAGAGGGGCCATCGAAATATGAGTTGATGAGGGCATTTTTCTCTTCCTTTTTCTACAAAAAAAATCCACAAAGCCTTTACTGCGTAATATCATTACAAATACGTTTATTTGACTTACGATACGTTTTTGTTATTCTCACGTTTGTTGCAAATACAAATTTCTGCGAACTTTAGTAGTGCATCTGTATTCGCATATGATTCATAAAATTCATTTAACGCTGCCGCTGCCCTCGTCTTCGCCTCCATCTTAACTGTCGCATCTCCATTGCGAGCAGTCTGCTCTCTAGTGGACAAACATGTGAGAGGTAATCTCGAGAGGGCGGGATTTCTTTCATCCCGCCAACGAGTCAGAAACTCACATTTTCCATCCTTTCCTAATTATTGACCGACGACTCGGTATGGGAGGTGGGTGGCAGTAAAACGGTTTCGTAGAAATTTGAATTCGCGTCGGGTTACTGAGTAAACACTCTTTCATCTTTCCATGGAGCCTGTAAACCCTTGTCCTAGCATCCCAGTGCTCGAATCTTTATAAATCGCAAGGATTGGTCATTGAAGAGCACATCGGCTAGTCCACGGCTAATCACGTCTTTGTTCCCTGAGCGAAGTTCAGTCGGTGGAGTCTCTCTGCGGACGGCTGAGACTGAGAGAGAGTTCTAAGAGAAAAAGCTCAAATTTATTTTCAGAATCCTTTTTTTTTCATTTTTTTTTTCATTTCAGAATTCATTCAGAATTTTAGTGGCTGGTTTCTCTGATCGATAGATTTCCAGGTTTTGTACCACCAATACCTGGCAAATACCTGACCGCACGCGATCTTTCTTTAGTCTTCCTTGACCTATCTTCACCTCCGCCCCTTACTCACGCACACTTCACCTTCATACTTGTACATTGCGCTACCTCTGTTGTCGGGAGACCAATCAGGAGCTTAGAGCTTATTCCGGATGGGGTGATACTTCGCTGGAGGAGAGATCTAGTAAGGGGTATCTCGAGGAAATATCGCGAGAGGAAGGAACTAATGTAAACGACGAAGGTCGAAGTAATTTATCGACACACGTATACGCTGAGTTTCGCTCTTAGCCAACAATGCCGCTGACTCAGTATAGTGACTCTTACCATAAGATCCTGGAGGTTTGAATCACGAGGGTGGCGGATTTTTGACACTATAGCCATGACGCATTCAACAACTGTCTGGAGGATAATACTAACGGCTAGCCGCTCTGATCAATAGTTTCACGTCGTTTCTCCGTTTAACACCGGGAGGATGCCAGAGCACAACCCTAACAAATGAGGTACGGAGCTGCCCGCGATCTTTCATTCGTCTTCCTTGTCCTATCCTCACTTCCTTACTCTCACTCGCATTCTTCGCCTATAGCCACTGCACTACCACTCGTCGGGAAACCAGCCGGGAGATCAGGGCTTGGCCCGGCTGGGGGCGATGCCTCGCTGAAGGAGATACCTGGTAGGGGATATCTCCCGCAAGCCGGCGCTTAGATCGGTCATGATCACTTCCTCCAGTGGGGGAGGAACACTGCCACCTTCCGGGATAAAACATTGTAATCGGTTACAAGACTAATGGCCTTAACAATTGGCTACTCCGGAAATGTCAATAAATGAACCAAACTAGATTTTTTCTGTATTGCCATTTTGATTGGTAAGAAATTGAACATTATACCAAAAAGGGAGGGAAAATTTGAGTTATTGAAGCTATTTCTTTCGATATATCAACTCCTATTGGGAAATTATGTTGATAAAGGAGGTAAACAGATACGAACAAAATTTGCGTAATTCACGCTAACAAGATGGCGGTGTATCAAACGCTGTATATTACATGGCCGAAAATGATTGTGGACCCTTTACCAAATTACGTATTCTCCCTTCAGTGCCATATGCGGATAAATTTCCAGCTTTCCGGATTTCTACTATACCGTATGCTATTGGTGCTTAATATCTCTCTTCTTTACTTTTTCATTGGTCGTTGTAGCGCATCTCAAAAAAAGAAGAAAAAGAGGCATGCTTTTATGATACGAAAACCCTTAGGACGCGTAAAATTTGAGGAAACCAGGGCTTTCTGAACGTAATTTTTTTTTTCGATATTTCTTTTGTATTTCTCGATAATATCAACTAATTAAACTAAATTATTTTTTGTTTTATTTTATGCATCGACATTTGCGTAAAATTAAAGTAGCGTCCATGAAAGTGCACACTGGATTCACTTTAATTAGGATGAGCTATTTGAATCCCTTTGAATGTACAACTTTATAATGTTAAAAAAACAGTTTGCAACTCGATTTATAATGTTATTTTATTACTTATAATGTTATTTTATTCCAATTGTTCAAATTTGAAAACTCGCCCCCACCGTCGCTCGTTCCCTAATACGGGGAGTCAAATTAGTACAATCACAGTCCCATGTAATTCTCAGAAAATGTGTTCTAGATTAAGATTTTGTTAAAATAAAAAAAAATATATTGTGATGGTAAGAAATCACAGTAGGTCTCACAGTCGATTATGCGGTACTTCCATTTTATAATGTTAATTGAAACTGCAGAACTGAATTATTAGGTTCCACTAATCTTGGAATGCCTGCATGATTCTAACTCTGACTACCAAACATAAATGTGATATTTAACAATTAACTATCACTGTTTAATTTGAAATATCATTGTTTTTCCTAGCACATGAATTCCTCTGCAATGTGAAAATGAATTGTGGTGAAATCAGTTTAGTATGCATTATGAATATAAATTTCTGAAGATTGTGGACAAAAGAATGATAAATTTGGATTGAATGATAAATTCACAATGTAATAATGAAAAAATAACATAGAAATAAAATAACAAGATAGTATTGTACTCTTACATTGAGAGTTTTGTTCATATTAAAAACACATACAGGATCAAGAAAATATGAGCGAAGAACACAGAAACATTAAAAGGCCGAAGGAGAAAAAATAATAGTTGATATTTACTGAAAGAATTTGAGAGGCGAATTTTAGAGTTACCTCCAGCAGCAGTTCCTTCCCCCTTCGCTGTTTTTCATATTTAAATTTGCCTTGAGGCTGAATTCCTGCCAGAAGCGCGCGATCTGTGGCAGAGTGCTGAGTGATCTGCCTCTTTTAGCTTTCTTCCGAAAACGTAATGATCTGCATGAGAATGAAAAACACAAATCTTTACGGGAAACGTTGCGAAAGAGAAAACAAGAAAGAAAAGAAGATAGAAAATTTAAGGGGAAAAAACGTTGTAAGGAAGTGGGAGAGAGAGAAGTGATGGAAAGAATGAAATAAAAGATGAAAAGAGAGACGGTGTGTATGTGCTTGCTTGTGTGAATGTGCTTGCTTGTGTGAATGTGCTTGCTTGTGTGAATGTGCTTGCTTGTGTGAATGTGCTTGCTTGTGTGAATGTGCTTGCTTGTGTGAATGTGCTTGCTTGTGTGAATGTGCTTGCTTGTGTGAATGTGCTTGCTTGTGTGAATGTGCTTGCTTGTGTGAATGTGCTTGCTTGTGTGAATGTGCTTGCTTGTGTGAATGTGCTTGCTTGTGTGAATGTGCTTGCTTGTGTGAATGTGCTTGCTTGTGTGAATGTGCTTGCTTGTGTGAATGTGCTTGCTTGTGTGAATGTGCTTGCTTGTGTGAATGTGCTTGCTTGTGTGAATGTGCTTGCTTGTGTGAATGTGCTTGCTTGTGTGAATGTGCTTGCTTGTGTGAATGTGCTTGCTTGTGTGAATGTGCTTGCTTGTGTGAATGTGCTTGCTTGTGTGAATGTGCTTGCTTGTGTGAATGTGCTTGCTTGTGTGAATGTGCTTGCTTGTGTGAATGTGCTTGCTTGTGTGAATGTGCTTGCTTGTGTGAATGTGCTTGCTTGTGTGAATGTGCTTGCTTGTGTGAATGTGCTTGCTTGTGTGAATGTGCTTGCTTGTGTGAATGTGCTTGCTTGTGTGAATGTGCTTGCTTGTGTGAATGTGCTTGCTTGTGTGAATGTGCTTGCTTGTGTGAATGTGCTTGCTTGTGTGAATGTGCTTGCTTGTGTGAATGTGCTTGCTTGTGTGAATGTGCTTGCTTGTGTGAATGTGCTTGCTTGTGTGAATGTGCTTGCTTGTGTGAATGTGCTTGCTTGTGTGAATGTGCTTGCTTGTGTGAATGTGCTTGCTTGTGTGAATGTGCTTGCTTGTGTGAATGTGCTTGCTTGTGTGAATGTGCTTGCTTGTGTGAATGTGCTTGCTTGTGTGAATGTGCTTGCTTGTGTGAATGTGCTTGCTTGTGTGAATGTGCTTGCTTGTGTGAATGTGCTTGCTTGTGTGAATGTGCTTGCTTGTGTGAATGTGCTTGCTTGTGTGAATGTGCTTGCTTGTGTGAATGTGCTTGCTTGTGTGTATGTGCTTGCTTGTGAGTATGTAAGTGCATGAATAAATGGGTGACCAAATTATTATACTCGAGTGGTATTTGTAGATAATTTTAAAGTTTGTTCGTAAATAGAAAGATTTTACTTTAAATTGCATAGTGGTTGGTTTTACTTATTTTTAGTGCGTTTGGAGAAATATATTATTAATAAATATTTTTATACCTTCCTATATTATTTACAAGGTTGTAAGTGAATTCATTGTATTTTCTGAATCCCAGTTTGCGATTATTCAGAGTTTAGATTGCTGAAGCACGCATTTTTAAGTTTGAGAGTTTTGCAAGGTCTGATAATGCTTTTTTGTTTTTTTGTATTTTGAAGCGTTCTTTCTTGATTGTCATAATTGTGTCCTTCAATATTTCTTTTCTTACTTCCTCCCTCACATTCTCTGTCAAATTGAAATGGAATAAATTTCCAAGTTAATTTAGAGTTTAATGTTATTTTTCTTGAGAAAATAGTGTTAGTTTTAAATTCCAATGCGTTGTAACTCTGCGCCCGAGTCGCGATAAACACAAAATCATTTCTCAGGGACTATTATTTTACTCCTGGAAGGAGATTCTCTCCTGAAAGTAGCATCGATATGTATTCCACTTGCCAGACGCACGATTGCTAGCACGAAGTAGATCCCTGTGTCTAGGTGGCTAATAACGCATTAAATCATACGTAAAAGTTCAATGCATAGACAATGCAGTAATTATCATTATACGTGCGTCGATTGGGCTGTCTCTTGCTTTGCGAGCTCGCAATTGACTACTTGTATGAGAAACAACCTACAAAATCATATTTTTTAAGTATGTTTTTTGTTCTCGTTTACGGTTTTATAACACAATACAAATAACGCTCAAGAATTCTTCGATCGAATTATTTTTTCCCAAACTTTAATCATTTTGTTCATTACTGCATGTGTGAATTAGTTTTCTTAAAAACCTTCGACAAATTTTAGATCCATTTCTACGAATCACCCTGCCTAGAGTTCACCCCGATAAATACTTTCCAGATTCTTTAAAAATAATATTTTTGAGGTTATCGACGTTTCTACATGTATAGCGACATATTTAAAGTTCAGGTCTTAACGAAATGATTTTTTCTTCTGTCACATGTTCTTGTGCTTTTTCTTTCTAAGGTGACATCTGCCTGAATGTTTACTAATATTTAAATTCGTTGACTGTGAAACTCCTTCCAAATGTGCCTTTTCTTGTTGAACGTACTTACTATGTCAAAACAACGTGACAATTACTTACTTTTTCGTGGTATTAAGATTCAAACCTTTTCCAGAGCATGTGAAACATTTTTTAGGGGGTTAGGTTAGTTCTTACAATTACAAGATCTAATAAAAACATTAAGTCTTTGAATAAATCTCAAAGATACAAAGTGAGGTACACTGACACTAATTTTCATTAAGGTAAACAAGTGTAATGTGAATTACACTTGTTTTATCCAATTTCAATTTAGAACGAACATTCTTCAAGATAGACATGTAACGCTTAAAATGGTTTTTTTAGACAGCTTTGCTAACGCCAATAAAGTTTTAAAAATATATAAACTTCAAAACGATCATTAGTTGGAATAATACATCAACAAAACAGTAAAATAATGAAAATTATTCAAATGTAATCTTAATTAAGCCAATATTAATTAAGCCTACGCTCTTAATTAAGTCTCCTCTGTGTGCGTGTGTGCGTGCGTCTGTGCGTGGGTGTGTGCGTGTGTGTGTGCTTGTATGTATTCCTGCGCCTGTGCGTGCCTGGGTGGGTGTGCTTGATATAATCCTCATCAATTGTCGTACGTAGTCGGTATATTGCATGGCAAATAAACTGGCCTTCTCGCCCTTTAGACACCTTCAAGGGGCAACGCCATCAGAGGAATTTATGACAATCAGGAGGCCTTCAGTAAGAAAAATTATAGGATAAGAAAACTGTGTCAAGAAGGGAGAGAAGCATAGAAAGACTGGACCTATTACAAACATAAATATAATTGTTTGTTGTGGAATGTTGGATTATCTACAACAGGCGCGATGCCAGTTATTGTGGGCCTGCGAGAGGTTATGTGTCAAAAATGAAAGTGTCGGGCTAAAACATTGTGCCCCTTGCGCACGTGTCTTGCTGGGGTCAACACACCCTTTAATGTAAAAATAGAAGTTAGATTGAAGGAATTTTATTTCTAATAAATTCAGAAATTAAAAATTATTTTACTTTCATTCACTGCGATATGCATGGTACGGACTGATATAATGGATGGTCCCCCCCCCTTCTGCTTCAGTGCAGCCGGGTAACGTGCCGAGATCAAAATCAGGTGTGGATCACCCGTGTAATGACAAACTATATTAAAGGTTTGAGTTTTGGCCCTTGAGGCCTTGCAAGTTGGACACCCCTGATGTGGGAGTCTTACTGTCCAAAGAGTAACTTTTAGTCAAAGAAGGTGAGTGATAATTCCGTTTATTTAGCTTATTCCAGTGTGGCATAATTTCAATGAAATAATTTTATGTATATAAAAAATGGAAAAATCTGTTTTTCCAAAAAACAAAAAACAAAAAAAACAGATTTAATTCTAAATTCATTTAATACGTTTCATCAGCAAAATCAGATATTTTTATTCCATCATTCGATCTCTCCATTTATGAATATTCGAGAAGTGTTTGTAAAATATTCCTGTTCATTGTAAGGGTGAACAATACGTAAAAGCCATCGAACTTCAAACAATCTTAATCGCATACAGAAAATTAGATATGAACGCGTTTCTAGTTGTAAATATTAAGCTGTTTTCGATTAATTTATTCAAATGTACTTATGGATACATCTTGGAAGTAAAATCATGAATCTAACTTCGAGACCTGGGGATCTCGATCCCAAACATCTACACATGTTGCAGCTAATAGTAAAGCCGAAATTCAGGCCGTTGTAGATGAAGCGGTGGTTTAAATGTGATTTGTTGTTGGCATTCCATGTAAAATAATTAGGCATTGTCTATGTCGACAATATTGCTTATTGAAATAGCAGCTTTCGATGGCTTAGCTATCATCAGTTTTCGGATTTAAGAAAAGTTCAAACGGATTAAAACATTTAGGACTAATAGATTACTAATATATGTTCGATAGTTTATTGATATATAATTTTAAGAATAGAAATTAACATCTTAAAAATAGAAAGAAAAGGAAAAGGGTGCAGTAATAAATCATTTAATATTAGCCGTTGATGAGCGAGCGGCCGATGCAGTGTCCTCTTCACGGAAACGAGTCTCCCGTCACGCGTGCCGCCAAGGCCACACCCATCGGCCACCGCCGAGTCAAACTCCCCGTCGCGAGTCGGCGGCGCGGAGCCAGGCGGGTGCTGGATCCGGTGCAGTGCCACCTTCACGTTTCCCCTGTTTTGCTGTCTCTCTCTCTCTTCCCTCCTCTGAATCTCCTCGTTCTCTCCTTTTTTTCCCCCTCCCGTCTGAGCTTTACTTTCTCCTTCCGTTGCTCGCGGGTCGTCATCCCGCACCGCCGCGGCATCCTCCATCCTCGTCGCTCCTCACCAAAACAGTTTTTTACCCCAGTTTCCCCCCTCCCCGTTGCACGGCGCGGCCGCTGCCCTAGCCCCCGCCCCCCCTCACCCCCCTTCCCCGCGGCGCGCGAGCCGCTTGTGTCGATATCGCCGTCCTTGTCGCACCGGCGCGCCGCCGCCGCCGCCGCCGCCGCCGCCCGGCATTCCAAGCTGAACCGTACGCCGCCGCCGCCGTCGTCGTCCCCCTCTCCTCGCGGCCGCCGCTTCCCCTCCAAAACATTGGCCTCCCCTCCGGCGCAGCGGCGGCCGCGCCAGTGCTCCGTCGGGTGTCAGACGCAACGGGTGTCCGCTCCGTGTCGCGCCGCGCCACGCCGCTCCGCGCACCACACTGCCTGCGTCACCTGCGCTCGTGCGTGGCCGGCTCGATCCTCACCGCGTGCCCGTGTGTGTGTGTGTTTGTCGTGCTGTGTGGTCCTGCCCATGCGGTTGAATCACCATCCCTTCGTCGATCGGTGGTGGTGAATCGTGTCCCAGATTTTTGTCTTAGTGGGCGAAAGCGGCGTGTTTTGTGTGTGGCGACAGACAACGACGTAGCCGATTATAGACGTAGCCAGTAGCTTGTATATATAAACACGTGCCGTAGAGTCGTATTTGTTGTGCTTCGAGTTGTTTTGTCCCAGTTTGTTGTGTATTGTAAACTGCGTGCGTATTCGTAGTGTAGGTGTGTTCTTTCTGCATCGTGGCAACATGTTTCTGTCTGCCTTCTGTATTGATGTATTTGTCTGCTTCATATTTACTCATACCTTAGATAGTTCTCAATGTAATCTTAGGTGTCAATGATAACTAGCATAATATTTAGAATAAATTAATGTTGTTTGTTTGTGGAACATTTAGTTAGTAAATAAATTTTAACGCGTCGTTCAATCAGACACCAGAGACAATCAATCTCCTTCAGGTACTCGCTTCTCATCAGGAAAAGCTAAAATAGAATTTTAAAAAAAATACAAACCACAAATCAAAAATAGTGTTCAAATCAGACGCGTTGAAGAAAAAAAAAAAGTGACTCACAATTTCTTGTGAAGTAGACAATCGATACTGTTACATCATCTAGTTCCGTTTCGTCATTACGTGACGTCACGGATCGCGCCGCACGGGCGAGCTCCGGAAAAGCGAGAGCAGAGTGCGTTGGAGGGCCTGGGTTCAAGAGAGCGCCTCGCCTCGCCCTCCTCCTCCTCGCACGTGACTAGGCTCCAGCTCCGCCCTGGTCATCGCCGCCGCCGCCGCCGCCCATTGAAGGCACTGCCGCAGCGCGCGTGCGCTCCCGTTCATCCGCGGGCGTGTCGCCCACGCCCACGGCCTCGCCCTCGCCCTCGCCTGCGCCCTGTCCCGCGCCCAGCCACCCGCCCGCCCGCGTGCGGCGTGTCCACGCCCATCTGTCCCCTTGCCCGCCGCCGCCACGGCGCATCCACGCAAGATGATGACCTCGTCGATGGACATCTGCGGGCTGCTCAACCCGTACGTGCGCCACCGCCACCACCACCACGGGAGCCACTGTGAGTACCTCATCGCCACCCTGCGCTACGCCGGCTCCCCTCTAAAACGAGTAGGGAGAGGGGGAGGCGCGAGGTAACCGAAGCTGGGAGAGGGGTGTGAATCACCTAAAGGATGCACTTCACACGATCGATGTCTAGAGAATTGTGTGTGAAACACGGCATATCCTTACCATACGTTCATGTGTCAGTGTTTTTTGTACGCAAGCTTAAACGCGTATTAAAACTTTAACGTATAATACACCAGAAAACAAATTTTGATTCTAAAGGAGCTCCGAAGAGTTTTACAAATCTACATTAGCGTAATATGGATTACAGTAATGTGTTCCGGGACCATCGTTTATGCAGGTAGCACTTCACTGACATCGATGTTTGACTTCCGAAGAATCGACCGGCCGGTCAGATGTTATGATCAGAGAAAACGCTGAATTACAGGGCGATGAATACATCGTTGTCAGAGTATCGGTTTCGGAGCTAATATTTGTATTATTCTACAGATTCTCTATTACCTAGATTCTGTATTATTGTTATTCTTAGCGTGCGTGTCTGCCCCGCCCGCCTGCCCGCCCGCCCGCGCTGGGGGCCGCGGCCGCTCTCTTCCTTTCTGTTTTGCTTCCCGTTCGCTTCCGGCGTGGGCGCCGCCCTCGCCGCGCCTGCGCAGTGCACTCTCCGCCCCTCCCGTCCCCTCCTTCCCGCGCGCGCGTTCCGCTCCGAGTCTTGCTGCGGGGGCGGGGAACGGAAAGCGCCGGGTCGCACGAGTTCAACGTGGCGATTGCCGCGCACAGGCTAGAGCACGCGGACGGCACGGCACGGCACGGCACGGCACGGCTCCGGCCATCGCAAGGAATGCCAAAACAGAACAGTTAAATATGTACCGGAATGTGCATATTTATTGCGATTTAGTAATCTAGGTGAAGAGGCTGAAGACGAACGTGCTGTGAAGAAATCAAATAAAACACTACCTACAACAATTAAGTAGTTGAATAGTTTTATTTAGTCCCCTGCAGGTCGAGTATGTATTTGTGTGTGTGTGTGTGTGTGTGTGTGTGAGGGAGGGAGGGAGGGAGGGAGGGAGGGAGGGGGGGAACTGTAACCCGCACCACAAGCTTCAATGAACCAACGAACTTTTTAGATGATTCACAATCGATATGAAATGTTGCAGACTCTTAGCTATTTTTGCATACTAGTGGCTCAATACCAGTTTGCGGTATAGTATATTGTGTGCAATTCACAGGTAATCCGATTAATGGATTTGTTATTGATAGTCTTTCAGTTTATAATTTTGAAATTTCATAATCATTTGGACTTCACTCATGTCGAAATCTCAAGATATAAAACATTGTATTAGGAGACTGCTGACGCCTCCCGAACACTTTTCTCTGCATGGTCTACTTCCGTGGACCCCAGCTACACACCAAATGCCAGTATATCATTCAAAACGTCATATGTGTGAGGTCAGATATGTCCGTTTTTCAAAAATATTGTAAATCGCCATATTCTGCCCCATTCATCAAATGCCTGGCACTGTCGCTTAATTCAGTCGAAACATCGCTGATATACCTGAAACATGGAACATTAATTTACGTCAGTTTGAGCTTCGAAAAGGAATGATATTGAATCCTCTACTTTCGGAACGGTGGCCGTTAATCAGACAAAAATGTGAATGGTATCATTATTAACTAATAACTACATTGTCTATCATTTCCAATAATTAATTCGTGTTTAAAACATCAACACTAGAGAGAGTATTCACTCATATATAGGATTGTAGGAAGCACGTGTGTTTGGAGCTAAGAGATTTCAGTAACATTGAAGTTTCGCGCTTGAGTGAAGGCCTAATGTTCTCGTGTTAGTATTGTTTTCACTTTATCGTATCTTCATGAAATTAGGGTTTTCTGCTTGCTTGTAAAGATGATTATCCTTAAATGATACTTTCTAAGGAAGATATCAAAATAAAGTTCGAGCATTAAAGGAGAATGCCGCGTTAAGAATTTCTGCAATAATTTTCTCAGCTATTATACGAATTGCAAATGCAACATAGACTTTTCTCTATACTTTTTTGTGTTCCTTCTGTAATCTGACACGTTGTACATCATGATCGATATTGCTGTGGGGCTGAAACGCTTCTAGATGTTGCGTCAGCTACAGTCCGCAATATACATGAGTATAAGCCATTGCAAAAATTTCAAATTAATGCAATGAAAGTGCGGCCTTAGGCTGACGTTCTCTGCCCCAGTGTGTACTACATGACCGCATTACTGCTGGAGTATCTAATCTCTCCGTGTAATCTAATCTTGACGTTGCAGAGGCTCGCCCTGTATAAAACCATCTCAGAACCTTGTTTATGTGTTGAGAGAAGGAAGATAAAAGTTTCAGGTAAAAAAACAATGTGGAGATCATATGTTAAAATTTCATAGTGGTTAATTAAAAAAATGGAGTTACATTACTTGCATTTATTGGGAAAGATACGATGTTGCACGAAGCATGATGTTAGGGTGTGTGTTATCTAAAAGTCAGAAATAAAATTTGTTATTAGTTGAAGGTGGGTGCATTAGACAGTTAAGGGAGGGATGAGAAGACTTTGATAGCATCCCCAAGTGAGGTGAATATGTACGAAGTACAATTTTGAACATTTTCACTGAAAACTGACCTAACAGGAAAAAGAGTACAACTATTCCAGTCGTTAAATTATCTTCAATAGCATTGAAGAAAATTTCTCTTATGCCACAATCATAGCTGTATATTTCAAAAATATTATCTCTTTTTGGAATAACCTTGTAAAATACCACGCTTGGACTGCAATAGGGGCACAAATCGCGTTCAGTATTGTCCGCTCCCCTCCCCTCCCCTTCCCACCTGTTTGTCTGTCTTTCTCTCTCTCTCTCTCTCTCTCTCTCTCTCTCTCTCTCTCTCTCTCTCTCTCTCACACACACACACACACACACACACACACACACACACACACACACATATCGGGAGATACAAAACATGGTAAACCGTTGGCATAGAATAAATTAATAGAAATTTTTGGAAAAATTCTTTCTAGAATTTCTGAAATTCCGGATGCGATTTTGGTATTGCTTATGACAAAATGCTCACACATGAAGGAAGACAAACAGAAGACTTCATTAAATTGATTAGATTAGTAGTGGTAGACGAGGTGCGATTCGCGAGGCAATTCAATCCTCATGCCTATACTTCTTGAAATCAACACCACTGTATCTTTATTGCCTCAATTTTAATTTATCTTCGAAATTTACTTTGATTTATACTTTCAAAAACTACCTCTGAGGATAAAAGCTTCTCGTAAATGTAGAAAGAAAACGCCTTGGATTTTGTAAGCGTTGGAAAAAATAGTTTCGATTTTGTAAGCATTGAAATACCTTTTTCGCTAATTTCAGAAACAATCTGCAAAACGTATTGGGAAAATACGAACAGGTTTGGTTGGTTGCTTCTCTTCAAAACTGGAATAGCTATGTAGTTTCTTCCATTTTTGTAAATACTGTATTATGAAATATCTTTTTCAAAGAAATTTGAATGATTTAAAACAAACATTAAAGTAAAAGAAAAGTTTTCGAAAATTATTTTACAAAGCTGGCAATACTCATTGAAGTAATATAAAATGGTACTTTTACTCCAGTTCATTACAACATGATTGCAAACATTCTCAATAACGTAATTAAAACATTTTTTCTCTTAGTAAAGAAATTAATAGCTACAAATTTTCTCCAGAAGAGACAACAGCACTTACGGGTTTTCGAAACCAAAACTAAAAAGTTATATCCCAAACATTTAATAAGTTTTCGTTTGCTCGGTAAAGTAAATTGTTTCAAATCAATTCTGAACTATTTAATAATACTTCTTTCTAAATGTCAGTGCCCTTTTTGAAAGAACGGTTTTTATAAGTCGAGAATTATTCGAGAGAATGATATGAAATTATGTTCACATGGCCTATTAACACGTTTAACGACAGTCTATCACACTTCGCAGAATGAGCAGGCAAATATAACCAAAAATATATTTCATTGGCCTTTTTTACGAAGTAACCTGACGTCTTACTACAATATTTGATTGGTTTTCTTACGATACATATTTTCATAAATAACTATTAAGGAACATGCAAACAAAGCTTAATAAACAATTCGATTTTAACGGTCGCAAACTTGAAAAAATGTTAGATGTAACAAATTTATGTTCCGAAACATTTTATGAGTACATTTCTATCAGACGAAAACATCTTTTGTCCCCCACGCCGTCTTGGTGAGCCAATGATTGCTTCCATAGTAGTTTGCAAGGCGCCCGTGTGAAAGAGTGGGCATAAAAGGGCGAGGCGCCTCTGCTGGTGTCTGGGGAAGGCGAAGGAGGGCGAATTTGGGCGCTTGAGTGTCAGCTCGGGAGGCGGCCACCGAAGGGCCTCAGGCTTCATTAGTTTAAATATAGCGGTGGTGGCGGTGGCGGGCGCCGCCGTGCAACGCGGAGGCAGCGGCGGCGGCGCCTGGAGCACGCGGGCGCTGGGGGCGGCGAAATTAGCGTCCCTGTATCGTGCTCCGAATCTGTGTAGTTGAATACATAATGAATCCCCCCTCCTTGTGGACGTAACACAAAATGCATTTTTCATGAACGCTGTGCTCGACGCGCAGTACCGCATGCCCCTGCTTCCGCCTGCGCCCCCTCCCACGCCGCCCCCACTCGCCCACGCCGCACCGCAGTTTCCAGCCGACGACGTTCGTGGGGCTTTCCCCGCCTTCATCCTTGTCTTTCCCGTCCGCCTTCATCCGTATTTTTCTCCGCGGACTTTATCCGTATTTTTCTCCTCTGACTTTACGCCTATTTTTCTCCTCGGACTTTATCCGTATTTTTCTCCTCTGACTTTATCCGTATTTTTCTCCTCTGACTTTATCCGTATTTTTCTCCTCTGACTTTATCCGTATTTTTCTCCTCTGACTTTATCCGTATTTTTCTCCTCTGACTTTATCCGTATTTATCTCCTCTGACTTTACCCGTATTTATCTCCTCTGACTTTACCCGTATTTATCTCCTCTGACTTTACCCGTATTTATCTCCTCTGACTTTACCCGTATTTATCTCCTCTGACTTTACCCGTATTTATCTCCTCTGACTTTACCCGTATTTATCTCCTCTGACTTTACCCGTATTTATCTCCTCTGACTTTACCCGGATTTATCTCCTCTGACTTTACCCGGATTTTTCTTCTCGGACTTTATCCGTATTTTTCTCCTCGGACTTTATCCGTATTTTTCTCCTCGGACTTTATCCGTATTTTTCTCCTCGGACTTTATCCGTATTTTTCTCCTCTGACTTTATCCGTATTTTTCTCCTCTGACTTTATCCGTATTTTTCTCCTCGGACTTTATCCGTATTTTTCTCCTCTGACTTTATCCGTATTTTTCTCCTCGGACTTTATCCGTATTTTTCTCCTCGGACTTTATCCGTATCTTTCTCCTCGGGTTTATCCGTATCTTTCTCCTCGGGCTTTATCCGTATCTTTCTCCTCGGGCTTTATCCGTATCTTTCTCCTCGGGCTTTATCCGTATCTTCCTCCTCGGGCTTTATCCGTATTTTTCTCCTCGGACTTTATCCGTATTTTTCTCCTCGGACTTTATCCGTATTTTTCTCCTCGGACTTTATCCGTATTTTTCTCCTCGGACTTTATCCGTATTTTTCTCCTCGGACTTTATCCGTATCTTTCTCCTCGGACTTTATCCGTATCTTTCTCCTCGGACTTTATCCGTATCTTTCTCCTCGGACTTTATCCGTATCTTTCTCCTCGGGTTTATCCGTATCTTTCTCCTCGGGCTTTATCCGTATCTTTCTCCTCGGGCTTTATCCGTATCTTCCTCCTCGGGCTTTATCCGTATTTTTCTCCTCGGACTTTATCCGTATTTTTCTCCTCGGACTTTATCCGTATTTTTCTCCTCGGACTTTATCCGTATTTTTCTCCTCGGACTTTATCCGTATTTTTCTCCTCGGACTTTATCCGTATTTTTCTCCTCGGACTTTATCCGTATCTTTCTCCTCGGACTTTATCCGTATCTTTCTCCTCGGACTTTATCCGTATCTTTCTCCTCGGACTTTATCCGTATCTTTCTCCTCGGACTTTATCCGTATCTTTCTCCTCGGGCTTTATCCGTATCTTTCTCCTCGGGCTTTATCCGTATTTTTCTCCTCGGGCTTTATCCGGGTCAGACCATTTCTTTTCTTCTTCTTCTTCTTCTTCTTCTTCTTCTTCTTCTTCTTCTTCTTCTCGTTGATGCCGCCATCCAAGCGTTCGTCACCGCACCATTCCCACCTTCATCTGCGATCTCATTCTACGTTTCTACCCTCACTTTCTCTGTCTTCTGTCATCCACTTCGGCGCCGTCCTCGGCACTCGCCCCCGACCTCAATCCCACCAACTTACCTTTATCAGGAACAGTCCTCCTCGCCCCCCCTCTCTCTCTCTTCCCTTCCCCGTCGTTCTTTTTCTCTCCACCCCCATTCCGCCCACGACTCGCCCCCGCCTCCGGTGGCTGGCTATGACGCGCAGGCGGTCGGCGGCCGCCATATCAATGAGTTCGTGCGTTGCTGCCTCCGTCAGCGGCGTTTGGCCCTGGGCAGGAGTGCGCAGGATGTGGGCGCTTCCTGGCGGCGCTGGCAGGAGCGCTGGCGGCGGCGGCAGCTGCGAATGGATTTCCGAGAGGGGAACCCCCCAGAGGCGGGGGCGGCGGGCGAGGAAACAAAGCGACGCGTGGGAGACAGGCACCTCCGAACGAACATATGGAAAGCCTCCAGCCGTCCCACGGACTTCTCCGCTTGCACTGGGTGTTTGGCGGGTTGCGTTTGGAGGAGGAACTGTCAACGCCGACGCTTTGAAAGTATGATTTTTGGTTCGTTCTTTACTATCAACGTTCCGGGCAAAATGTTATTGACATCTTAGATACGGAGACGTCTGCCAACTTGTGGTTCCAGGCAACACTTATCAAATAATAAATTATTAATTACGAGCTTAGCGCGAACCCTCTGGCGGGTATTTTTTGTAATTAAAAAAAAAGTGTTTTGGATGTTCTTATTAAATTGTAAACCTATCCACAGTTACAGAGGAAAAGATTTCATGATTGTGCCAAGCGAGTTGTTGTCGAGACGAGTGGAATATGGAATTTATTACCTCAGTAGGTGCCGTAAGTCACTAAAAACGCGTTTACGTTCCTTAAAAAAATAACTTTTTTCGGTCAGTATGTTAAAATTTTCCGGATGGAACAGGAAAGAAGTTTCTCACTAGCAGACAGAGACGCGCCGAATGACGACGCGTTTGCCTCGATTGGTTGACCGGAAGTGGTGTAACCGTGAGAGCAGCCGGACGCTAGTTACTACGCAAGGATATTACATGGCGACCTTTCAAGCGTGTCTTTGTGCTTAATATTTGAGCAGGTGTTTAATGTACACATAATTTTGTGTTTGTTAATCAAAAATCTCCAAATGCTTATTACATAATGCCAAAGAGTCCTCACAAATTTATGCGGGACAACTAGTTCACAATTCAGTTAATCACATACTTGTTTTTCCAATTCATATGCCACTTTTCTTCCAGCACAATAATACTGATATCTTGGTAATAATGTATAATATCTGGAGGTTCAGTTCTGACAGGACGATGCTTTGTTGTACACCAGAGGTAAACTAGGAACTAAACACGATTCCTTTGTGTAAATATCCAATTGGAAAGTACTCGTAGTATCCTTTCCTCTCATTTTAAAATAATACTAGATATGTTTAAGGAAAGTATGTATGGAAACACATAATGCATTAAAAATCTCTCAATGTAAAATAAAAAAGCCTGTATATTAGATAATGCAACTATACCAATGGATATTGGATACAGCTATAAAAGGGAGAATTTGCACGACATTCAACAATAGACAGGGTCTTCTGCGCATGCAAAGATGCGCAAAAGTGATGCGATACTCGAACTGCGCAAAAATCGATAGTGCTGTCGGAGCGCTATGTCGTGCAAAAACTGCCTAATTTTGGCGTATCCGCAACAGCCTTGCTGGGCACGTGGCATGAGGCACGTGGCATTAGGCACGTCGCGCCGCGCAACGGCGGAGCCCCGAAGAGCGTTGCGCAAGCAGCGCGAGGGGGGGGGGGGGGGCGAACAGGGGGCCACGGGCAGGAGGCACGGAGATGCCTTTGATCAGGGGCCGGAGCGACGTTCGACCGCCGTTCTGCAGCTGTTACGCAGGATTCATGTAAAGTAGTAGTGGTCAGGGCAATGTTTCGCTATTACAATGTATTGTACGTCATGCGCTACTTGTCACATAATTGTTAATCACGTTTTACCTTCAAGTAATAATTCCGCCATGATGGTGTGAGATGGAGTGGAATGGATGATGGGATGAGATGGAGTGGAATGGATGATGGGATGAGATGGAGTGGAATGGATGATGGGGGGTGAGATGGAGTGGAATGGATGATGGGGGATGAGATGGAGTGGAATGGATGATGGGGGGTGAGATGGAGTGGAATGGATGATGGGGGGTGAGATGGAGTGGAATGGATGATGGGGGGTGAGATGGAGTGGAATGGATGATGGGGGGTGAGATGGAGTGGAATGGATGATGGGGGGTGAGATGGAGTGGAATGGATGATGGGGGGTGAGATGGAGTGGAATGGATGATGGGGGGTGAGATGGAGTGGAATGGATGATGGGGGGTGAGATGGAGTGGAATGGATGATGGGGGTGAGATGGAGTGGAATGGATGATGGGGGGTGAGATGGAGTGGAATGGATGATGGGGGGTGAGATGGAGTGGAATGGATGATGGGGGGTGAGATGGAGTGGAATGGATGATGGGGGGTGAGATGGAGTGGAATGGATGATGGGGGGTGAGATGGAGTGGAATGGATGATGGGGGGTGAGATGGAGTGGAATGGATGATGGGGGGTGAGATGGAGTGGAATGGATGATGGGGGGTGAGATGGAGTGGAATGGATGATGGGGGGTGAGATGGAGTGGAGTGGAATGGATGATGGGATGCGATGGAGTGGAAATGGATCAATGAAAACTGTCAGGAGATTTCGAAGAACGCTGCCGCTCATTCGGGATCTCCGCGCGCTGGCTTGCCGCTTCCGTGGCAGCGTGGGAGAAGCCGAGCCACCGATCCACCTTGAGCCGAGCGTGGGTGCGACCAGCGGGGGCGGGCGCGTCATCGAAATAGGGAACGGAGACAATCGAGCGCTGGGAGGGGCGGGGGGCGTGGGTGGGCAAGGACGACTGCTAGGCGCAACGGCGACGGAGTGATCGTTCAGCGGCTGGCATTTGCGAGCATTGCGCCACTCCCTCGCTTTTTGCTCTCGGGGGGCGATTGGCGCGCTAATAATAGCCGCTTCACTTGTTGTGTTCACGAATTGCACTTGAGTCGTTCTCGTTTGCTGCTTGTCATGGGACCGGCAAAGGTGGCTCAGGGCATGAATTGGTGCTACTGCAGTGTTTCTAACCTAGGGTCCGCAGCCTGGCAGTGCAAGACATTCGACACTAGCTTGTTAACTACGTCGAATTCAGCCTGTCTGCAGAAGAATTCAAGTGGCCAGCTGTATTCATAAGAGTTGGTTGTTTCCCTTGATTTCTCCGATCAATACCAGACGATTGCTAGAGCAGAACATATATACAGTACATTGTTACAGTCCGTTTCGACATAGCGATCGTTGTACAATACCGCTTCCGAAGATATGATTGGTCAGAAGGGAGAACCGGTAAGAAAAATCGGATAGAAAAAGCGATAAACTTTTTGAGATACACCGCCTTGATCGGGGCGTTTTGAATGTATAGTCAAACACCATTGGTTTTAATTTCACGTCCGGAATGGGCAATTTAATCTTGTGTTACAATTAAAAGTCACCAAATCGTACCTGCCTACAGGTTACTGCACGAAATGTTCCTGGCCGCAGTCTCACCAACCACTAAATAAAGAAGGAAGTGTCTTATGGAATAAGAACAGCTGCCTTACGGAAAAATCAATCGGTTCCGCGAAAAAGGAGCCGTTAAGGGAGGAGTCCGCTTAATCGAGGAGGCTGGTTCATGAGGTTTCTCTGTACTCGTATTAATGGAATAAACTCCGTATTTGCCAACAAGTATCTGCCTGTTCTGTGGGCTATACTACAAAGAAGGGGGTGTAACGGATAAGTAACCATATTGATTCTCTGAAATCCTACATTTTGTAAAGATTATAATGTATTATCGTTGTAAGTAGATATGGCAAAATCATGTTTTTAAAACGTCAATATTTTCGAGCCGAAACATCGATATTAGAACATCGATATTTTGCTTTCGATGTTTTCTTCAGAACGATGTATTCTCACAGGAACATCTCTGTTTAAAAACAATTTCTCATGATATAATGCTTCATGCATATATTTTATTTGTGGATCGATCGCTATTAACAGCCGTCGACAGCTATCACTATTATAGATCTCCAGGCGGCACGCAAGTTTCCTATTCGCAACCTTTCTCCAGTGCTGTTACTTTTCTGATTATTTTGTACGTAGTAGTAGTATTGTGAAACTAATTGAATCTTGACTTCATTGAACATGGATTGGAGTATTAAGAGGACAGTCAAGGCAGAATATACATTAACTAATATTGAAGTGTTAAGTGTCACATTAGAACTAGAATATTTTACTTAGAAGTATTTCATCATGTGAAAACGTCGGTGTTTTCACCGTCGGTGTTTTCACCGTCGGTGTTTTCACCGTCGGTGTTTTCACCGTCGGTGTTTTCACCGTCGGTGTTTTCACCGTCGGTGTGTTCAGCGTCGGTGTGTTCAGCGTCGGTGTTTTCACCGTCGGTGTGTTCACCGTCGGTGTGTTCACCGTCGGTGTGTTCACCGTCGGTGTGTTCACCGTTGGTGTGTTCACCGTCGGTGTGTTCACCGTCGGTGTGTTCACCGTCGGTGTGTTCACCGTCGGTGTGTTCACCGTCGGTGTGTTCACCGTCGGTGTGTTCACCGTCGGTGTGTTCACCGTCGGTGTGTTCACCGTCGGTGTGTTCACCGTCGGTGTGTTCACCGTCGGTGTGTTCACCGTCGGTGTGTTCACCGTCGGTGTGTTCACCGTCGGTGTGTTCACCGTCGGTGTGTTCACCGTCGGTGTGTTCACCGTCGGTGTGTTCACCGTCGGTGTGTTCACCGTCGGTGTGTTCACCGTCGGTGTGTTCACCGTCGGTGTGTTCACCGTCGGTGTGTTCACCGTCGGTGTGTTCACCGTCGGTGTGTTCACCGTCGGTGTGTTCACCGTCGGTGTGTTCAGCGTCGGTGTGTTCAGCGTCGGTGTGTTCAGCGTCGGTGTGTTCAGCGTCGGTGTGTTCACCGTCGGTGTGTTCACCGTCGGTGTGTTCACCGTCGGTGTGTTCACCGTCGGTGTGTTCACCGTCGGTGTGTTCACCGTCGGTGTGTTCACCGTCGGTGTGTTCAGCGTCGGTGTGTTCAGCGTCGGTGTGGTTTTTAACGGCATGGGAAACCTTTCGGTGATGTATCGATGATTATCTCAACTTTACCATCACTAGTTGTAAGGAAGGGGGCGGTAGTGATGATCTCGCGGCGGGAGGTGGACGCAGGCCTCCTCGTGCGCGGGCGAGGACGCGACGTGACGCGATGCGACGCGAGCGCGGCGCGACGCGGCGGCGGCGACGCTCTGAAGCAGGCGAAGGGCAGCGAAGGGCGCGCGCGAGGGCGACCGACTGCGCAGCAGCCCACGCGGCGGCACCGGCGGGCGTGGCCGGACCAGGGCGGAGACGGTGGCAGGGGCGACGGCGCTGCGCTGCCCTGCATAGGCGCGGCCCTTGGCGCACCCAGGAATTCAATTCCCGATGGACGACGCGTGTCGGAGATAGCGTCTCCTCACGAGTCGATAAACTGCGAATAGTTCAAAACTTGTCATTGTCGATCACTTAAATGGGACACGGAAAGCCTTTATGTAAAGAGGACGTCATACTAACAGCCAGATATTATTGTCTCTAGATTTAGATTTTTCACTGTAAGCATTTGGCATTTTTGTGTTCTAGGACTTATGTAATCTATAATGATTTCGAAACCTGGGCTTTCAGTCCAATGCTGCTTAAGGATACCTTTCTTAGTCCTCGTGTTTTGGATGTATTCTATATCTTCAAAATTCGAACAGATTTTAGAAACTTATTTGTATCTTGAATGACGTTTGCTATTAAGGTGCAATAACAGTCGGCAAAAAAGACCATTATCGCATTACAGTATACTGTAGATTTCATGGTGGATCACTAGCGCTCGCAATTTTGTGAACGCACTAGATATGAATTCTCTATGTAACACTTTTTGCAGCTTTACAGTCAATCGAGAATATTCTTCAATAACTTTTTACTGGTTCCAAAAATGTAAGAAAAAGTAATTTCTTTCGATTAAAATGAATTGGTTATTAAATAATTGAACTTGTCATTTGGCGTAGGGAAAATACTCATAGAGGCAGGCTAGCTTCCAAATGCCACTCAGGCAGCTGTTGCACATTCAATATAATTATCATCCATTTTGTCTTCCAGATATTCCGAAGACTAGCAATTCCCCAGCAGTGAATCATGAGAGTATTGCATTTCACTTGTGTCGCGCCCTGAAAAAAGGTGAAAATGTTCTTCCAGTAGTCGTACATCAACTTGCGGCATCAAGAAAACAAGATTTACGCCGGAGACTTTAGTTCAGAAACAAATTCCTATGAAAAAAATGTGTTATGTAACTGAAATAGAAAATCTTACTGCTGTTTGATTTTTCAAATGTTTATCTTGGAGACGACGTGTTGTGATCAAATCCCATGTTGACTTTCAGCGTAAATAGATCAACACGCATGGACCATCCGGGAAATTAAACAGGATGAAATATGAATAGTGAGTCACTCGCTGTCCAAGACGCACAGGGAGTTATGCGCAGCCGAGCTGTACTTCTATGGCGTCACGGACGTTCAGGCACCGCATTGCAAGGCGAATCGGAGGGCGGGGCGTGGCAGAGAAGGGATGTTAGTGGAGCGAGCCAGGCAGGGAGGGCAGCGAATGGTAGTGTAGCGTCGTGCCACGCTCAAAACAGACAACCACGTGGAAATCGGAGAGCATCGCCGGATGTTAAACAAAAGGCGGAGTAATGAGGCACTGGGACTTTCCGTGGACGTAGCGGACCCAGAGCGGCTTTGGGGAGGACGCAATGGGAGCGGCGGGTAGAGCCAAAGGGCCTATATAACGGCCAGGAGAACAATGCCCCAGTCTTCTTGTGCTAGCGGCATCGGCGGCAGGTGATGCGCGTGTCTGTGCGTGTAGGTGCACTAGGGCGAGGGGCCCGCAATTCATTGTCGTGACTTGCGAGACGCGTATATGGTCTCAAAGTAGAGCGGCTTCATACAGGGAACATCGGTGGTATGTTGCGGTGTGGTAGCCGTTCTTAAATTATCTCTCCTTGTCTATTTATTTAGGGTCTATTTATTTAGTTTATTGTGAGCAGGGTAGTTGTTAAATTGAGACTGCGGTCTAGATTGTTAATAAATCTATTGTTTTACAAACCACTCTCGTCTGTGTTCGATTACACCCGTATGACGTCACAGTAGCGAGGCTTGGGGTAGGCATCGCGGTGCAGGACAGGGCTAAGGTTGGCTTTAGCGCAGAGGGAGTAAGTGAGTGAAATTAATGAATGGTTATGTATGTAATGTTAAACAAGTATGGATGATGCGTGTACGTAAGAGAAAAAAAGTCATCGAAAAGACGACTTAATGAAATTGGTTCATTTTGCACATTGGTATTTTCGAAATATAAAATTCGAAGAACGAAAGTTCTATGAAATCAAAAGTTGCATTTTGTATTTATGTAAGGTCTGAGCTGATTATAACAGATTGTATATTTGAATTGTTAGTTTAGACCAAGAAATAATATGAATTGTAAAAATTCTTTGGTTAATGCACAAATAATTGAAACAATAATACATCCACATATTCTTAAATCGCAGCTCGTTGTACCAACCTTGTAAAAAAGTGACTGCATTATATTTTGTCTAATCTTGTGTGTATGAGGGTAAGTTGAATACGTCAATTATTGTGTTTTTGAATTGCGAAAGGTAAGACGTGATTTGAAACTTCTCCACGTAACGAGAGTTCATGTATGAAGTTTCGATAATTACATTAATTGAACGTTTGTTTTGTGGTGGGATCGCAACGTAATAATTAGCAGCAGGGCTGTTCTAAAGGACGGTGCTGCCTCACGGCTCTGTCAGCAGGGCTGAGATTCCTATTGGACGTATCCTACGACCACCATCGCATTTTCATTTCGCTATTCGACGTGAAGCAGATCTTCCATCTAGTTAGAAAATAATGTATTGTTTTGTTCCTCCGCTTTTAAGAAAGAATGCAAAGTCATAGAGCAGCACATCGCAACTTTGTCCTTTATTATTCTGCCTCGTTCAGCAATTTATTTTATTCCCTCCTGTATTCCATATTTACACATTACAATTCCCATTTTATTCCTTCTCGTCTTCAATCATCGTGTTATCACTAAATCTCTCATATCTTTTTACGGAAGACTTGTACCTCCTTTGCACAGCTCTCCATCATGATTCTAATTTTCCTCTTCAAATCCACATTTCCCAAAAAATACTTCTTCTCCTTTCTGCCACCTTGCCGTTCTGCCAATATTTACCTTTCAACTCATTTCTTCTCCGCAGTCTTTCTATCTCTTTTTTCGTCGTAGTCGTCTTCTGATGATATCTTGTTGACAAGCGTACAAATTGTTCTTCAACTGCTCGAAGAAATGTCTCTTTCATTATTTGCATAGGAATGGAGTCGGAAACTGGGATTTCCTTGTACTCCCAGAATACTACTTACTCGCAGAGAAATAGTCAACTTCAATACTATTCACCCAGTGTTTCCATATCCCTTAAAAAGGGAGGTGTCATACTCCGAAAATCCAATGGGTACATCTGCACTGGATATGTTTTCGGAAGATAATTGTAATCAATCACGTGTAGAAGGAATTTCATTCATCCTGCATGTTGCAGAGTTTGTTATTCCCGTTAATTTACGAAATACACGTAATAATTCACTATGTAGCTCGTAACTTTATTATTGAACACAGTGTGTTCATTATGCTAATTATCGTATGTAGATAGTAAAATAGCGGGCACAGAATCATCCTAATAACATTACGTACGTAAACGCTGTGTATAACGAGTTATTTTTAGACGTCTTATGCCCTTGACACTTCTGCTTTATTGGAGCTGATTCTCCCAAGCAGTGTACACATCCAGTCAAATAACTGTTTACTTAGCTACACCACTGATGAGGGTCAATGACGAATATGCAAGTGCGTTTGTAAAACTGAGAACTTTCCTTATGGAGTGAAATTGTAAAAGTTGATTAATTGTGAATTTTTCGTGCTGTTAACTGAATATAAGGTTTGATAGACTCTATTCCACCTTATACCAAGGCTGCCCAAAATTGAGGCCGTAAGTCTGCTGCGGCCACGTGGGTTCCCAAGGGCGGGTCGGGAGCGAAGCGGGTCGGGAGCGAAGCGGGTCGGGAGCGAAGCGGGTCGGGAGCGAAGCGGGTCGGGAGCGAAGCGGGTCGGGAGCGAAGCGGGTCGGGAGCGAAGCGGGTCGGGAGCGAAGCGGGTCGGGAGCGAAGCGGGTCGGGAGCGAAGCGGGTCGGGAGCGAAGCGGGTCGGGAGCGAAGCGGGTCGGGAGCGAAGCGGGTCGGGAGCGAAGCGGGTCGGGGGCGAAGCGGGTCGGGGGCGAAGCGGGTCGGGGGCGAAGCGGGTCGGGAGCGAAGCGGGTCGGGAGCGAAGCGGGTCGGGAGCGAAGCTGGCAGGCCAGCGCGCGTCGCCGCAGGCAGAGAGGGCGGACGGTTCAATAACCCTCCCCGTCGCCGCCCCCACGCTTGCCGCCCCCGGCCCAGTGCTGGAGACTGGCGACCGCTACTTGTCGCCCCCCCTTCTGCAAGGGACATACGTGTCCAACTCTGGCAACATTTCCAGAAGCATTTGACAAATAGACGCAGATGTAGGCATTACCTCCGCCATCCTGTCTTTTTTTTTTTTTCGTAAGATGGCTCATTGGGCCATCAAGAAATTATTTCTTCAAATTATGTATATTAGGTGTTTTGCGCAAAGTTATTGATTCCTCTTCACCTAAAAAGTGCCTGAAATTTTGTTTACTGTGAAGAAACGTCCATAATGACTTAAATCATATTATGCCCTATTTTGAAGGTATATGATAAAGATACAAAATCCCGTTAAATGTATGCAGACGATGAGTAGAAAACCTTATTTATTCTACAAAGTGTCTGCTTTTTCCGGTCCCTCCCAATCCCACGCTCGCCGCTTCCGGCTCGGGGTACGGACAACCGCCATGTCGCCCCTCCCCCCCCCCCCACTTCTCTGTGCAACACACGGATCCCTTCCCCGAGCGTCATCTAACGTAGCAGGTCCAGGTTCTATGGTAGGATGAGGCGTTGGCCTATTAACCATTATTCTACAAATCGGGCCTTTTGTTTCGCCGCCTGCCCGTCCAGGACTTCACGTCGATAACCAATGGCCCAGTGGAGACAGGAGGCGGGCCTTTGACTCCTGTCGGCTTACTTTCGAGCCACCTGTCCAACTCGCTCTTGTGCCGCATGTAGTTCAGAGTTCTTCTGTATATAGAATTTCCTGTTCGAATGATTTTCTCTTACATAAGTGCATTTGACCAGAAATCATTATTTCAACATTTGTCTAATTTTTTTATGACCGCTGCATAATAGGAATTTGGAGAATGGAATTTTTTGAAAAAATAAAAGTTAAGTGTTTAGTGATTAAACTCAACTTCATTACCATCCAACAAATTTAATTTTATCGACTCGTGTTATTTATTGCTCGATATTTAATGAACACTGATTCTCATTAAAATTTATTCGAAACGTTATTAAATGTCGATAAATTATCGTTAATTGGCGGTTGATTGTCCTAATTACAACTCCTGTCCATGTTTCTCCCCATATTTATATCGTCACACTGTAATTCACACGTATTAAATCCATTTGTACAACTATTGAAACAATCATTCCATCCATATCTTCGTCGATTGACTTTTTTTGCTTTTAATTACTTGGGGATAACTTCGATTTTTGCGGTCTCCATCTTGAGCCTAAACAAGTGATGAAAATTTACTTAGCCCAGGCATCAAAGCAAGTCTTTGAAGGATGTGGAAAAGACTCATTATGCACAACATCACGCCAGAAAATAGCAGTAGTTAATGCTGAGAGATTAATTAAAAGAAACTAAAATACTTCTACGTTCACTTCCACGAGAACGAAACACACGACACGTGGATCCTTCGAAGCAGTGTTTTGATTGGAATTTAATTTCGTATGCAATATTTTTCCCCTGCCTTGTATCCACCTTAAAGTTAGTGCTATTATTTGTTTGAGCCTGGTTTGACTTTCGATAATAAAGCCCGCAATGAGCCTTTTCTTTTGAACATGAAATAGTGTCACACACGTGAGTACAACTAAAACACGGTGCGGCTCCAACCGGTAACGCTTATTACAACGTACGGTCTTTGATGATTGTGAGATGAAACGCTCCGTTCACCTGATGTGTCTTCTGTGTTGGTCCCATCCTCTGCCCCGGGGCCACCGCATCCGCAGCCTTTGCCGCCGCCGCCGCCGCCGTCGACCGCTCCCTCGTGCGCGCGCGCACGAGCTCGCTCGCTCGCTCACCCGCGCTTGCTCGGCGTTCGATCACGTGGGGGCCACACAGCCGCCGCCGCCGCCGCCGCCGCCGCCGTGACGTGGCAGGCACGCAGGGAATGTGGCGGTGGCGGCAGTGGAGGCGGAGGTGCGATTCCGGCCGCGGCCGCGCGCCGCGAGTGCGCCACCGTCGCAGGCCGCTGACATGGCGCCCCCTCCCCCGCCACCGCCACGTTTGTAAACACAACCGGACGCGACGACACGTCGCGTGCAGCTCGCCACGTTGTGCGCACCAACGGATGGTGTTGGAGGTGATAATCGCTTTCTCTTTTTTGGCGTTTTTCTCAATGGCTGATTTTTCTGAGGTGCACAGTTGCCGGAACGCCGTTGGGAGAAAATTCCTCTCATATTTTCTGTCTCAAAACCGCCAAATGGAACAATTGGGTAACGGTGTACAACTACAGGGCAATGGGTTCTTGAGAAAATGATGCTATCAATCAGTTCATAGGAGAAACTTAATGAAATGAGAGATTATTGTAAAAGGCAGATAGCATTTTATTATAAAAAGCTAAAAGCCGATAGAGAAAATCGTTGTTTCTTGAACATGCTTGTGCAACATGTAGTTTAAACTTAGATACATAGTTACACACTTTGACGGTTCTTGCTCATGAGCTGCAAATACGCCACTTTATTTCTACTCTCATTCCCAGGATTTTTGAAAGGCTACAAAGATGGAGCTTGCAGTGTCTTTGGGCATGAGGTCTTCTGACAGCTGGTAAAAACCGTCTAAAAGCGTACTTTCGAAGCTCTCATTAATTTTCCGAGAACGACGTTATGGATGTAAAACTGTAAATTTTTGAAGTTGGTATTGAATATTGAAGGAACGTCACGAAAACACTTAATGTATAAAAAAAAATTAAAATTAAAAAAACAAAAATTAAAAACAAAACAAAACACTATAATAAAAATTTTTTTCATTCGCGAAATTATACCAATTATTTCACTGAAGTTTTTATTTGCATATTGCATATTTAGAAACGTGACTGCCAGAGCGTAACGGGACTTTGCGAATTGTAGATTTTGATTTCTCCATTCCGTTCTTGAGCACTATTCTTGACGAGATTTGTGCAGCGAAGCGCGCGACACAACTTGAACTGACGGTAAGGTCATTCGCCGCGCTGACAAGGTCTTTCGGAAGTGCGCATTTGGCGACTCAAAGCGCCACGACTATGTATTACACACGAAGAGAAAACTTTGAACCCTTTTTTAAGCACATTGCGCGGCCGGAGGAGTGTGAGATTTGGCATAAGTTTGTATGAAGAAGGAGCGCATACAGCTACAAATTTATGTATATGTAACAAATATATTAAGTTAATCAATGTAGCTTAGAGAAGCAACCCGCAACATCATGCAACTCACTATCGTCCATCGTACGCAATTCGGAAACGATGCGTTTTAGACCCTTAAAACCTCATGTTCGTATTTCTTAGGAGTCTTGTTTTCTACGCCGTAATGTACAAAAGATAACATTTTTAGACGTTTAATTCCAAGCTTAGCGTTTAAGAGAAAAATACTTCGGCTTTTGTGTGCATTTGTGTTCATGAAAAGCATCATATTAATAATAGTAATACTCATTGTAACTTTCGCACGTGAACGATAATAGTTTTTACAAAACGTCGTTTTTTTATTTTTTTATTTTTTTATTTTATTTTATTTTTTTACTTAATATAACATTTCACATGCATAACGGATATTGAAGACAGTGTATTTGACGTCTGAAGGATTTTACTGGCGCTTGAGGCCTCGGGACCAGTTTCCGTTGTTTCTGATCCACGCGCGAAGGCCGAGACGCCCAATGATCCAGTTTTCGTTGGTAGGTTTTCAAATTTCAGATGCATTGCAGGGAATTAAGGCAAATAAAACATGTTAATGGTGTATTTTAACGCGCTTGCAGATGAAGTAATAGAACAAAAAAGAAAAAAAAATGCAATAAGTATACAGGTGTACTCTTTGATAAAATAACCTCAGTAATATTCAAAATTAAAAAATTAATGAATTACGGTCGAATTTCGACCATTTGGCGACCACTAGTTAGTATAAAAGAGCGGATCTACAAAAAGGAGGAAAGCGTATCCAGAGTTCAATTTAAAAAATAATTAAACATTGTACTAAAATAACAAGTTAATGAAATAATTCTGTTCTAGATACAATGTGCAAAAATCACGTGCATATTTAACGTTTTCAGGTTTGTTATATCACGGAAGACTTGACTCAACGGTTTTGCTCCTTCTCACAGAAATACAAGTATTTACTTTTATCTTGCAGATAGATAAAATAGGAATGAAAAAGGGACAAAAAGTTTGTAAATACTACTGCATTACGTAACGTAAGCGTATTTATATTTGTGTAATTTATAATTATTTAAAATTTCATTTAGTATTTTACTTTAAAGCAATCTCCCATTTAAATTAGATAAAATGAATTAAGTGAATTTAATTCAATATACATTAAATAAAATTGTCATATAATTTTGTTTGTATTAGATTTAAATATAACAAATGATTTTTTAATTAGTAGAATTAGAAGTAGTATTAATTAGTGACATTTAAATTAGATAAAATGAATTAGGTGAATTTAATTCAATATACATTTAATAAAATTGTTATATAATTTTGTTCGTATTAGATTTAAATATAACAAAAAGGATTATTTGTCTTGTACATCGTTAATTTTGTATTTGCGTAATCATTTATTTGTGATCTCCTTTAATTCTGTCATTATTTACCAGAACTAAGAAATAGAGAAATTTCCCTCTCATTCGAGGTTTTCGATATCCGGTTTCGTATGTGGAATGTAGGGCGAGTGCTGCACCTAGAAGTACTCTTTCTCGCATCGACCTTGGCAAGTAGGGAGCTACTATTCCGGCATACTTTGTCGTACTGTTGTGCGCGTGTGGCGTGCAGCCAACCGTTCCCACCGCACTCACGGGTGACGATGGCATTCTTGTAGTGACGTCACGCCACGTTCGTACTATTTCTACAGCGAGAGTGTGAAAACGTGTGACGCAAGTAGGAGAATTGGACGTAATTTTTCCATCCTTTGCAGGAAGTGTATCTGGGCAAGAATTTGGATGGGTTTCAGACCCTTGGAGGAACATTCTCGTGAGCGGTTTGCGGCACTGGTTCTCTCCTTTCTAATTAAGACTTTGACCCAGTATTGGCTTGAAGTAAATAGGCACCTCGCAGAAAACCTCCATTTACGTTGGCCATCTTCCAGAATTCCACGCGCCGCGTTTTCTCCTCTAATCACTTCAGTTTTTACTCAAACTTGTGATGAAATGGTGCCAGTGTAAATTTTATAAATAAGGCGATGTTGAATGGCTTTCGACACACATCATACGAGCAGTTTTGGGATAGAATATAAATTTGGAACTTAAGAGGAGAGTTCTAATTGAACTACACTGTCCTCTATGTGCGAAAATGGTTCTGTCACATTTCCGTCGTCTCATCCAGGGACAACTCGAGAGATATCGCTTAGATAGTTTCTTGCAGCACGTAAACGTGTGTGTATTTGCAATTTTTTTTTAAAAGATTCAAATACCGAATTGATTATTTTTTAAAAAATATTTATTTTCAATAAAGATCAACAGCTGGTTGCTGCTTTACATTATTTTGTTCACATTGTTACCTTATTATACATATACTTTTGTGATGAATGTAGCAATTAAATAACAAAGGAAATTGATTATAATATACAATACAAAGGGTATAGTATGTATTTACACTAATTCTTACACAATATTCTCGTACTGATTCTCGCACAACATTACCACACATGCCTGGAGACCGGTCGGGAGCTTAGAGCTCGTCCTGGCTACCCGACGGTAGGTCAGCGCTGGATCTAGCCATACAGTAGGGGAAGTTCATCGCCACCTCCTGAGCAAAACGTGCACTACAATGGGGACTAATTACCACATTAGTTGACGCGCCCGTAATCTCGATCAACGTTTGGGGAAGAGGCTCTCCATTACTAGGTAACTCTAAAGTGTTCAGCATAAATTTATTTGTACTTATTACTCGATTCATTAAACTTATATTACTTATTCTTTCAGTCTCTCTGTATGCTCTATTTACTTACGACTATAAATTCAAATTTAGTAAGGTTTAATGTAAAAGGAAGTCCAGAAATGAAATTACCCTTCATCGTGTTTTTGGCTACGCAGTCTTGGGTCCGAATATAGTGTATAGTCCACTTGACCAACTAAAGGTGCTATTAATCTATTCCTTGGTTGCCGTGGTGCCGAGTTTGATTCCACTCTTCGTATTTTTTTTATCAATTCTTTATTTTGATGCGTTTTGTGTAAGTAGTTGTTAAACTAAGTATACACCATCTATTAAGACAATTATGGCATTCTGTAATGTTAATCAATTCAATTTGTACTTTATCTTTGAACTCAATGTGCATTAACATATTAACTGAGTTAAGTACCCAATAATATTATGAAATTGTGTTTCTGGTTCGTGTACTTGTGAGGAGTGTTCCAAAAAAAGAATCAGAAAGCGAAGTATTGTTATTAACACCTGTTTTGGACAGTCACTAGTAAAACTATTATTTCGGGGCATGCAGAGCGTGCTAAACGTTCAATTTTTAGCACCAGTGCTAAATGTGATGGACTTGAGTGGCTAGGAAATAGAAGCTTTAAAGGAAAAGTGTAAAGCCAGAAGAAAGTAGGGGGAGTTAGTATGAGTTATGAAAAACTGAGAAAAATGGGGGGGAGGGATGATAATGTGTATATATAATTTTCATATATGTGAAAATATGTAGTTTTTATTGTAGAACGCAGAAACTGACTGAAGGTTAGAGGATAATCTATAAAACAAAAAAAAAAGGAGGGAAAAGTTTTTATAGCATTGCGCCACACGTCATATCGTCCTTGTGTCGCAACCTTTCCTACTAGCAAATTAAATAGTCACTTTTACTACTCAAATCACTATTTTCAAATGAACTCTTATTGGAATGGTTTGTTTTGATAATTTAATTTGCAATGTCGAAAACACTCCAGTTTTCCTTCTGTAAAATTATTTGACTGGCAGTATGCTACGAGTACGCTATGCTAGAGATGCAGTACGTACTGCATCTCTTCAGATGTAAAACTTTGAGCTCAGAGGTAATACGTGCAAACTGTGTAATGAGGAGAATTCGTTGATCACTTACAACTTGGCTTCTGCTCATTTACAGTGTTTACTACGACATTCTGATATTGCGAATGATGTATTCACTATCAACTAGAAACATCCGTGGAATTCAGCTGCACTTAATATCAAGTACCTCTATATTTAAAATATTGACGATTTTTCTTTAGGAAGAAATTTGAGCTTCTACTTAACCAACATTCGTGATTTTTTTCTTTTAATGAAAGATGGGGCCTCAATTGTGTTTAATTGTAATTATATATTATTTAATATATAATTATAAAAGTAATATTAACGCTTATCTCTTGTTTGCTGATGGCACCGTTTGGTTGTGAGTTTCAATCTGTCTGTCTGAACGCATTCGATGTTAGCAACTTTACTTTCAAAGCAAGTGCTCTGTTGCCAATGTTTCTCCCGATTGACAGTTTTGAAGGGAAAGCATAACCTCCGTTCAATTCATTAAAAAAGTATTTTAGTTACACATTATGTCTTAACTTAATTGACCTATTGAGAGACGTCGAGATTCAGCTAATTCGTTTCATACATTTTTTCATTATTTGCTTTTGTCCATTTTGTGCAAGAAATAAAGTACCTGAAGTTATTGCAAATATGCAGCGTTAGATAATGGATTTTTCAGGTAAACTTTCTATCAGTAAACCATAGAAGTGAAATGGGCCATGAGGCAATTCACTTAGTCGGATTGACGTCAAACGGGCTGGATGAAAGATACTACATAGGTCAACGCAAGCAAGCCGATAAGAATGTTCCGTCGCATGTTGTATGACACAATCAGTAATAAACAAAAACATCAAGGATCTGAGATTGACAGTGTATCTCCAGAGAAGGTCCTTTGCAGGGATGTGGAGATACAGTCACTATTTGGAATTGTCTGTCGACCTAAAAAACAGATGTGGCAAATAATGTTTGAGTTACAGAGCAGAAAAAAACATTGCCTTCGTTGAATGGTGTCAATGTCAGTTATCTGGGTTCTGGAAACTTTTACTTTTGCCCACCATAGTCATGGTTTTAAGAGCACATAATAATTGTGCCCGGTATTTCTTTATTGTACGTTTACATGAGTTTTCCAAAGCTCAGTGAGAAGTTTTCTATCATTCGAAAAAATTATTATTCGTGGCAAAAACGGGTTACTTTGTGCGCGTAGCATTATTTATCAAAAAAATAAATATTAGAAGCATATGCGTGCGCCATACGGATTACGCACGCATATGCTCCTAATATGCTCTATTAGATTCGTTGGAGACCTGGCCATTTTACCAGGCCAGTATACTGTGGGGACCTGAAGCAATAAGCTTGTATTCATAAGCATTTATAAGCAAGATAATTTTCGTTATTCGTTTTGGTACCAAGTAATATCACGCGGCGAACTAACTCATCTTTACGGTATTATTGTACCAAACAGTTGCTGTAGTGAAGAAATAGTAATCGTGAAATTTAAGAAAATCTTGATTTTAAACATTCAAGGATGATTCAATAACCAACATTTTGATTGCTGGCTTCTGCTCCCAAGATTATGCGGAATAATATTATCTTATTTAAATGAAATTTCCATTTTGATTCATTTTTGAATTTCTGAAATTTATCTTTCAAAACGAATGAGTATGTGTTGAAATTATCATAAGGGCTAACTATACGTTCATTCAGTATAATGAAAAAAAAACCCACTGCATGTTTGTATTCTTTCATATTCTTTTCTTATATTAACTATCCTTATTGGGACCTCTTTAGAACGAAGATTGTCCTTTTAAATTCTTCGTGTAGTGAATTCGGTAGATCTTAGTAAAAACTAAACAGAAATTTATAAAAAGCAAACTAGACAAACTTTTGCCCGCCAAAGAAGCCGTTAACGTGTAGTGCCTGATTGGACTACCGACCTCAATTTCATGAGGAGATTTTGTCGTCAATTAAACGGGTGTCGAAGTTCTAGAGAATTAGGGCCGCACCATACGCATTCAGCTCGTTTCCTTCGTACACCTGACACGTCGGTCTTTATGCCATCGACACTCAACGAACACGAGAACTAACATGAGAACCTCAAAGTAAAGCAAAGGTTCTGGATATTAAAAAGTTCAGAATTTCTCCGCTAGAGATTAATCAAAGTTCCAGATACTAAATGAAACTATTTAATGGATATGATAAATATTTTCCGCAATAACGATAATTCTTCTCTGCAATCACAATTGTTCGCATTTCCACGTTTGAATGACAATGCGCCGTTCGTTCAATTTTCCCGCATTCTGATTTCGTAGCAAATTCTGTGAACTCATAATGTGCGGATAACGAAGTGAAGGCGAAGTTTGCCGTGTGCAGTGCACCTAGCCGCGTAAATCCCGGAATACCGGCGCGAGCGCTCAACTGCGTCGCAGAAACGGGCTGGCCATCGCCCGGCCGAAGTTCCGTTGAAGCTACGTCACGTCGCCGCCGCCGCCGCCGCCGCCGCCGCCGCCGCCGCAGCCGCCGCCGCGAAATCCCTCTTTCCCCTCCCCTCGCTACCCCTCCCCGTGGCCTGTCGGTGCTTCCCCCTCCACCGCCCCTTCGCCACTTTTCCCAGGGCGCGATTCCTCTACGCCGCCGGAGCGCCCCTGGCGGCCGCGCGCGCAGGTGCCGCGACCTGCCGACCGAGCGACGGGCCGAAAGCCCTCCCCGTTCCCCGCCGCCGCGCCCCACCCCCGCCGCCTGTTTGTAAACACGAGGAGCAGCCGGCGGGCGAGGGCCCCGGAGGGGGCTGTGGGTCGGATCCACGCCGCGCCGCCCTGCACTTCCACGCCCCGGTCCCAGCCACAGCCTCGGCCCCCGGGCAGCCGGCACTCCGGCACCCGCACGGCGCCCCCACCCTCGAGGCCTCCGCAGCCGCTGCCGCCGTCCGGGCTTTCGCCGACCGACGCAGTAACGCCACCTTCCCCAAATACCCACTTGGCCCCCGGGCGGCCGCAGTCTCCGCCGCTATCCGCAAACCCACCTTCCTTCCCGTCACCTTTGATCTCGATCTGGGCCTCGCCCCACCGTTCTACATCGTACACACCCCACCACCCTTTTTTTCCGTTATCTGCCTTGCACCCGGCGCCGGAGATACCCCTCCCCCTTCACTGTTCCGTCGACGGGAGGTGGTGCAGCATCAGACTCTACAAAACCGTCTGTCACCTCGGGCCAAAAACCACCCCCGTCGCTTTCGCCCTCGTCCTCGCCTGCATTCGAACCGGGTTAACCGGCATCTGCAGAGACATCCGTCATCCAGCCCTCCACAAGCCCCCGGTCACCCTCTCCTCTATCAAACTCCAACCCTCATTCCAATTCCGCCCCGACCTTGTTGCATGCGACGGGCAGAGGTCACAACCCTCCTCCTGCCACTCGCTCTCGCCCTCCCTCCGTGTGTCGTCGTCGTCGTCGCCGCCGTCGCCGCCGCCGTCGCCGCCGTCGCCGCCGCCGCCGCCGCCGCCGCCGCCGCCCCCGCCCCCGCCCCCCCTCCAACTTCCGCCGGCTGCCCCGGTTGCCAGGTAGCGCGACCTCCACCCGGGGCGGCCGGGGGGAGGGCGAGGCGAGGGCGCGAGGCAGCTGCCGGGGGCGGGGAACCGGGGCCGAATCAGCCGGCACGCGGCGCGGCAGACGAAGCCACAGCCATACACACGATCAGCCCTGGAAAGAAAGAACATTTAACATCCCCCCCCCCTTATTCCTCAATAAAGTTATGTACGCAGAAGAGCATACGTAATAATTGTACAGTTAGATTAAACTAAAATATTTATAAAAGCCCTCCCCTCTATACTTTGATTTATTTGTTGTGGTACTTGACGTACGTCAGCTGTAACGGTGTCATCCAATCGGGCGTTTGGATGTCATTAGTGACGTCACTGTGGTAATGTTCAAACTCCCGATTGGATGACACTACTAACACCTGATTAAATGTCAAGTGACAGTACAAATAAATCGAAGTATAGGTGCCTAAGCCGCCAGGCAGCACAATTTACAACAATAAATTGCCGCCTCCACTGGGATAATGTGGAAAAAACATTTTTTTAAATACTGGTTTCGAAGCAATATAATTACATTACAACTTTGCAAAGCTTATCGTAAGACGTTGTGACGTACGTTAGAGGAAACCATACGTTCTGAATCGCCAAGTGTTCATTTGTGCGCTCGAATATTTTGTTTTAAGGCCAAGATGGAAGTAGCTGCGAACTGCAACGTAAGAATTTGCTGCTAAAGCTACGTGCAACAAAATGCCTCTTCCTCATAATTTGCACTTGTTCAACTGCATACAAATTGTTTTGTATGATAGAACTATAATTAGCAGCTCATTGTACAGCCGTAGTTGGGAACAAATTCCGTTTATCAGGATCGCGTGCTGTGCATTGTATACGATACTAGTTGTGTGATGACACCCGATACTTGTGGTGGAGTATCGCTTTCCGATATGACTATTGTAGCATTAGCAGTGCATGTGCATGTGCATGTGCATGTGCATGTGCAGAGGCTCAAAAGCGATTTCATATCGAATACGCTACACCTCGAACAAAAACTATCTACTTTAACATGTTTAAGTGATGCTCTTAAATAATGTGCGTAGATCTCTATAATGTTCTGTTGTGTACCAGCATTATGAAGGACGTTTTCTGTTGCAAGAAATCGTTCATAAAAGGGCATTTTACGGCACGAATGATGGCATATTAGTATATTACAGCACGAATGATGGCGTCATCGAACATTCAGCCAATCGCAGCAAGAGAATCGTGGGGAGGTACCGGTGAAGGGAACAGCCGTTCAGTTTTCTCGCACAATGTCAAATACCTGAGACTTACTACAAAGTTGTTTCGCAAAAATTAAAAAGATTCTCTTATAAATGTATAATGCTTTTATACAAAAGAATAGCGTATGAAAATCGTTTATGATGTTGATTTATTGCATTCGTACTAATTTGAAATAATGCACCCAACGTCGCTCGGTTTTAAATTTACTCATGCAATAAAGCTTAACATAAAAACTTTTAATAGTTTATGCAATTAGTTTATAAATGTTATAAGCTAATGCTGTAAGGTACATGTAACATTTTATGTAATCAATCAATAGTAATTAGTCCAATCAAAGATGCTGTTACTTCGTAAATTTTCTTTAATTCAAAAAAGGGAGCACTTCTCCCTTCTGCTCCCCCGTTAATTAAGCTGGACGCACGATGTCATAAGTTGATCGGTTAATGCTATTTTCAGCCTGTGGATCAGAAAAAGAGCACTTTTGAAAAAGATTTGCAACTTCTTAACATGAACACGTCTCATATCCTTTACAAATGTGAGGTGCGAAGGGATATATCTTGGAAACGTAAAAGTGGTTGAAGCTTCACTAATTCTTTAATGCCCCAGAATGAGATAAACCATTGATGAGAATGCACTGTAATTCATATATGTATTACATATGAATGAACAAAAACTAAGAAGTAGTTTAATTTTTCAGGTATTGAAAGCGAATTAATCAAATTCCTTTAAAATCTGTGCCAAATCGAGATTCAGTTCACGAACAATTAGGGCAGTGAAAATTACATTTGAACGTATAAGTCCGTCAACCTACCATCTGCGTAGGGTGAGTCGAATTAAACTACCGTATTATTAAGTAGAAATCAACAAAATATGAGAGAGCAGCCGCCACAGACAGAAGGAAAAATTGAACATTTTTGTCAAATAAGGCACCTCACCTTTCATTTTTCTATCGTAGCAAATTGATTTAATAGCAAAATTTCTAGTGACTCATCAAAAGATAAGCTCCGTGATGTATCGTATCACACGAGCGAGTTTCACGCTACACTGTGCAGTTGGGACTATGGTGGCTGCTTTCCTTTCTCGCTTGCGGGAAATCTTGCCCTCTCGCTGTCTGCCTGCACGCCTACTACGCTCCTAGAAACTATTGATACGAACGAACCTCACTTCTTAATGTTCATTAAGCTTACGTTGCACATGAGTCTAGCGTCTGGGAACATTGCCACTTCAGTTTGTGGTAACGTGGGTCATATGGCTTTACCACTAATAGAGGTTTTTGGTGTTACTATATGTTCTTTTTTTTCGTTACAAACGTTTTCAAATGTGATGTGGATAGAGTTGCTGTGTGCTGATCATAATGGGAATGGAAATTTTGGAGCGTTGGATTTGTAGCACGAATGAAGTCTCATCGCAATTAGGACAGTTTCATGGAATCGTTAAAGAAGAAGAAATTCAGAAAGTGTTATGTTGTGTCTTTCTTTGACTTTTCGAATATTTCTAAATTAAAATTTGTTTTCAAACCTCTTTAAGCCCAGAGCCAAATTCATTTCTAAGGGGGGAGGGGTACGCATGATCAACTGCATTTTTAATGAGGTTTTATAAAAAAAAAGTGTCAAATACCTATTTAAATCTAAAACTTATTTATTTACATAAAGGAATATGGTCGCATTAACCACTCACGGTCATTGGGGACACATTTCGCATTTCACTTCGTAGCCAATTACAGTAACACGATGCACAGCTCAGCACACATTTACTTACAGTAATATTTACAAAATTCGTGGGTAGTGTTTGGGTTGCATTAGGAAACAAGACATAAGTACAAGTATTACATACATTGACTAAAAATGATGGAAAATATTATTCATCAACATGACCTCAACATGTTTTTCTGTTTAGGAATAAATGGTTAATGTTAGGCACTGATTTTGAAATATTTGAAAACACTTATATCTTCTTAGTTAACGATTTATAGAAAAAAAATTCAAAAATACGCTCCAGAAAGTCCGCTGATATGTATCATGGTAAATATTTGAAACGTATGATTGTTTCCAAATTATTTTCTTCAATGCTTTTTGTTAACAATTTTTCCTCTAATTTGTTCGAATAGTATACATTTGAAATCGATTACATAATTTGTTTTAAAAATATGGTAAATTATTGTAAGTCTTTAAACTGATTTAAACAAACTTTTAATAACGCAGTAACAATATTTTAAAATATTTATGCACTAATATACAAATTTTCCAACATTATAAAAGAACCTTTTCTGTTACAAGAAATTGTTCATAATCGGTCATTTTACGGCACAAATGATCACGTATTAGATTTTGTGTCACGAATGATTGCGTTACCACACATTCAGCCAATCGTAGCGAGAGAATCGGGGGGAGGTAGAGCTAAATGGGACAGCCGAGCACCGTTTACTCGCTCGATGTCAAATACCCGAGTCCTCGCCGGGAAGTTGTATCGCAAAATTAAGTTTGATTCTCTTATAAATGAATAATGTTATACAAAAAAATATAGTATGGAACTCATTTATAATGTTGCTTTATTACATTCGTACGAATTTTAAAACTCGCTTCAAAAGTCGCTCGTTTTCAAAGCATGTACTCACGCAATAAAGCTTAACATTATAAACTAATTGCATAAACTACTATTGTGTATAATAGTAAAGTAGGTAATGCCTGCTCTTCAAGCGAAGTCTAACCACGTGGTGAGTCGGCGTAGGTACTGTGCCCGACCTGACAGCTGCATGTGGGCCCCGCCGGCTTGCCTGCCGTGGGGAGTGGGCGGGGAAGCTGGGTTGGTCGGCGAGGTCGTTTGCGGCATTGAAGGACGCGCTTTCGCGAAAATGTACCCGCGACCTTCGCGCTTGATTAGCATGCTCACGCCCTCCCCTTCTCCCTCACCCCCCCCCCCCTGCGTCCCGCTATGCAGCGCCGCCACTAGAGGACGCCTAATATTGCATCCTTACTCTTACGAACTCGATTGCGTGAGCGTGGGTTGTCAGTCGCATTTAGCCCGAGTCGTTTTTCTTATTCGCACAACTTGTATTTAAGTTATCACGCATTTTGCTTTTTTTTAATTTCTGGTTTTAAGTACTATTTATTTTAATTGGTATTGGATTTAAAACAAAAGTAACATGGTAATTGTTGGTACGTGTTCATAGTTATGGAAATCAAGTTATGTTAACTACGTAATAATGAAACTGGAACAAGGACATCATAAAAGATTTTGAATTTTTTCTTGCGACAGTTTTGAAACTCTTTGAAGTTTTAACCATTGTTAGTATTCCATTTTTTTTGGAACGTGTTCGTTTTACTATATTGCTTGTTGATAACACGGGTTGCCAATGATTGTGAACATCCTCGGTTCCTTAGTTGCGGATGATCGGTTGTGAAATATATACTTAGATTTTTTTAAAGTGAGCGATAACATTGTTTTTTTTTTTACACCTCCTGCCTTGTAAAATGAATCTTTTAATTCGCGAACGTCCTTCTCAACGGAGCTCGTGGCCTAAGAAATGTGCTTACGACTGTTAAAAAGATTCATTTTATAAGGCAGTAGGTATAATAATGACCTAATGTCATTGGCCACTTAAAAAAAAATAGAAGGATAAAAATGTAAATCATACATATAGCATTGGCCCTGTTCAGATTGGTTATACAAGACAGCGTGTTTTTTAAATCTTTATGCCAGAATAAATATAAGTCCTTCAATCCAATTGCAGTTGAATGAGTAAAAGTACAGAATTCTCCTAAATTTCAGAAATAAAAAACACACTAAAAATCAATAAAATTGTAGGGGTTTCCGATTATATGCATAAATTGTGAATGTGTTGTTCTAGACGGTTTTTTATGGGTTGCATTTGCTAACGAGAATGTGAATCAAGATGGTGAACTGGCGTTTTTGATGTGCTCTAAGCTTGTTAAGCCAAGCGTAATTTTATGCGAAAGGTAGATTTTGAATATATTTTGTTGATATATCCACCTTAAAGTACAACCCTCCGTCGCGAAATTGTATTTAGAAAGTAGTAGTAATTCGAATCAACTTACATTTTATATTAGTAATGCTTTATATATTAGCTATGCATATAATCCAATTCTTTCAACTAAGAGTAACCTGATTTTCTGTCTTTGTACTTTCCTTACTGACTTCGTGTTTATTCTTTCATAACTGTTACAATCCTGAAAAAAACTTGGGTGAAAATCCAGAGTCTTTTGATGCGTCGATTCCATGGATTTCAAGAATAGACGTTTTGTTTGAATACAATGAGTGGGAATTTAGTTAAAACAAGACTGAGTGTGTATTCTTAACTACTTGAACTATCACCTCTACGATACGTTGAAGTGATTACCGAATAAAAAAGGATTCTTCTATAGGGATTTACGTTTTACATTAGATTAGTACCTCAGTCGAATATTCCTTAGGATTAATCTAAAAAATAACATTGATTATATATAATCCAATTGTCTAATACAATTTACTATTATTTAGATCGTTATTTAAGTAGTTTGATCGATAATTATTTCTTTACATTAAATTTATTGTAATACAAACTGCATTTCGATCATGTTGATTTAATAAATATAACATAGAATGCAAAGGTAGCGTTTTCAGACACTTTTTACTATATTTTGTGTCATTTCTACATAAATTCGCTATTGGATTTCTAGCTACTAGTATTTAAACGACACGGATCATATTTTAAACGCACAACGATTTCTGAAATTTCCCTACCTTCGTAAGAAGCCAACGTAATTCTGTGTGCAGCAGGAAGCGATTGTAACAATTTTGAATACAAAGCTGACATCGGCCTTTCAATAAATTGCTTCTGATCTTATTGATTGCTCTAATGGTGCGACACTCGCATGTATACATTCAAACTTCGGGCAATTAAGTGTTGATGAATAACAATGCACAGCGAGTACATTTGGAACTGCTTGTTTCAATTGTGCTATGAACTTTCTCTGATGTCAGACGTCGTTTCTGATGTGAAAGCAATCGTCGTTGTGAATGTGCAAAGAATTTCGATACGAAATGTGATTCTGTTTCAGTAGAAAAACGTAAGTGCGAAACTTCTTATGAGTAATGTGGATTGAGTTTTATAAAATATAATGATTGATTTTTCTAAAAAAATGTTTCAAACAGATGTATCTTGTTTAGATTGAACCCCCTCCCCCTCCTTAAACCAAGAGCTCAATCAAATTTTTTTCGAATTCGTAAACTCTTCGACGTGACACATCCTTCCTCTGAAGCGGAAGGACTGCGGGCAAGTTCTAAGAAGTGGCGCTTTTCAGTGGACACAGAATCTCATTAAATTGGATCGCTTGGAAAATATTTGACGTGTCTGTCTCAAGTGCCACGCCCATGCCAGGTTATCGTGCACGTCCACAGCTCACTCCATAACCTCCACCTCCACTTCCACCTCCACTTGCACCTCCACTTCCACCTCCACTTGCACCTCCACTTGCACCTCCACTTGCACCTCCACTTGCACCTCCACTTGCACCTCCACTTGCACCTCCACTTCCACCTCCACTTCCACCTCCACTTCCACCTCCACTTCCACCTCCACTTCCACCTCCACTTCCACCTCCACTTCCACCTCCACTTCCACCTCCACTTCCACCTCCACTTCCACCTCCACTTCCACCTCCACTTCCACCTCCACTTCCACCTCCACTTCCACCTCCACTTCCACCTCCACTTCCACCTCCACTTCCACCTCCACTTCCACCTCCACTTCCACCTCCACTTGCACCTCCACTTGCACCTCCACTTGCACCTCCACTTCCACCTCCACTTCCACCTCCACTTCCACCTCCACTTCCACCTCCACTTCCACCTCCACTTCCACCTCCACTTCCACCTCCACTTCCACCTCCACTTCCACCTCCACTTCCACCTCCACTTCCACCTCCACTTCCACCTCCACTTCCACCTCCACTTCCACCTCCACTTCCACCTCCACTTGCACCTCCACTTGCACCTCCACTTGCACCTCCACTTGCACCTCCACTTGCACCTCCACTTGCACCTCCACTTGCACCTCCACTTGCACCTCCACTTCCACCTCCACTTCCACCTCCACTTCCACCTCCACTTCCACCTCCACTTCCACCTCCACTTCCACCTCCACTTCCACCTCCACTTCCACCTCCACTTCCACCTCCACTTCCACCTCCACTTCCACCTCCACTTCCACCTCCACTTCCACCTCCACTTCCACCTCCACTTCCACCTCCACTTCCACCTCCACTTCCACCTCCACTTCCACCTCCACTTCCACCTCCACTTCCACCTCCACTTCCACCTCCACTTCCACCTCCACTTCCACCTCCACTTCCACCTCCACTTCCACCTCCACTTCCACCTCCACTTCCACCTCCACTTCCACCTCCACTTCCACCTCCACTTCCACCTCCACTTCCACCTCCACTTCCACCTCCACTTCCACCTCCACTTCCACCTCCACTTCCACCTCCACTTCCACCTCCACTTCCACCTCCACTTCCACCTCCACTTCCACCTCCACTTCCACCTCCACTTCCACCTCCACTTCCACCTCCACTTCCACCTCCACTTCCACCTCCACTTCCACCTCCACTTCCACCTCCACTTCCACCTCCACTTCCACCTCCACTTCCACCTCCACTTCCACCTCCACTTCCACCTCCACTTCCACCTCCACTTCCACCTCCACTTCCACCTCCACTTCCACCTCCACTTCCACCTCCACTTCCACCTCCACTTCCACCTCCACTTCCACCTCCACTTCCACCTCCACTTCCACCTCCACTTCCACCTCCACTTCCACCTCCACTTCCACCTCCACTTCCACCTCCACTTCCACCTCCACTTCCACCTCCACTTCCACCTCCACTTCCACCTCCACTTCCACCTCCACTTCCACCTCCACTTCCACCTCCACTTCCACCTCCACTTCCACCTCCACTTCCACCTCCACTTCCACCTCCACTTCCACCTCCACTTCCACCTCCACTTCCACCTCCACTTCCACCTCCACTTCCACCTCCACTTCCACCTCCACTTCCACCTCCACTTCCACCTCCACTTCCACCTCCACTTCCACCTCCACTTCCACCTCCACTTCCACCTCCACTTCCACCTCCACTTCCACCTCCACTTCCACCTCCACTTCCACCTCCACTTCCACCTCCACTTCCACCTCCACTTCCACCTCCACTTCCACCTCCACTTCCACCTCCACTTCCACCTCCACTTCCACCTCCACTTCCACCTCCACTTCCACCTCCACTTCCACCTCCACTTCCACCTCCACTTCCACCTCCACTTCCACCTCCACTTCCACCTCCACTTCCACCTCCACTTCCACCTCCACTTCCACCTCCACTTCCACCTCCACTTGCACCTCCACTTGCACCTCCACTTGCACCTCCACTTGCACCTCCACTTGCACCTCCACTTGCACCTCCACTTGCACCTCCACTTGCACCTCCACTTGCACCTCCACTTGCACCTCCACTTGCACCTCCACTTGCACCTCCACTTGCACCTCCACTTGCACCTCCACTTGCACCTCCACTTGCACCTCCACTTGCACCTCCACTTGCACCTCGACTTGCACCTCCACTTGCACCTCCACTTGCACCTCCACTTGCACCTCCACTTGCACCTCCACTTGCACCTCCACTTGCACCTCCACTTCCACCTCCACTTCCACCTCCACTTCCACCTCCACTTCCACCTCCACTTCCACCTCCACTTCCACCTCCACTTCCACCTCCACTTCCACCTCCACTTCCACCTCCACTTCCACCTCCACTTCCACCTCCACTTCCACCTCCACTTCCACCTCCACTTCCACCTCCACTTCCACCTCCACTTCCACCTCCACTTCCACCTCCACTTCCACCTCCACTTCCACCTCCACTTCCACCTCCACTTCCACCTCCACTTCCACCTCCACTTCCACCTCCACTTCCACCTCCACTTCCACCTCCACTTCCACCTCCACTTCCACCTCCACTTCCACCTCCACTTCCACCTCCACTTCCACCTCCACTTCCACCTCCACTTCCACCTCCACTTCCACCTCCACTTCCACTTCCACTTCCACCTCCACTTCCACTTCCACCTCCACTTCCACCTCCACTTCCACCTCCACTTCCACCTCCCAGTTACGCTCGTTTGATTTCTGTGTCACCTCTCATCGGTTCCTCTTCCGCCACGTCTTCACCATGACCAACGTCAGTGTGCCGCCTCTCCGTCTCTATTCCGCCCTGGCCCCATTCTGACCTCTCTCCACGCCCTCCTCTCGCCACGCCTCTCCATGCCTCTCTACGCCCTCCTGTTCCTGGCTCTCCCGCACCCCACCCTTCCCCCCCACCTCATCCCATTTCCCCCACCACGCCTTCATCCCTCAGTCGACTTCCACTCCACACTCACTCCACACTCCTCTCCACATCCACTGCGACTTTTCTCCCTCATCCTCGCCGCCGCACCCTTCCTTGTCTGTGGCGTCACCGGTTACAATCGCTCCACCCGTCTCCACCGCCGCCCCCGCCGCCCAGTGCGTATCGAACTCTCCTCGCGGTCAAGCGTGGGAAGGGCGGGGCTTTTCTGCGGCGCCAGTCACCCGTCGAGCGCCCATCAGAGTCAATATTGACCGTGTCACGGGCGCGGACGCGCGGAGGCAAATATTTTGCAGCTGTTTTCTGCCGGGCAGGCGCTCGCTCGCTCGCGTGGCAGGGGCGGGGGCGGGGCGTAGCGAAGCGGAGTGGGGCTTGGCGGAGCTTGGCGGAGCGGGGCTTGGCGGAGCGGGGCTTGGCGGAGCGGGGCTTGGCGGGGCGGGGCTTGGCGGGGCGGGGCTTGGCGGGGCGGGGCTTGGCGGGGCGGGGCGGGGCGGGGCTTGGCGGGGCGGGGCTTGGCGGGGCGGGGCTTGGCGGGGCGGGGCTTGGCGGGGCGGGGCTTGGCGGGGCGGGGCTTGGCGGGGCGGGGCTTGGCGGGGCGGGGCTTGGCGGGGCGGGGCTTGGCGGGGCGGGGCTTGGCGGGGCGGGGCTTGGCGGGGCGGGGCTTGGCGGGGCGGGGCTTGGCGGGGCGGGGCTTGGCGGGGCGGGGCTTGGCGGGGCGGGGCTTGGCGGGGCGGGGCTTGGCGGGGCGGGGCTTGGCGGGGCGGGGCTTGGCGGGGCGGGGCTTGGCGGGGCGGGGCTTGGCGGGGCGGGGCTTGGCGGGGCGGGGCTTGGCGGGGCGGGGCTTGGCGGGGCGGGGCTTGGCGGGGCGGGGCTTGGCGGGGCGGGGCTTGGCGGGGCGGGGCTTGGCGGGGCGGGGCTTGGCGGGGCGGGGCTTGGCGGGGCGGGGCTTGGCGGGGCGGGGCTTGGCGGGGCGGGGCTTGGCGGGGCGGGGCTTGGCGGGGCGGGGCTTGGCGGGGCGGGGCTTGGCGGGGCGGGGCTTGGCGGGGCGGGGCTTGGCGGGGCGGGGCTTGGCGGGGCTTGCTTCAGCGTACGCGTCGTATGACGGCTCTACGTACTTCCCCCCTTCCCCCTCCCCATCGCACTTTTGGCGCCGCGACGCCGTACCGCGTCATCGTCTCGGCCTTGGAGCGTGTGTTCGCAGGTGCGGTGATCGTATTGTGCTTCGCACGTACTTTGTGTCCCACACGCTCTTATTGTGCGATTTGATGGCTCAGGCGAACTGTTGCGGAACACTCCTACGTAGGAGAGGCGTATTAAACTGCTGCTTAACAACCTCGCCCCCGCTCTTCTGGGGACTATGACTAGAAACTACGCGTTGGTCTGTTAGGGCAGGAAGAAAACTGAAAATACTAATTAGACTTCTGATCTCAAAATTGAATTGGCTTTATTATTCCTCTTTTAGCAATGGTTTCAGTAGTGACGTTAGTTTTCGTAATAAATACCAATTAACCATATTAACATACCTAATTGTGGATCACGCTAGTGACAGATAGTTGCTTGAATTTGTATTCAAATGACGCGAATGGCAGTGAGATGTGAATGACATTGGAGAACACCGCTAAATTTTGAATCCTATCATTACTAGGATAAACTTCATTTAGTGCAGCAAGTGGAAAATATTTTCTTAGTAATTGAGTTTGATATGATTTGAATGATAAACATCATAGAAATTTGATTCGAAATATTTCGTATGCCATCAGAGTAAAGTAGCGGACATATTACCACTTCTTGGAATAATACATTCATATATATACCTTTCTTATAATAGTATTACTAATGATTATTAAAATTACCTAAAATCACATTCAATTTAACCACAGTCTTATAGCAGCTATGTTCGATTTTAGATTTGAAACGAGGTAAGTCATGTTTTAGCGCTTTCTGTTAAAAAGATGCATAGCATTCTGACATTCCAAAACTTGCTTACAAGTCTCATTCGGGATTTTTTTAGGGCATAAAAGTCTGAGAATAAGACAACTGAATTAGGAAAAAAATAAAGATAAAATTGCCCGTATGATTTTTGGAACGATGGGCATAAATGTGTTAAAATTAGTGATGGGCCGATGACTGCAGTTCTCGATATTACACACCGCCACCTGTCAGCGAGTTTCGATACTGATTCGAAAAAAAACTCAGATCTTCAATTCGAATTCGAACTATGTACGCTATACTTCGTTCTCTTTTGTTCTTTTACGTACATTAATAGATCCTCTGAATGTTACTATAAAACTAAATTAATTGTTTTCCTCTCATTAATTATTATTTATAGGAATATATTTCCTTAAATTTTCTAAAGAATTTTATTTAGAAAACAAACAATATAACACACTTTCTCGGTAAAGTCTGTTTCTTTTCTTGCCGCAGTGTTGAAACGTGTCAGGAACCATCCAGCAGTGTTGAAACGTGTCAGGAAATGAACTGTATTTGGTGGAATACAGAAGTACCGTAAATTTCTGATAATTCGCCCGTGCGTCGCGGCGACCCAATTGCCCGTTTAAAAAGGAATTGCGAAAACAGGGACACGTTGCCGGCTCAAAAGAAAAGTGAAAGGAAGGTGGAAAATATTCTGCAAAATCACATGATGGTACGAAATTTCAGAATCCTAGATTGTATTGAAAATATGTAGTGGCATTTTCCGAAAGAATCGAAGCTATCGATGTCACCCGAGCACCGAGGGTATCGAGTACCGAAAGTATCGAGGTCCCATCCGTAGACAGGCTTAGGTGGTTCAGGGTATCAATTGATGTTACTGCAGGGCCTCTGACTGTGAGGTCCCAGGACTCAAGTCCCGACGGAGGCGGAATTTTCGACCCTAGCTAGATAGTTAGGCCGTCTTCAGCTGCGGCATGGAGGAGAATTCTAACGACCGGCTGATCTGATCGGTAGTTTTCCTTCTCCGATCAACACCAGGCGAATGCCGTCGCAGAATCCAATCGAACGGGCCAGCCAAAGATCGCGCGCCATCCTTTCCTTCCTCAAGTCTCCAGTCGTCACCCATTACTTTCACACACTTCCTCACATGATTGCTTTCACACACTTCCTCACATGATTGCTTTCACACACTTCCTCACATGCCTCACTACCACACTTTCGGGAGACCAGGCGGGAGCTTACAGCTCGTCTCGGCTGGGTCAGTACCCTGCTGTGGGGAGATACCTGGCTAGGTGAAACCCCGCCAGCTGACGGATAGGTCGGCGTCCGATCTCGCCATCCGGCAGCGGAAGATCACCTCCACCTTGCACGATTACAAAAACATGCACTACACTTACGTGACTAACAATCTTACGAGTTGACGAGCCCGAAATCACTAACCAATGAATCAACCCATATGTAATTTGTGATTTCTAACCGACGAAATTTCGGATTGATAAGAAATTTGGGATGAGAATCTTCCGGCCCCTAATGACTTCTCCTCAAGCGGAGGGGAGCCGCGCTCCGTACGCCGTGCGCAGCGCGCTCATGCGTTAGCGCCCCACTGCCTTATTTCTTGGGCGACGGGACGGGGGCGTGTTGCGCAACCGCCTCAGAAACGCGGCCGCGGCGCAGGAGCGCTGCCTATCGGCGCTGCGCAATCGAAAAGACAGCGACGCAGCGGTCTTATCAGGACGCGCGTGCGTCGCTTCTCCATTCATGAGAAGGGGGGGGGGAGAGGTCTCTGACGACACGCGCCCGTACGGCCTCCTCATGGCAGATGCCAATTGCCATTCACGGATTGCGCGTGAATGAGGCGGACTTTTATGCCCTGCCTGCCTGCTGCCTCCCTGCGTGTGTGCGTTTGTGTCTATGTGTGAGCCGCGCCGTGACTAATTCGCCTTTGTCGTGCTTCATGACCGTTCTCTGCGTTTTATGCGCTGTGCGGTAATTGATTTCGTGTACCTGACTAATCAAAGAACGTGCGGTTCTCAACGCAGCGTGGAACACTTCGGAAGAAGAGGAGGATGGGGTATTCGTCGTAAAACGATGTTGCGAGTGTAGAGATGACCGTGCTCGGAAAGTATTGCTCGTTAAAAGTTCCGACGGTTATGACGGAAAAATAGAAGTGGACTTACGGTTGCGTGTGTAGTTGTAGCTGCACGAAGAGTTTCATTCGCATTTTCAAAGTCGCCTCGATATGCCCCGCAAATTTTTATGTAAGTATTTTGTCTTAAAGACGAAGGTACTAGTTCAGGGGTGTGACTAACACTATGTTTACTTTTAAACACATGACCACATTTCCAACTCGTTTGTATTAAGGCAACAACATTAACAAGATACCAATACTTTATTTTGTGTAATTCATCGCATGCAAGTGAATCATTCGTTGCATCTTCATTGCCAACGGCACACAGGATGTTATCTGTTGTCAATAATACTACTCAAAGATAACTTCACGATAGGAAAGGGGCTCGAATTTCGCATGCTTAAAGAACTGATCTCTGATCCCTATAGCAGTGGAGTTGTTAATACATTTTGAAAAAAAGACACTAAACCCTGTTTTTGATACATGACTGATACGAAAATAATTAATAGATCTTCGTGATGGATTTTGGCTGGCATACTGCAAAGAAAATGGAGGTTATTTTACATTACTTGTGACTGATTATGCCAGTCATCACTTACGAGATTTCGCAATAAGATGGGCAACGAGAATCTGCTGAGTAATTCAGATTTTGTCAAATATTTAGACAAATATCTCTTCGTGGATTTGGTAAAATCCAATATAAAATGGAAACAATTGGTTGCATATCAAGTCAACTTTGCTAAATTTAAACTTCGCCTCTTAAATCAGGTGGGCGTTCTCTAGTATGGTATTATAAATGTCAAAAATGATCAAGTGAAAAATTTTAATAATGTAAGAAGTTAGAATCGCAAAACAATTCTGTCGATATTAGACTTTACACTCGTACATATAGTATTTTTCCATCACTTCACTCTGTGTCGTTTATCGTCACGAATCACGTCACATTAGCAATTCAAGTAGGGCAACTGAATATTAGTTCGTGTTTTTTTTTTTTTTGTGAATTTCTTTTAGTAATGAAAATTAAGAATGAAAATTATATCAAGATTTATACCATAAGTAATTCCCACAAAAGCCACTAGAATATGATCCGAAGCTACGTATTCGGATTCGACGCAAAGATTCAGCGACCAAACTAATAACATCTGACATACATCATCTATATACCAGACGACACCAATCCCTTACCCCTTCCATTTCCCTCTCTCGTCCCTCCCGCCTTTCAGCTTTTCCTGCTTTGCTTCTTCTTTCCTCAAAGTCCACGCCCGTTATCCTATGGTAATTAAAAAAATCGTAACGACTGTCGGAAGAGACATAAAGCCGCGTGTCGCGTGACCCATATTTCACGGCAGTTAACCGTCTCGGCGCCCGCCCGCCGCGGGGCCGCCGCGTTCTCTCGTAAAAGGGGGCGGGGCGATAAACGCGCCAGCCATCGGAGATGGCGACGTAGCATCAAGAGGTCACCTGCACGGCGTCTCTTGTGAGAGACACTTCCCTCCCAATGTTTTTGAGTATTTAGTAGTTTTGTTCTATTTATTTACCAATCACACTTTCTATGTAATGCAGTATAACAGTACAAACGTTATGAGAAAGTCATGTTCGCAGCCAATTAGATTCCTGAATAATCCATATAGGCAGTTCGTGATGAAGAACGTCCGAAGTAAGAATTGAGTTTGCTAGAAGATCGTGGGCTTGTCTTGGCATAACTACACACTCGATTTGCTAAATCAGGAGTCAGTTCAATATAATATTTCCCTTTTTTTCATTCTAACACGTTCATTCCAACTATACTAATGTTAATGTGGTAAAGGAAAAAAATTCCACAAAAGGTTTAATAATTTTTATTAATTATTTTTCAGTTAACTTTCGGGAAAACACTTTTCCCATCCTCAGTGGATATCTAGCAAGGAGGAGAAATGAAAACATTAACACAAGTTGAACACAAAAAAGGGAGGGTACAGTAAATGTAGTGGAAAAACAAACAAATAATATCATATAAATACAAATTGAAAATACTTATTGCCCAAGCAACGTGGATCACCCATAAATGTTCATAACACAAAATTCCCTTGTTTTGTGTTCAACTTGTGTTAATGTTTTCATTTTTCGTCCTTGCTAGAGATCCACTGATGGAATGATATGAATAATGTCGGATGGAATGATACGAATAATGTCGAAAAAACATGTTAAAATACTAAAATCAATTATTTAAAAGTGATGAACGCATGTCGGTAGTAAATGGACAGCCAAAATCACCGAATATGAGAAAGTTCGCGCAGTTCACTTTTATATTGAACTCTCAATAAACTTAACGTTTAATCAAATAGTGATCCTTGTAAATAATACTCGTATGTTTTAACAATACGTTTTGGAGAGCACTTCTGAAATTTCTTGCAAGATATATAATTTTTTCTATACGAAAATTATTCAGTGGATGGAATGACAGAATAATAGGGAGTATCACAGCCAACTACCGCAGCACAAGTGAAGAAGTAGGTCGTTCGTGAATTAATTGCAAATAATTTATAAAGGTCATTCACTCGCCTCCTCAATTTTGGAATGAAGGATTATAATTGATCACATGAATGACTTTTGTGACTGGGTGCGTTCTGGTCCCCAACATTGAAGTTCGTGAGTTTAAACCCAATGGGGACAGAATTTTTGAAGGGCAGAAAATCAAGAGTGCCATCTCTCGCTTGTCATGTATAAGTCACCTAGCAAATGAAGGAAAAACATTAAATCACTCTGGAATCATACTCTCTTGCCTTGATTTCATGTTCCCAAAACACAGACAGGATATTATCAACTTAGACATTTGACGGTGTATGTTGGTCACACCTGGGCACTACAAGGGACGCCCATGATGGGCGCCTCCTCGACAAATATTCTCGACTAGATCCACGCCAAAAGTACGTTCCAATGGAAGTGGAGGGCGAACATTTCTGTTTTTTGTATTCGGGTATAACTTGTTTTCATCAAGTAGTTGTTTCGCAAGTTAATTACGAATTTCATATATTGAAATTGACATCTAGTATTGCGTTTGAAAATGAACACATTGTTGTGAAGGTTATTTTCACACTACCAGGCCCATAACAGAGGAATTCCGCAGAAGATAAGGTGGAATAAAAGTTTAGGTATTTGTGACTCTTTTAGAAAGGGTATGCATGATTATCAATATTGTTTCATGTTGTATGCTCTAATGTAAGTCTGTTTTGTTCCAGGTAAGTATGCTGATATCCTGAGTTATGAACTGCGCCTGCGACATTCGTAAGTACGACCCATTCCTTGTATAGAAGAATCAGGTTAGATGAATCTGAAAAGAGAAAAATACTTTTTCTAGACTAACGATAAAATAATAAAATAATTATTTTTCAACACTCAGTTCTTTACTCAAGCATGGCAGTTTTCTTCTCGAACACTGCAGTCTGTTTTTTTGCTGTCTGTTTTTTTGCTTATGTTCATTGTACATCAGAGTAGAGCTTGTAAGAAATGCGGGTGAAGTAATGCAGACCCGGTGTTTCGTTTTAGGATCTTTACTATACCGAGAAAAATATTGCGAGCAATCAAATTCCTCTTGCGTTGTTTTGATTATGTGGATTCATTTATGTTCATATTGTTTTCGTGATGCATGTTCCATTTACTATGGAAACGGGCTTCTTGAAGTTAATGGTATCGTTAGGTACAAAAATTGATTGTTGTCGAATATTTCAGATTAGGTTCCGATTGCTGGAAAGATAGGCATGTGTTACATAAACAATGGAATCATTAAGAAGATTAGGATAAATTATTGTTTATGTTCGGGCCCACAGCAAAGCATAATAAATATAATTTTATTTCATACGACGCAAGGCAGAACAGTTGTCCTGAAACCGCCACAGCGCCAGACCGTTGCGTCGAAAGATCACGTCATCGGATCCTGCCCACGGTTTTCCCAGAATCGCACGTGCGAGCCTCACTCCCCTCCGCCCGTTGCAGGTCACATCGGACGGAACCTCCCAGAACATTCTATCGTCAAATGCGAATGGCTAATTGTGATAGGCCACTGCCGTCCTCTTCCCTGAGCGCACGAGCGCTCAGCCTACCGAAGCACCCGTCGTTAAACCGTCAAGTCAGCTCCGCAGCAAGCAGCCACGCGTGTTGTCCGTGTTCGCGGGCTCCGAGTGTACTTAACATACGTAAAAGTATTACTGTCCAACCTCGGGTACCTCCGTGGCAACATTGAAGTATACGGTCTATGTAATGTAGATTATCTGCATCACACCTCTTGAATATTCAGTTTTGCGTGCAATCTCGCGCTGCTCAAAGTTAGCACGCGTAAAGTAGCATCTATTCGTGCGATGTAGGGCTCCACCAAACTCGTGCGATGCAACTAATTCCATCTGCTGTCTATGCAATGCAAGTTGGTTGCTCTAGACCACTCGCACCAGCAAGTTTACTAGTACTGTGCTCCAGCGTTTATGTACTGTGATATTGTAATTGTGCCATGCAATCAAGTACAGTGATTATGAAATGCAGTTGTGCTAGTACTTCTGTTCTGTCAATCCAGAACTCCAACGTAAATCCTCCCTGAGCTATCAAACGGTTTCTGGACTGCTGTGCTCCGTCTATCTTATCAATATCAACCAGGATTAGGAGTACACTAACAGTTTAACTGACTCTACGGAAGAGTCTGACTTTATGAGACTGACTTTAGAGACTTTAAAGACTTTAGAGACTTTGTGAGACTGACTGTATGGAAAACTCCCGTATACCAGACTATGTTGCCTAATGCCAATTAACGAATTACGTCCTACTTGAATTTCTCGCAAATGTATAACTTGGTTAAATTACTGAATATGCCAATGTTAAGTAATATCATTGATATTGATAATAATAATTATTAAGCGAACATTGTTTACATTGAAGATTATGATATCCTAAAGCAATATGTTCCATAACGTCAAACTTTCGTAATTTGTTTTGTTCTTACTCAGTAGGCTCGCGTCGAAGCGGAAAATTTCATCGGCATTTGAAGAAGCATAAGTCTTCTGAAATGGGATTCTTGATTTTCGTGTTCGTCGAACTCTTTGCAGAACGTGGGGGGCATTTTCGTTGCCCTTCCATGCGTGTTCCATGCGAACAGCGTGGTTTTGTGCTAAGCTTTAGTTCCCGGAAACTTTAAAAAGATAACGCTCTGTGTTCCACGGCCACTAAAAGAGCGCAGTGCTTTCCAAGAATAGATAAGAGGTTCTAGCTTCGGGCTGTTCAAATGGAAGAAATGGGGCCAGGCATCCCGCGATGGTCCTCTGCATTGGCCTAAGTGCCAGTCGCCAGTTGACTTTCAATGGACTGGAACAGGGTCTTCAGCCATGCTTCCGCGGAACCGTAGGGTTATCTGAACGTTGAGGGGTTCGGCAAGCGATTAGTACTTGTTCAGAAAAAAACGTAAAATGAAAAATTATCGTCTACACAAGGAATTTTGTTGGGATTTGAGAATGTTTACTGAAATGTTAGATTAATACACTATTTCTGTAAAAATGTCAATATCGATACTTGTATAAATTGGATTCTGAACGCTTCAAAATAAAATAAAATGCCTCTTCACAATCAACAGAGAGTTCTAATGATAATTTTTCAAAACAAATGTAAGGTCCAGGCACTCCAGGCAGCCGAATTGAATAAAACATGGGCGGCTTTGTGCATCTGGTGGCGGGGGCGGCGCGCATGAGGCGGGTGGGGCGGCCCGGCTGCCTTCCTCAGGCGCAGCGCCGCAGACCGGCAATACTCGGAGATGATCTCCGCCAGTCGATAGCGCCATCTAATCCGCTAATGGAACGAAGCAGCAGCCGCCGCCGCCGCCGCCGACGGCGAGTCGCCGTGGAGCGTGGCGCGTCGACCCTGCCCGCTGGCCTCCCCGCCCCCGCGCGCTACTGCTCCTCCGCCCTCGCCCCGCCTCCCCCCCCTGGCACCCGACCGCCCACTCCTCCGCAAACCCGTCGCCCACACACCTCCCGCCTTTTTAGCCGAGCCGGCCACCGAACTCACGGCGTCTGCTATCGTCAAGTCGCCACCACCTCGCACCACCTCGCACCACTTCGCACCACCTCGCCTCTCGCACCATTTCCCCTCTCCAGTCATCTCACCAGGCGCTTACGCGGTCTACTTGCTCACGTCAACCTCACATATTCAAGGCGCAGATCGGCGGGGAGGGAAATACCCCCCCACCTAAAATTTTTCAGTAACGATTAATTTTAAATTGTCACGAAACTTCCAAGCAAATATTTTTGGATAATCGTTAAAACAACTCAAATTGTATCACAGCATGAGCCGAGTGTAGCGTGCGACACGTAACAAAATCTGTAATATTGACACATTCGACCAAATCATGTTTAACTTCCCCTCCCGAAATTTGTCTCGGGATCCACCCGTCCCCTCTGACACCCTTCCCCCTTCTTCGCCTCGTCCTCCGCCACACCCGTCGGTTGCTTCCTTGTTATCAGCACCTCTTCCCCACTCCCCCACCCACTAGGGACGCTGACTCTCCCCTCAACGCGTCCACTCTCAGAGCCCCCATCACCCGCTTCCTCTGCCGCCGACTGAAGTTGCGTCTGGCCATCATTGGTGTCCAAATGGACTGTTCCGACGCGAAGAAAGTGCAAGGAATTTGACATAAAGAAATTAGATATGGAGGGCGACACCCTGATTAACTAGGACACGAAAACTGTGTTAGTGAGATCGGCATCACAATGTACGAACATGAAAACAGACATACTTTTTCCTTCTAAAGCAAACAAATGTGCATCAAATTGCCTAAATTTTTGTCGCTGACAGTGGTTTTAAATTAATTGGTACTATGTAATAATATTTGTTAGTATTATCGTTAGCGCAATGCAAATGCGCACTCACAAATACGTTTTTAATAAAATGTTTACTTAAGTATCTCTATCCAAACTCTTTTCCACTTAATTTAAACATACTTGTAGGGTTTATAGAAATTATTTTCGAATGAAGTCATGCCAGTCTTTAATAACTTTTGGGAAATTTTAAAGAAAATTAAAAAAAAAAATTTGAATTCCAACTACCCGCTTTGACATACACATAGGTATGCATTTTAATAATACTTCTTTGAGATGTTATCATATAGCAATGTTGCTGTGAACAGCGATTGACTCCAATGGCTCACTTTCTCTTTTTAGTTTCATTTTGCCTCTTCTCCAAGTGGCAACCGTTTGGACGCACATTGCTTCCCTCCGATATTGTGAATTGCGCGTCTGCTTCCGCATGATTAGATAAAAGCGCTCGATTCTCAGAGTTGGAAAATTAGGTTTTACGTGGAATTGACGCTTTCTTCACGCAGGAACGTCAAATTCATGCGTTTGGGTAGGCGTTGTTCAAATTGAGCTATTTCTTCCACACCGAGCTGTAGTATTCGAATACTGTCAACATCCACATTCGATTCTGTTTATTTCCCGTTTAAATAAACTCAATAGTTGGTGAGTCAGATCACAGAGAATAATTGCGTGTATTACTTACCCATTTTACTTCCATTTGAACAATCAATGGTTACATTTGAACAATCACTGCCCATTGTAGCTTTTCTATTTGTTCTTTTAGCAAGTGATGAATCTTTTTCAGATAACGTAGTATTTTCATTAACGTTCTCTATGTGTAGATTAGTGTTGGGAAAGGATTTCAAATTTAAAAAAGGATGAAAAAATACGCACTGAAGTACACAAAAAGATATATCAGCAAAAAGCCGTTCCAATTGTTTTTTGTTTTTTTTCATATCCGTCCTGTTTATTTGGTTTAACACTATGTTCGATGTCTTCAAAGAAATTGTTTATTAGGAACACAAGGAATCAGTTTACTCCGCAAACCTCAGTAGTTATGAGGAAACTTGAAACCAAAACAATAGGAAGTTCTTCAAGAAGAGGAGAGAAGTGTTGGAAGCTCGGCTCGCTGTTAGCGGAGCGTGTACTATTGGTGCGAGGAATATGTGACGCAACTCGGTGGAGACGTGCGCGCCCCCAAGCGTCAGGGCCCATCGATCGAGTTGAGCTGTCCTCTCCTCGCCTCTCCTCGGCGCGGTGACTCAGGCAGGCTCTGCCGCGCGCAGCGACATTTCCTCATTACGGAGGCGCCCAATTGCGGCTGATTCGCCGAACCGCGGCCGCGATCGGCCTGCGACCACTGCCCCGCCCCGCCACGCCACGCTCCGCTCCGCCCCACCCCACCACGCCACGCCACGCCACGCCACGCCACGCCACGCCACGCCACGCCCTCGGTGGCTTGCATGCTTCTTGCTCGTACGAAGTTGCTGCCGCCTCGAACGTAAAGCACTAGTTAGCAAACATCGATGTTCAAAATCCATCGACTAAAATCCATCGACATTTTTCAAAATCGATGTTCTTAGTCTGGATTAGGAACGTCTAACATTAAATTCGTGTGCATCAACATTTAATTTGACAGTGTTCGTCTTTGTCATTTCACCGAATAAGGACACGAGAATAAGGGCAAACCTCTTGACCATATCCCAATGTACGACACTAATTTTAAGAAACAGGAAATGCAAGGGTATTGACGTCATCTTGGGCGAAAGAGTTTTGTCAATGAATCTAGTGCAAACATAGTTCCTTTTGTTCCAACACGTGAATAACAGTGTTACTATGTAGTATTTTAACTCTTCAGTATTGTGATTCTGGGATTTTTTCATTTAGAAATAAAACTTCGGCAAACAAAAAAACATCGACGTCGCCTCGATGTCGCATTGCTAGTTCTTGGTCGAGCGACCAGCACCCATCTGGGTGTAGTGTTTAATGAACAAGACGAAATATACTACGAAATAACTACATCACGCTCTTCCTAATAGACACATAAATACACTTCCCCCTACGCCCATACACCCCTCCTCTCTCCCGCCCATCACTTTCATTTTACCCTTATCGTCTTCCTCCTCGCGTGCTCGTCGACTTCCCACTCTTCCTCCCATGTCTCCATGTTCTTTCTCTCCTCTCCCGCCCTCAGTCAATCTCCTTCCGTCTCCCCGGTATTGTCCCCGGATATCAAAGGCGTCTATGGAGCGTATACTCGCGGAAGCGCTCTCGCTGACGCCTCCTCACATTACCTCCGCCCCGCAGGGCAGCGCCCACGGTCAATGACGCGTTGCAGCCCAAGAGGAAGCGCTCGCCCTCGCGCCCGCCCTCGCGCCCGCGCTCGCGCCAGCCCTCGCGCCCGCCCTCGCTCCCGCCCTCGCGCCCGCCTCGCGCCCGCCCTCGCGCCCGCCTCGCGCCCGCCCTCGCGCTCGCCCTCGCGCTCGCCCTCGCCCTCGCCCTCGCGCTCGCCCTCGCGCTCGCCCTCGCGCTCGCCCTCGCCCTCGCCCTCGCGCTCGCCCTCGCCCTCGCGCTCGCCCTCGCGCTCGCCCTCGCGCTCGCCCTCGCGCTCGCCCTCGCGCCCGCCCTCGCGCCCGCCCTCGCGCCCGCCCTCGCGCCCGCCCTCGCGCCCGCCCTCGCGCTCGCGCCCGCCCCAGCGCCCGCCCCCGCGCCCGCCCCCCGCGCCCGCCTCGCGCTCGCCCTCGCGCTCGCCCTCGCCCTCGCCCTCGCGCTCGCCCTCGCGCTCGCCCTCGCGCTCGCCCTCGCGCTCGCCCTCGCGCTCGCCCTCGCGCTCGCCCTCGCGCTCGCGCTCGCGCTCGCCCTCGCCCTCGCCCTCGCCCTCGCCCTCGCCCTCGCGCTCGCCCTCGCGCTCGCTCTCGCGCCCGCCCTCGCGCTCGCCCTCGCGCTCGCCCTCGCGCTCGCCCTCGCGCTCGCCCTCGCGCTCGCCCTCGCGCTCGCCCTCGCGCTCGCCCTCGCGCTCGCCCTCGCGCTCGCCCTCGCGCTCGCCCTCGCGCTCGCCCTCGCGCTCGCCCTCGCGCTCGCCCTCGCGCTCGCCCTCGCGCTCGCCCTCGCGCTCGCCCTCGCGCTCGCCCTCGCGCTCGCCCTCGCGCTCGCTCTCGCGCCCGCCCTCGCGTCCGCGCTCGCCCTCGCCCTCGCGCTCGCCCTACCCTTGCCCTTTCTTTCACCCTCATCTTCAGGCGGCTCCCCACATTCGACATACACCGAGCAGCGAGCTACTGCTGCCCACTCCCGAAAAGATGATGCGTTCGGTGAATGTTTGCTCAAATGATACGTCTTAAAGACCGACAGGCGGTGGGTATAGCGAATACTGAACGTTCGGCGGTCTGCGAATCGCAAACAAACCATCCGCACTACTCGGGATACGGCGTGCGGTTGCTCGGGATTCGCCGACTTAGAGATTCGCATGTATGGAACCGCGTTTCAGTCCACGAGGAAGCGCTCGCCTTCGCCAAACCCCATCGCTATCGACTTCATATCACTACCGCTCCCGCCCTCGCTCATCCCGACGAGGAATCCCATGAACACGCCCTGCTCACCATCGCGGCCATGGCAAGTCCTTGCTGATATGGGACAGAATGATTTCACCTTCGTTACAATCATACATCGCCATTTTTTGAATGTATTACATTATTATTGTACAAAAACAAGTCTGATGTAAGAGAGCCCTTGTGCTAATTGTCGTGTGCCACGTAGGTTAAAAGCTATAAAATTCCTTATCTTTGTAAAAGTTAAGAAATTTTCTTATAATTGAACAATTTCGAAAATGAGTTACCAATTTGAAAGTTTGGGAATAATTATTTGTTTACTTTTGAGCCATAATACATGAATGCTAATTGAAGTGTATATTAGTCGACCGGTACCAGCTTGGTAGTGTTTCGTACTAATACATTGATTAAAATGATCTTGTAATCATGATTGTGAAGATAAAAATAACTTACTCCTTAGGAGATCAAAAAGCACATTTCATTAAAGATTACAGAGAAGAATTGCGCTTAGTCCTTCTACTTTCACAAGCGGTCATTTTAAATGTGGACGTTTCCGTCATTCCTTCCTTGTACATGAAATAAAAATGTGGTACTAATGGCGATAATTCATTGCTGTAATTAGATCTAAAAGCCCTTCAAGAAGGAAAATGATTATCCTTTAATTTCCTTTTGTATAAATATGCATAGGCAACGTTATTTCCCTTTTAGTCTAATTTATTCACAAATTACCCTAAGTATTTTTTTTTTTTACCAACAACGCGATATAGTAGAACTTGACGAGTGTAATTCCTGGAATTGGTGGCCGCGAATATTTGACCGGGATGTCCTCGTATTGCTGTCCTGACGGAGGCTGATTTTCGTTAGCTACATTAGCGTTAGGTTGAATTCAACGAGACTGGAGGAGAATTTAGTGTCCGATTGTTAGCTTTGTGAGCTTTATCCGATCTATATAAGAGAAATTCTAGAGAAGTACCCTAATAAACTGGCCACGGACCGCGCACGATTTTTCCTCTTGCTTGTCCCTCCTTCCCGCTTACGCACGTCCACGAGCGCACACGTCTACGCACACGCCTACGCACACACGCCCGCACACACACGCACGCACACATGCATGCACGCACACACACACGCACGCGCACACACACGCGCACGCACACACAGGCACACACACACGCGCACGCACACACACTCACAGGCACACACACACTCACACTACATACACATGGACTGCTGTGTCAGACATTTCAGTATACCAGTCGGAAGCTTAAAACATGGTCTGAGGCGGTGTCCGGCTGGGAGAGATACATATCCATATAACATGCATTATACTTACGATATTAATGACCGTAGGATTTGACGCGCCCGGAACCCCTAAATTCTACAATCAATTCTCAAAAACTGGCGCCATCTCTACGAACTGACGCACGGCGCAGCGACGGACGCGGTTTTCCTTTTTGCCGTTGGAGGCAGCACGTTTGCCCAGCTGCGACAATCTGCGGCAAGTAGCTCCTCTCCCTTCCCCTCTCTGACTCGAGCCCCCTCGCCAACTCGGCGACTTCCCCTCGACCCCCGCGTCAGCCTTTCCCTTTCAGAAAAAACCTTCCGCTTCCCGGCGGCGGACACCTCACTTCATTAGCATCGCTCGCGCCCGCCCCCGCGGCCCCGGAAAATGGAATTTCTGTGTTATTACGACGTCCATTAATCACGGCGTCGTAATGCTGCGATGAAAGTTACACATTCATTACGGTTTCGAGCTTCTAAATTTCCTTTCGCGCTGTTTGCGATGGCGCTTTGCCCCGGGATTGTGCTATCCACGAAGCGTTGTCGCGAACGGTGTGGGATGATAGGGGGCGTATTCGTCGTGCATCACGATTACAATGTTCTCACATCGTTCCCTACAGATTTTCCGCTCATTACGTTGCTGCTGCGCTGGCGATTACTTTGCGAGCACGTGGGGTACGTTGGAGGTTAACCCGAAAATGCGGCGAGCATTACGGTGTGGAGAGACGGGTTGAGGAATGGCCAGTGTCGCGCCGAAGGGAGGGGGAGCTCATGAGGTTCTAGTCCCCCCCCCACCCCAAAAGCCATTGATATATAATAGTATTGCTCTTTCATAACTTCTCTATGACTAAAAAGTGACTGAATGTTGAGTTCACCGACACCCCTCCCCGGATCGTCTCTTTTGTGCGTAAAATATTTTGACAAGAGAGCCAGCAACCTTAATGTTGAAACACCGTTATACCTTCAGCATCAGAATCATCACTGCCCAGGGCCAGATATATTTGTAAGCACAATAAACGGTTGCTTCTGGAGCCCCGCGCCTAGGAAAGAAATTCATAAAATAATTGAAAAATTGTCATAAAATGTTTATATGTGAACAATAATTAATCAAATATATACTAGAAAATTTATATTTTAAAATTAAACGAAATATTTTTAAATATGTGCTAAATGTTAAATTATCCTAATATTAAATACACATTAATTGAAGCGGTAAGAAACTAAATATAAATATAAATGTTCAATTCTATACACCATTTGTTAGTTTTAATTTGTATTTTACAAAGTTATTGTAATTAGTGTTTATGTAGGAAATCAGAAAGACTTTTTTTCCAGATAGAGAGGGGAGGGGCAAAACAATTGTGCTGGAGGTGGGATGCGTAGTCCCTACCCTTTCCACCCTGCCTGATCTGCTATAGAGAAGCGTCAACAACAAAACTTCGAAATAGATCGATCCAAAATCATCGATGATTTTAAACATTGATGTTTGTAAACGTATTTTACTAACCTAAACATCAGTGTCCATGTGCAGGTAGTGAAATTTAAGGTCATTGTGGTTGTGTTTATTAGTTTGTAATTGAGATTTTAACTGACAAAATAAATTGTCTCCGAACAGTTAACAAAACTTCAAAATTTTTGGATAGACAAAATGCACTATATTTTTCAACAAAAATTTCACTAACTTATTTTTTCTATTTGTAAATTTTGGTCTAAAGAATGTTCAAATTATGAATATCTGTAAATTAATCTAGTTTTTATTATATTTCTTCATTCGAAAATTAAATGCCAATTACAAAGATTGAGCTCAAAACATCCATGTAAAATCCACGGAAATCAATTAATTGGTATTAAATATGTCGACGATAGTATAAAAATATCCACGTTTTAAAACCATCGACATTGATGTCGCATCTCCGGTCTGCAGACGTCCTCAGACAGTAGTCGTCAAATTGGCGCGTCGCAGCGCTGCACGTGGCTGCTCCGGCTGCCCGTGGCCCCCGCGCCAATTGGGGTGGAGGCTGCAACGCAATAGAATCCAAGCGGCGCTGCCTGCACTCGCTCGTCCTCCCTCGCGACAATTCGCGCGCCTCAATCTCCCAATTGGCCGCAGCGACTCGGCGACGCAGCGCTGGCGCTGGACGTTCAACCCCTCAAGGTCGTGATGCGATGCGATGATTTGCGAAGCGATGCGATGATTTGCGAAGCGATGCGAAGATTTGCGAAGCGATGCGAAGATTTGCGAAGCGATGCGAAGATTTGCGAAGCGATGCGAAGATTTGCGAAGCGATGCGAAGATTTGCGAAGCGATGCGAAGATTTGCGAAGCGATGCGAAGATTTGCGAAGCGATGCGAAGATTTGCGAAGCGATGCGAAGATTTGCGAAGCGATGCGAAGATTTGCGAAGCGATGCGAAGATTTGCGAAGCGATGCGAAGATTTGCGAAGCGATGCGAAGATTTGCGAAGCGATGCGAAGATTTGCGAAGCGATGCGAAGATTTGCGAAGCGATGCGAAGATTTGCGAAGCGATGCGAAGATTTGCGAAGCGATGCGAAGATTTGCGAAGCGATGCGAAGATTTGCGAAGCGATGCGAAGATTTGCGAAGCGATGCGAAGATTTGCGAAGCGATGCGAAGATTTGCGAAGCGATGCGAAGATTTGCGAAGCGATGCGAAGATTTGCGAAGCGATGCGAAGATTTGCGAAGCGATGCGAAGATTTGCGAAGCGATGCGAAGATTTGCGAAGCGATGCGAAGATTTGCGAAGCGATGCGAAGATTTGCGAAGCGATGCGAAGATTTGCGAAGCGATGCGAAGATTTGCGAAGCGATGCGAAGATTTGCGAAGCGATGCGAAGATTTGCGAAGCGATGCGAAGATTTGCGAAGCGATGCGAAGATTTGCGAAGATTTGCGAAGATTTGCGAAGATTTGCGAAGATTTGCGAAGATTTGCGAAGATTTGCGAAGATTTGCGAAGATTTGCGAAGATTTGCGAAGATTTGCGAAGATTTGCGAAGCGATGCGAAGATTTGCGAAGCGATGCGAAGATTTGCGAAGATTTGCGATGCGAAGATTTGCGAAGATTTGCGATGCGAAGATTTGCGATGCGAAGATTTGCGATGCGAAGATTTGCGATGCGAAGATTTGCGATGCGAAGATTTGCGATGCGAAGATTTGCGATGCGAAGATTTGCGATGCGAAGATTTGCGATGCGAAGATTTGCGATGCGAAGATTTGCGATGCGAAGATTTGCGATGCGAAGATTTGCGAAGCGAAGATTTGCGATGCGAAGATTTGCGATGCGAAGATTTGCGAAGCGAAGATTTGCGATGCGAAGATTTGCGAAGCGAAGATTTGCGATGCGAAGATTTGCGAAGCGAAGATTTGCGATGCGAAGATTTGCGAAGCGAAGATTTGCGATGCGAAGATTTGCGAAGCGAAGATTTGCGAAGCGAAGATTTGCGATGCGAAGATTTGCGATGCGAAGATTTGCGATGCGAAGATTTGCGATGCGAAGATTTGCGATGCGAAGATTTGCGATGCGAAGATTTGCGATGCGAAGATTTGCGATGCGAAGATTTGCGATGCGAAGATTTGCGATGCGAAGATTTGCGATGCGAAGATTTGCGATGCGAAGATTTGCGATGCGAAGATTTGCGATGCGAAGATTTGCGATGCGAAGATTTGCGATGCGAAGATTTGCGATGCGAAGATTTGCGATGCGAAGATTTGCGATGCGAAGATTTGCGATGCGAAGATTTGCGATGCGAAGATTTGCGATGCGAAGATTTGCGATGCGAAGATTTGCGATGCGAAGATTTGCGATGCGAAGATTTGCGATGCGAAGATTTGCGATGCGAAGATTTGCGATGCGAAGATTTGCGATGCGAAGATTTGCGATGCGAAGATTTGCGATGCGAAGATTTGCGATGCGAAGATTTGCGATGCGAAGATTTGCGATGCGAAGATTTGCGATGCGAAGATTTGCGATGCGAAGATTTGCGATGCGAAGATTTGCGATGCGAAGATTTGCGATGCGAAGATTTGCGATGCGAAGATTTGCGATGCGAAGATTTGCGATGCGAAGATTTGCGATGCGAAGATTTGCGATGCGAAGATTTGCGATGCGAAGATTTGCGATGCGAAGATTTGCGATGCGAAGATTTGCGATGCGAAGATTTGCGATGCGAAGATTTGCGATGCGAAGATTTGCGATGCGAAGATTTGCGATGCGAAGATTTGCGATGCGAAGATTTGCGATGCGAAGATTTGCGATGCGAAGATTTGCGATGCGAAGATTTGCGATGCGAAGATTTGCGATGCGAAGATTTGCGATGCGAAGATTTGCGATGCGAAGATTTGCGATGCGAAGATTTGCGATGCGAAGATTTGCGATGCGAAGATTTGCGATGCGAAGATTTGCGATGCGAAGATTTGCGATGCGAAGATTTGCGATGCGAAGATTTGCGATGCGAAGATTTGCGATGCGAAGATTTGCGATGCGAAGATTTGCGATGCGAAGATTTGCGATGCGATGCGACGAGACGATTTGCGAGGGAAAACCCCACTCGTCTGGATGTGTACAGAATGTTCCGGAAAAATATGTTACACATTTCTTGGGCAGTTTTCTGGCACAGGAGGGCATCAACTGATGGTTTATATTTTCTGTGAGCGGGAGGTCCTAGGGTTCGAGTTCCGACGATGGCAGGATTTTCAACACTGGCTAGGTAGTGTAGGTCGAATTAAATCGATATCTGGATGAGAATTCTAGCAGCCTACTGCTCTGATCGGTAGCTTTCTTTTGCTTCTATTGTATAGATAATTTTCTATCGACCCAGGCGAATGCCGGAGCAGTACCCTAACAAACGGGCCACGGGCCGCGTGCGATCCTTTCTTCCTCTTCCTTACCCCTTTATTTACATTACACTCCTTTACTTACACTCGCATACAATACACATCCTCACATGTCAGGAGACCAGTAAACAATTCAGAGCGTGTTCGGCTGGGGCGGTGCTCTGCTGATGTGATGACTGGTTGGGAAAAACCCCGCTTTCGCCGCAGAATTTATCCATCCTGCGGGGGAAAATCGCCTCCATCTCTCGCCGCAAAAACATGTAGTGCACTTACGCAACTAAGCGGTATAAGCTATTGTCATTGACGCTCTCGGAGACATGTCAGTCTTGGGCAGTTATTTTCAAAGTTGTCGATATCTACTCTTTGGGGTCGATTAGAACTATCGTAGGATTAGATAATTTCAGTTAGGTACTTCCAATTTTTGCTTTCTGGTGATGGAAGGAAGACACATGCATAACTGGCGGTATTAATGGCTGCTGAAGCAGGTTTCGATAATTAATGTATTTTGATGTACCACTTTTATATTTTTTCAATTGTTTATTAGGAAGTAAATGAAAAAAAATATCGTGGCGAAATATTAAATATTCAGTAAAATACACGTTGACACATAATACACGTTTACACTACAAGTTAGTAGAAAGGTATATTTCTATTAGGGACAAACGTTTCTAACATTTTTAACGAGAGGAATCTGCAACTAAACACGTATGGGGAAATTCTCTCCGAGGGCATGTGGAGTAACGAAATATTACGCTCAGTCATTAAACATGTAGTGAGAAATCTCGCAAAGGAATTACACGTGTGACATTTTCTCTGATCGAAAGGCAACTCGTCTTGCACGGGTAGTTCGACAGATACACGAATTCTCTTTGCGTTAGAACGTGCGCTATGAAACATCAGTGCCCGATAAATTTCGACGATACTGTAATCATTCTTTGTGACCTAATTTTAGCTACGGTTACTTTGAACAAATTCCTGTTTTCTTCCTAGTCTGAGTGCAATCCAAACGTTCTTTTGTCATCCTGGCAACTAATTCAAATAAAAAAATGTGAATTGTCAACAATTCGCTCCATACTACTCCCTACCTGTTGTTGTGAACAACAAACATTATTGGAAAAAATTGCAGTAATTTAAACACTTACTGTATCTCCCGATTGCAGGATCCAAGAAAGTACGCATTTTCGTGGGGTTAATAACGACGCTACTATTGACGTAAACCGCTTAAACTTTCTACCTCGACTGCAATCAGGTCAAATACGGTTCGTCTTTCATGTGTAATTAATGTTGCTAGTAAGACCTGTGGGAATATTTCTCATTTGTAAATCATTCTTTTAAAAGTGAAAACACCTTTATACAGCTTCCAAACTTCAAATACCCCTGACCTGGAACTGTTAGTGGCTGAACATTGTTAGGCCTTTTGTAACAATCAGAAAGACTTGACCAACAATGCGATTATATTGCACGTAGTATCAAATATTCAATTTAATTTTATTTAGCTGGTCGGATTTTGCACATTTCCGAAAAGCTAAACCTTTGAAAATGAAATAGAAGGGTACAAAATATCTACTTTTTCTCGTATGAAAGAATAAAAATCGCTGTTACCAAATAATGGACCTTTATATCTCTTGTTTTTTAAGATGAAAGTTGCTGCATAGTGGAATCAAACTTCGAACTTTCCTGACAAACTGTGCTACACTGAGTGTGAGGATGTCCCACAAAAAGTAATAGAAAAGTACTAAAAAGGTCTTATTTTATTAAATTGGTTTTAGAAATTATGTCGAGTTCAGGTTAAAAAATAATTATTGAAATATCTCATCTTCCGGCTTCAATTAAGCGTTACTCATAGGAGAAAGACAAAAATTACTATTTTTTTCGGCGATCAATCTTTCAACCTAAATGCATCATCCCTTATTTTTATATACGTAATCTGTATGAAATTACTTTCAATTTCTTGAGATATATTCTGATGTGTAACAAGAGTTGTAAATATAGCGCATGATAAGCAATAATCATAAGATTCACTTTTGTACAGAAATTTTGAAAACTGTGGTTATAGTGACAATATATACAGACCTTAAAGTGCAATTCGTTCTTTTTTACAGACACATCGCTGAACTTGATAGTCACGGTTGTAAATGAAGATAACAAAATGAAGTCAAGGTTTTGTATACCAATGTAAAACTGCGAACTTTGCCAACCTACATACGAATGTCAAATCTACCTCTTTACGCGAAATTCTATAATGTGTACAAATCCATGTTCCACTATTAATATCTATCATCAGTGTTGTAAAAAGTATTAGAGCAATACAGCGGTTATCTGGCCCTCTATTAACTACTTCAACATCGTTGTTATTTTTCGCTGGATGTATAGTCAAATTGAAAAGAAAATTATTGTACATCGGAATTTTTACGAAGTGAACAAAACGTTTATATCGTTACATCTTATTATAACTCTCAATTGGTTGTCAAACTCTGCCTCGTTTGATAATTATCCAATCTCGTAATAAGATGTCGAACGTTGCTTATTTCGTATAACCCTATTTCTATAACATGGCGTCATCATGCACTTCTTTTATTTACACCTTAACCTGGCTATAGTGCTGTTCAGCCATTTCCGATCTGGCGAAGTAGGTCTGATGCGGTTAGACGACATACTGCCCGAGCGACGAAACTGGAACGAACGACGACAGTTTTGCATGTGCAGGCGGCAGTCACATGCAATTGTTTATGTGAGTCGTTGAGTAATCATGAATAGTGTAACGGGATCATTGGGGCAAGGTGAATTGCAGATGTTCGCAGTCGCAAAGGCTGTGTTTTGCCGAGGCGTGGCGGAGATGCGTCAGGTGGCGCAGTGCGCATGTCTAATGAAAAGGAAAGGAACGAGTGAATCACGATGCCTGCCAAACTACGCAATGGCGCTTAAGTTTTATTATTAATATAAAGAGTTGTAACATTTTTATCAATAACAAATATTTATCTGATGTTTATTCTGGAAATCATGCAAGTCATCAGATTGTTGTGAAAGTCAATTCAAGTTGTTTCATTCAACCCTTACATCTTAAATTCCTCCCAATGGTATTTAAGTTTGCATTTTATCACCCTGTCAAAGGGGAAATGACTCGTCGAGCTGAGCCGTACACTGTCCGCAGTAATAATTTTCTGCGCATGAGCAGGAGTAGGTTTTGTTTCAGTCTGTTTATAGTTGCTAATGATACACCAAACTTCCTACAAAACGAATGTATAGACAAATGCTTACGAAAGCTTCGCTAAATCTGAAAATAGAATAGGTGTCATATGGAAATAAATAAGTAATATTTAAACTCGTACGTACTTGTTGAAAAAGTGCAATGTTATTTTCTTTTCTACTTCTCAAGCACAACATACGGAACTACATGAACGTGGATTAACTATGTCAACATACGAAGAGATTACAGCGAACCAGCGTAATACGTGAGCCAATAATAGATGGAAGTGTTCGAAATGTTTGGCCTCTGGAAATAGTGGAATAACTCGCAATGTGGGAAATCTCTCAGTAAGAATAGTTTTTAAAATGGCAAAATTTGAAAACAGCGAAAAATGTGGCTTTAAAATGATAATAAAACCGCAATTCATTATTAGTATTTTTTTCGCATTAAGTTGCTGAATAACCGTGATTCTCTTGATATTTAGAATTGTACTACCATACCAACTATGTGAAAGTTTTGTTGAATTTTAACTACTAAAAAAATCAGTCTTTGTTGTTAAGGAAACCCGCGCGGGAAGTAGGTTTTCTAACTTCAATTTTAATTTTTTATTTTATAAAATTACATATACTTTTGTTTTCAATTTAATAGTTCTACATCAAATGTGACCGTTTATCAACATGGTAGACTACATGCTACATGGAGGGGCGTGCCTCTTCGTAAAGAAGCCCACTGATAGATCACGGCTTTAAAATCCTTTTTTGTTTTTTGATATAAAAATATATCTATATTTGTCATTCAATCAAGCTTCACTTTGTCTTTCTTGTCCAGTCTTCATTTTTTTTTCTTTCACTGGGAATTAAACTTTACACACGAAAAGGGATTCTATCTCAGGCAATTTCAAGATTATTAAAATTCGAAACTGATTTATAAAGAATGTCAGATGAAAACTTAAAACTAAAAAGCTGAAAATTGCTTTCTGAAGCTGAGAACTCATGTCGTACTTATAGTGAACTAGTCCATTTGTAATATGTTTGCAAGTTTTTGAAATATCAAAACAATTGTGACAAGAAAAGTTATAAATATATTGTCTGTGTAAAAAATGTATAAACTGAATTATTATTGTTTGATAGGAGTGAAAATAGTCAAGTGTATGTATGCTGTTCTCAAGTTGCAACTTCTTCGCTCCAATAGTATTTGAAAACAATATCTTCAAACAATGCTATTTTTAAAACGACGTGATTCCCCCCCCCCCCCGACCCCACTTGAATGAAGCATTCCTGACATTTCCCAAAGGTCCACTGCCCACTGGCTGAGCTATCGCATACGAGAGGCCCTGGGCGTACGTCTCGTGCCCCGGCGCTTAGTGCACGCGGCGTAACTCGGATCTCCCGCGGCGCTCGGAACAGGTCGTGGACCGCGGGCTGGGGGAGGGGGGAGGGGGGCGTGGCATTGAGCAGGGAGGTAAAGGCTCTGCGCGGAATCTGCAGGCTGCTGCCTCCTCCTCCTCTGCCGAGAGCGAGCTGCCGGGCCGCACCGGCAGCGCAAGGCCGAGGACGCAGGTGGGGCTTCGGGCGGGGTGCACTGGCTGGAGCGTTGGACCCATACGCGCGCGCAGGGGGGCACGGGAGCAGACTTGTATAACAATAACAAAGAAATAATAATGCAGTAGTAATAGTAATAGTAATGATAATGATAATAATAATAATAATAGTAATGATAATAATAATAGTAATGATAATAATAATAATAGTAATGATAATAATAATAATAGTAATGATAATAATAGTAATGATAATAATAGTAATGATAATAATAGTAATGATAATAATAATAGTAATGATGCCGATCAGATGGCCGAGATCGCTAAGGCAGTAGTGCCGGAGTGGTCTCGGACCAGAAGATCGCGGGTTCGAGTCCCGCCTCGGGCATGGGTGTATTTGTGTGTGTTTGTATGAGTGTGTCGTCCTTTCACCCCTCATTATCATCATTTCATCTTTCATACCCCCAGAGCTAACAGCCCTGGGGGATAAAAATTGGATTCAGTAGAAAATACTGATCCTCCCCAATTGGGTGACACATACACCTGCTACCGCGATATATGAGACTGAGCCACGGTAAATGCAGGATGTATGTACGCGTGGTCCTATGTGGCCTATTCGCGAGGAAGAAGAAGAAAAGTAATGATAATAGTAATGATAATAGTAATGATAATAGTAATGATAATAGTAATGATAATAGTAATGATAATAGTAATGATAATAGTAATGATAATAGTAATGATAATAGTAATGATAATAGTAATGATAATAGTAATGATAATAGTAATGATAATAGTAATGATAATAGTAATGATAATAGTAATGATAATAGTAATGATAATAGTAATGATAATAGTAATGATAATAGTAATGATAATAGTAATGATAATAATGCCGGTGAGATGGCCAAGATCGTTAAGGCAGATGTAACGTTGCGCTCTCGGACCAGAAGATCTCTGGTTCGAGTCCCGCCACAGGCATGTGTTTGCATGTGTTTGCATGTGTGTGTCGTCATCTCACCCCTCATAAGCATAATCATTTCATCTTCCATACCTCCAGGGCTAACTACCCTAGGACGAAAACTGAACTTAGCAGAAATACTGATTCCCCCCCCCCCCAATAATGTTTCACGTGCGTACCCCCCCCCCCAAAAAAAAATATGACGGCCTTGGTGGGTATAATTGCACGTTCGCGTGTTCTACCAATTCGCGATGAAATAATAATAAAATAATATTCTTCGATTTAATCAGAGGATTCCTTGAGTTTTCCCTTTTTGTAACCTAGCAATTAGAGGAATAGTTTTGCGGTATTTGTGGAAGATACTCTCCAAGCCACCTTACCTTATAAATGGATTAATATAATATCAATTAATGAAACAAGTATGCTCGAGTGGTATGTTCTTGAAAATAAGCGACGTTAGAAACGAGTAAACTTATTTAACAAAAGTGCAAATTATATCCGATCAAATTATACCCCATATTTCATGTGTTACATTCAAGATATTTTCGTTTCCATTTAAGAATAATTTAAATTTTGAGAAGCATACGTACATTTTTACCTTTCGAGGCATGCATTTGATGACGTAGTGCTTCCGGAAAAATCCTATTTTAGTGGGCCTTGCATTGTCTTCTTATGATCACCATAGTGAATAAGAGGTTAAGAAATATTGGCAAATGGAAGGTACTGGACGTACACAAGATGAAATATTAGAAGAAGCTGACAAATCAAAAACATTACTTCCCACCTACATTACTTCTCAGCTATGAGGAATAATACATGTTGGACAGTAAAAACAAAAAGTCACTTCTGACTCAGATGTTTTACTGACCTTTTTAGAACGGACAAATACAACTGGCGTTCATATTGTTTTACATTTGTAATATGCTAAGACCAAGTGTGTTACTTGTAAAACATTTGATTTATTCATGTTAAGTATTTTGTTGTTCAATTAGTCAGTTAGTATCAAACCAATGTAAACTTCACCAATTTTTGTTTTATTATTCATTGTTTATATGCACTTGATGTAGATACGTAAGCTGTGAAATGCATTTTTCTCAAGTTTCATGGCCGACTTGGCCACGTCTGTGTTAAGATGATTTAATTAGGAAAACCTCCACCTCTCGAGACATAAAATGCACTACACTTATGGAACTAATGCCAACAATAGTTCCCGTACGCAGAAATACTGAATTATCAATGAATGACTCAGTGTCACAGCAGCCTGCTCCCCCCCCCCCCCCCGAAGGGCCAATAGTTCATGCTTTTCCGCGAAGCGCCCCCGCTGGCGGTTGACGTCAGCGCGTCGCGGCAGCCGAAGAAGCGTTTTTGCGCTGGAGGCCGCCCGCGCAGGAATCTCGTTAACGCAGACCCTAAAAGTCGCTCGGGAACTTGGAGGGGGCTCTGCCCCAATAATGGAGTTTGTCGGTAAATTTCGTGGCCATGACAGACACCGCCGCTCTCAGCCCCGTTCCACCTCCATTTGGGCTATTGGGTGCTTGTACACCCCGCCCCCTCTGCCGGCGCCCACCCCAGACCTGGGTTTTACGCAAAAAATTTTAGCTGGAGTGCGGTCAGACAATTTAGGTGTGTGGTAAAGTTTTAGGTCTCGATGTACTTTCTCAACAGCATTTACAACATCGTAACGTTTCACTCATGTTCATTACTATAGCTATTACGTATAATGTATTATTGACAAGGTTTTGGTAAGGTTGTGTATTTGTTTTCAGTGTTGCTTCATGAGTTAAGTCTATTTACGGTGTAACTTTTTCCCCCTAGTCTATTAATAGATTTCAAATGGAAACATATTAGTGTTACGTAAAAGACTTCGAAGGAGTAATTGGATGTACGTCTTCAACACTTCTTTGCAGTCATATTTTCAGGATGCAGGTTTTTTTATTGTCTCTTATCCAAGGTGTGCGGTTGACCCCATGCGTTGTGATAATCTAAAATATTCTGGGTGTTCGGTAGTTGTGGCGAGGTAGACACACACAGATCACTTCCGACGTCGCTCCGGGTGGGTTGTCTAGTTCTCGATCAAAGGCAAGTCTTCCTTGCTTCCACAGCTGCTATTCACAAAACACAATTGTCTTTTCTTACGCTATTCGTTTTCAACGCGCAGGAATAACGCATATTGATAACTGTGTACATTGTAGTTCTTCCCGACTTCGAAACTTTTAAAACATACTGATTTCCAAGATTTATTTTCAGTATGAGTCTCATATAAGATACACACATTTAGAGCAGTTAGGACTCTTTCCGCTCAATTTTATGAAAATGTTTTGTTGTAAATAATGCGAAAAATGAATTAAATTAGTGCTACACCGAATTGTTTCTCCAATAATTGATGTATGAACCTACAATATTGGCTTGAACTTCTGTTATAAAAACGTCATTTATCAGCTTGTCCCTTGGAATTTAAGAAAGGGGACCGATTTGACCATTCATTGACTCGCGTATATATATATATATATATATATATATATATATATATATATATATATATATATATATATATACATATATATACATATGTATACATGCATACATGCATACACCTGCTTAATGTATACTCATTATCCATGCTCGAAATACAAATAATGGGTTGCAAAGCCTTTGAAACTAGGCTCTACGCACGGCAGTGCAACCGTGCGAACGAACGCCCAGCCCGGCTCGCGTGAGTGTTTCTTATTGTTAAGCGCATGAATTTCCCTCCGCGACGGCTCTAGGAACTGTTGCTTGCCTTTCACCGGGTCGATGGTTTGTGCGATATTTCTGCGAGACTCCTTACGTTCTACAACTGTAAGACTCGACGCCTCCCCTGTAATATGTGGCCTGCGAAAGATGCAGAAGTATCCAAGTCCGTGGGAGGCCAAATAATTCACAGCTTCTGCTTCGGAAGAAAATGTATCCTGGTTATAAGTACTCAAGCCGACTGACCTACCTAGCTTTTCATAACATCCCCCTCAGTAAAACTCTTTGAGCTTTCTCAGCTCTTTTGCTCATTCCATTACCGTAGTAAGTTACGTTGCTATTTATATGGACTCTAGTTCTAGTTAGATTTTTTTTAGATCTAGGTCAATTTTGTGTGTAAACTGTGTCGAAAAAAATGGTAATCTTTTATTTTCTTGTTTGAAAGTAAAGTCAACCTTAGTTTTGAAACACACACACACTTCATTTACTGCATTTGGGAACTAGGGGGCTGATTTCCTTCCATTCTTGAGTTGTTTACCATCTGATTTGTGACGCTCTTAAATGGTCTTACGCCATTATTTTGTTTTTTTCCTAGATGCGGTTTCAGTTTTATATTGAACAATGCTGTTTGGAGAGACACCTCCAGTAAAATTTCTCATTCTTTAAATTCGATACAGAAATAGTTCATCACGATTTAGTAAGCGTTATGCAACAGTCTGTCTATAATGTTTTCTTCCATTTCTACTAACGATGTTCAAATCACTGACACTGTTGTAAAATTCAGGTTTCCTCTTCAGCCGTGTCTTCTGCTTTCCATTCAGGCATTTTACCATCATTCCTTATCGTTCACTCATTCATAAAGACTCCCGGTATCCATTAAGAAAAATCTCACGCACGGACCAAGATAAACACAGTTAATGAAGACTGCGTGGAATTGTTATCGGGCACATCGCTACTCGCGCATCAACGAAACAACTTCCCTGCACCATTTCCCAGCGCTTTCCTGCGTCCGCCGGCCATGATTCATTGCAGCACTTGTTCCATTTCCTTTGCCATTATCGTTTCCCTCCCTCCCACCGCCCTTCGGTCGTAGTTATCACCTCGCAATCGTGGCCAGCGCCCGCGTTTCGCTGGCGGTTGAGGTCCGGTGCGTGCTCATCGCGCCACGCCCCCCTCCGGATGCACGCGCGGACACGCAATTAAAAACAAATGCACCGCGCCGGGCGCAAGCCCCCGGTTGACGGCCGGCGCGCTGCGCTGCCCAAATTCGCTGGCCTGATTTAGCGGCAACGCAGGTGAGCTTGTCTCGTTGGCAAACATCACATCGATTATTAATTAACTTACTACTACCCCCGTCGCTTAGCCGATATTAAAGGTATTGTTTCCAGAGAATAGGGAAGGGGGCAAGATAAATTAGATTTGTATTTTAAAAATGATCCGATAAATTGGAGAAAAAATTCGCCATGTCACATCGAGAGTTTTTACTCACCTCAGTGCTAGCCCTCCCTGGGAGCAATTTCCTCTAGACTTTAGGGCGAAATGTGACAGACGAAATATGGCAGGTTTCGTTGTGGATACACCAGAGCAAGTGAGTTCACTGAAATGATAGTCAGGAAAACTGTGATCTCTACTACCCAATGTCTACTACCAACTTCGTGGGGGTAGTAGACATTGGGTTCTGGTACATCAATTAAGTATGAAAATTCGTAGTGGGTTACATTCGAATGGTAGATACAGTTATGATGCGACGTCGCTCGCAGCCAAATGAAGGGAAAGTAGAAAGATCGGTCATGATAAAGAATCACAACTGCGTTAGTGGAGACGAAGATGTAAAATATAATCAGGGTTTATTTTTTACAAGAAACAATGTCCTTGTAAATTACATTATAATTTCTCCACTCTCTTCATCTGCATAGCATTGTACACGTTCAAAGCCTTTCCCATAAACATGGCCATTTGGACCCTGATTGCTGTACGTGTTCTCGGCGAATTATTTTGAGCGCCATTTCAATTGTCTGTGTAATTTCTGTCATTGGGCCCGTCTGCTCCTTTGATTGTTAGACCCGTGAGTGAAGTGCATGTTATAGACAGAAGTGGCGCTATTTTTTCTCCGGATGAAACGTGAGAACTGGCGCCAATTTATACGTCAGCTTGCGGTGTTATTCCCCCTCGAGGTATGTCAGCCAGCGAGTAACCGCCCCAGCCGGATTAAGTGTTAAGCTCCCGACTGTTTTTCCGTCGTATGCAAAAGTGTAATGCATGTAGGTGTTCGTGAGTAGGGGGGACGGGTCAAGGATGAGGAAGGAAAGATGGTGCGCGGTCCGTAGCCCGTATGTTAGGGTACTGCTCCGGCATTCGCATCACATTGATCGGAGAAAACGGAAAACGAGAAATGAGAGCAGACAGCCGCTAGAATTCTCCTCCCAGCGTCGAACCGTGGGACCTGCAGGTCCGAGACTGCAGTGGCTGAGGCGTCTCCGCCGGTCCGTTCGGCCGCGGGTCCCACAGGGTGAGAGCGAGCTGCCCGAGCACTGCGCCGACGCGGCGGCCTGGCGGCGTGTGTCGCAGCGGCGGGGGCCTCGCCGGGCGCGCGTCTGGCCACTGCCTGCCGTGTGTCGGCATCCCCAGGGGTTGCCGCCCCGTGGACCCAGAAATCCCAGGCCCTCGCGCCGGCGGAGGCGTAAAGCGGCTACGGCGCAGGTGGAGCCGCCGCCGCCGCCGGTGGCGGAAGCGGGGGCGTTGGCGGGGGCAATGTTGCAGGCAGCTGCGTTGACGGGGTGGACTGCGGGCCCTGGCAGGGCGGCGGCGGAATGTGCTCGTGATTGTATTCTGAGATGGTGGTTTCGTGTTGGTTTAGGTGATTGATTGGTATGACATGGGGTTGAGATGATGGGTGTGACAGCAGTGGTGGAGAGCGCAGTAAGGTGATGAAAGCAATTAAGAGAGTTGGCTGGCTAATGGTTGACGTTGTCTCTGTTGGTGAAAGTGGTGGCGGAGTGTGCTGTGACGGTCTGTGATGCTGGAGACGGTTGAATCGGCAGTCTTTTGCAGTGGTTCTCCTTCCAAAGGCGCTGCCCCCAATGCCCAGAAATCCCCGATGGCGGCGGCGGCGGGCGATAAAGCGGGCGTGTTTACGGCGCGCGGGCACCGTACGCCGCGCGTTTTACCGCCGCCGCTGCCTCCGCCTGCGCCCAATCGGCCTTAACTCTGCGCCTCCACTTAATATTGGAAGCGGGCGCGGTGTAGAGCGTACACGCATGGTCGTGGTTGGAGTGTGGAGGTGGTCGAGGCAATATTTCTAGGAAAAAGGCCTTCTCTTCTAAATTCTGACACGTGTGCATTAACACTTTGCTACGAACAAGGAAAGACAAAATTTGGAGTGAGGAACAACTGATAATCCACGAGAACGTTGTAAAAACATTGGATAATCGTCTAATAATAAATAAAAAGTTTTGAAAAGTAAGAGGAAATCTGAAAATTCGTTTTTTACTGGGTAACGGTCAAAGACAAATCATCAAAAAACAAGGAAAACTGAACGGATTGGACGGGTGGTTGATGTAACTTCGTAGGCGTTGTGAACGGTAGAACAGTAGAGGACTGTGCAGGAGCGGTAGCAGCTGGGACAGCAGCGGATACGGAGGCATCAGGCAAGAGACGTCATTGGTTGCCAGAGGTTAGACGGCGGGTACAGGTGTGCAATAATGTCACTTTGTAGAAGCGCCATCACATAGTCGTGGTGGTGGTGGTGGTGGTGGTGGTGGTGGTGACACCACTGACGCACTAGTGACGCGCGCGCGCGCGCGCGCGCCGGCCCTGTGACGTGCGTGCCAGAAATTTCGGCGCCACGGGACAACCTTTGTTACGCATTTCGTCATCGGAAGGAGGCTTCCTGGAAGACTGGATGCGGTCCGTGGTGAAATGGATGTTTGAAACTTGTGAATCTGGGCCATTTCTTTCCACTGATGAAACACAAGTTCAGATAAACGGAATGTTTTTTTTTTCTTATGGAAAAATAATTACATTGCTCAACTAGTGTCTAGTCATAGCCATGTTGTAAAGTGATACACAAAAATAATTCTGCACGTACTGTGAATTTATGTAATAGATTTGAAGTTATGAAGATACTCGCATAATAAGAATAATAGCAATAGTAATAATAGTAATAATAGTAATTACAGTAATAATGGCCCCTTTATTTGAACTATGTCATGCGGTGGCTTGTTGGTATGTAAATAAATCTTGGATAAAGCGTAACAAAAATAACATTTTCCCTCGAAATGTACAGGTTTATTTCAATTTTTCATTAATATTGTCCCATGGAAAACAATGTAACTAAGTACATTTCATCACTATTCTTTTGAAATATTTGTATGAATATGCCTTCTTGATGCGAAATTCGTATAATTTAGCTCCTACGTATAAAATGTGAGAATTTCTCTTCTGCTCCTGATTACTTCACGTTCGGAAAGAGCTGAACCCAATAGTATAGGTATATCCTTATACTTCGTGCTTCAACAAAGATGTACGCTGTGAAATTATGAATTCGTTGTTTAATGTAAATTATGTGTCATTATCAACTGGCCACGATATTCAAATAATGTGCACGGTGATCTGGTGACTATTTCTGAAGCAGTATTGAGTTTTGTTTAAAGAAGGTTTTATTGGACTGTGTCGTCTACTCGGACGCAGATAATTGCGACGTAATTCTAAGATTCTAGGACGTCTAAGATACGCGAGAGAAAAATGAATTGGTATTTTTTTAATTAATTCAGATTTTTTTCTACGAATTAAATTCAACCGCCCAACTGCATAAGCCAATGAACACTTTTCCATTAAACCTTCGTTCAAGGAATCTAATTAAAATACGTAAGAAAAGTTGCGAAACTTGTACTGTGCCCGAACCATTATCTTACAAACACGAATATAGAAAACAGGGCCCGCCTCAACGTATCCACTGCAATAATGGTAGAGGCCAAACGCGTATTTCACCTTCGTGGAGAATGGATTATAACTCTTCAATGGGAAGATAGAAAGACACGCATACGTTTATTCTGTACGGGATATTAAATATATTCATTGCCTGATAAGCAAACGAATTTCGTCTCTTACGCAACTGTGACCCAGCTACGCCTGCAAAACGTCACAGTACGACGAACACAAGAGAATTGCGGGTTGCATCCTTCGAAAAAACTTTGAGGTCAAGATAACTATTCATGAATTCCAGTCAGTAGGCAATAAAAACAATAAATGCTATATTATTTCATTAATTCCTGTTTCGTATTGAAAATTATTTTATTTGAAAGAATGAAAATTTGCTTCTGAAAATTGTCATACGATTTTCTTGGTACGCCTGCATCTTCACGTGATGGATGTTAGGAACTGAAAGTCGGTTTCACATTTCAACTTTTCTCCCCATCTTCTCCTCATCCAACATGCTCTTCTCCCCATCTTGAATCAGTGATAATAATTCCTCTTTAAACGCTCTGTAAGGCAGCAACGTTTGAAGGCTTTGACGCGAAAACGTCTTCAAAAGGGCTTTCATACATATACGGACTGCTCGGAGACTTAAAGATTAAACGTTTTTGTTCCCAAGGATATCTTTATATGTCATAGCCCAAGCATTGAGGCGCGATGAAGCGAATATATTGTGGAACTAGTAGACTACTAATCGTGTGCATGTTGCATGATGATGTGCTTATGTCATCGGGTGGTATGGGTTCGGATAAGGGGTATGGAATTCACTTTTTTTGACCGATGAATCAGTTGTTGACCTATAAATCAGTTGTAAGTTTGTCACAGAAAGTGTTAGACCAGCTCCAATATTAGACCAAACCAGTAGTCGCGTGTCGTCGATAGGCTTAAAATAATTTATTCTTAGAAAAACTATTTATCCTCTGTCTTTTCAGGTACTGCTGGTACGTCCTGCTTAGTGTCATAAGAGAATATATCTCTTCTATATTCGCCATTGCCGGCGTTCAAAACATTTTAAAATAGTAAATTATAAAGTGCTGGGAGAAATTTTGAAAAACGATAAAAACTGCCTATTTCTATTCGTGCCGCAAAGTACAAACATCGAGCTGGAGACGCAGTGGGAAACATTTACCAAACCGAGCGAGGAAATCGTGAAGGATGGAGGTAAAAGTATCCCAAGGGCGTCGTCGCGCTGGAACAGTGGACGGCGTTCCTAGGTAAGGAAGAAAAAGTAGTTTTTCACGTAAAAGAGGTAATAGTCTAGAGATACTATTTACCCCATGTTTGTAGATAATTAATAAAAATTTAGATAATTAGGAAATATTGTTAAAAAAACTTAAGTTTCCGAATAAATTAAAATTTTTGAAAATGTAGTACTCATCCTTAGCTGAAACCATTGTTAACCTTACTACGTTCCCAGGAGAATGGTGTAATCTACTCGTATATCTCCCGGCAGTGCGACAGACATGACGAGCGTTGACCCTGAACGAGAGTTTAAAAGTTGGTCATTGAGAATTCGATTATAATTCTAACTTTTAGGTACTTATTTGAGACATTAAATTGACAAAAACATTGAGAGTTTTAAAATTATGTTTCTGATGAAATTTAATTCTATAATTAAATTATTTTACCCTTCAGATATTTTATTACCGTACCTTTTACGATAGACAATGCCGCCGTTTCGGTCGTGGTGATCAACAAGGGTTGTGCGCACACTAGGAGAAAAGTCCATCCTTCATGAGAAAAACGCGTAACCTTTATATCACGGTTGACCCCTCCGAAACGCCATTTCGGAGTTCGGAAGGGGTGGGGGCGACGGCAGCGCTGCGGCGGCGGGTTGCGGAGGCTTCGCCCACGCGGCGCAGGCGTGCGCCGTAATTGCCCAATTTTTCATTCGTAGCGCACAGTTGCGTGAATGAATCGAACGCATCCGCGGGTCACCCGCTGGGCGAGATCGCTGTTGCATTCAACACTCGCATGACGCCGCACGCGACCCGCCACATGCGCTGACTCGCGAGTTATTTTTCAAACAGACGTCGCCCTGAATAGCAACGCCAGCCGGCTTTTGCGTAATGAAGATAGAGGCAGCATAATAGTACATTGTAGTAGAAGTGGGGAAAGAAGTTCTTGCAATTTGAATGTCACGATGTGTTCATCGAGCGACTATAATAGGAAAGAGTGTTGCAAGGATTGCAACGAGCATTTAGACTGATGTAGTAGGAAGTATTTTTTGCACTACCACATTTATAACAAAGTAGGATTGACAATGTCAGATATGAACTGGAAACTCACTGAAGTGATTTAGTTCGCTATGAGATATTCTACTTAATATTTCATACTAACAAATAATATTTACTTTATCATATAAATGAAGAATGTGTTCTTAGACGAAGAGACTTTTTCTACAACGATCTATTTAGCCGGACCTTAAGGGGAAAAGGTTCTCTACCACCCGGATTTAGCAACAGCTGTCTGCCTATTGATACAGTGAGACATATGTTACTGCCTGCTGATGTGCGTTTAGTGTCGTTTCACAGTTTTGAGATTGCGATGTTTCTCGAGTAATCCCTCTGCCTTTGAATGCAAATGCATAGATCATCATAAGGATGTTTAAGATGTAAATATGATCATTTTGGATGTTGATGAATTGATCATAGATAATATGTGCGTTTTCGTGTCTGCCTCAGTCTCTCTGAACTAATTTTCAAGATAGAAATGTTTGAATCTCATCTAAGAAACAGTGGATGAACATAACGTCATGACTTATGATTTGGGAATTCGTTGTATGCCAGTTAATGGGTTCCTTCATTTTCATCGCTGTTTACCTTCATTTTACATCCATTACCGATTTCATTGTGTAGCACTTTTTACTTGTGGTTGTAAAGCAGTGGCTGAACGCGGACCGAATCCAGTGACCAGCTTCTGTCCCCCTCTCGCCCGTCCTCGCGACACGTTGTCTTGACCGACCATTACGCGCGTCGGCGACATACGTCAATATACCGTCGCGGCGCATGTTTTCTCGAGAGGCCCATTTATAGAGCCACAAAAAATTTATTACGCGCCGCTCGCGAAGCGGTGGTCGTATTGATCAGATTGTGGCAGCAGCGGGGGGTGGAGGAGGAGGGGGGCGGCAGAGGGCGCGGGTCGTAAAATGGAGATGAGAGAGCGCCTGTCACCCCTGCACCCCGTTCCAGTCCCCCTCCCTGCTCCTCCTTCAACCCGGGCCTCTCACGGCCCGCTGCTCGCGGACGTCTTCCAAGTCCCTAGCGGTGACCCGGCTCCATTTCGTCTCCTCTTACCCCCTCTTTGTTTGGGTTCCTTTCCTCCTTTTTTTCGGTACTGAATACTTTCCCTCTCTATTCCGCTTTCCACATTATTGCTCCTTCCCTCCCTCTTTCACGTTTTTCCTTTCTCCCTCTCTTCCCCTGTCACGTATTTAAAACGTAGTCAATGCAGTATATACATGCTCCATTTGTCGGGGTGTTGATGACCGGGAATTAATACAATCAGAAAGAAGTGCGTTAAGTAGTTTATATTGTATGTAATTAATTAGATGAGAGGGTCGAGCAATATGTCCTGTATGTCTGTCGCCCTTACAATATGTTAAGTGTCGTATATTGCCATTCTTCTCCCCCTTCTCCTCCTTCTGCTCCTCCACCTTCTTTTTCTCCTTCTTTTTCTCCTTCTTTTTCTCCTTCTTTTTCTCCTTCTTTTTCTCCTTCTTTTTCTCCTTCTTTTTCTCCTTCTTTATCTCCTTCGTTTTCTCCTTCGTTTTCTCCTTCGTTTTCTCCTTCGTTTTCTCCTTCGTTTTCTCCTTCGTTTTCTCCTTCGTTTTCTCCTTCGTTTTCTCCTTCGTTTTCTCCTTCGTTTTCTCCTTCGTTTTCTCCTTCGTTTTCTCCTTCGTTTTCTCCTTCGTTTTCTCCTTCGTTTTCTCCTTCGTTTTCTCCTTTTTCGGCCTGGATCATATTTCAGTGCCAGTGTAGCTAACCACCCTATTGTGGGATGGGTCTCTGCTAGAGACGTGGCTTCCGGCGTGCTTGAGCAAGATAGTGGTGGGTCTGGCTTGAGAGCTTGAGGGATCGTCTCGACTCGAAGTGAAACCGAACTCGTAAATCACTAATAAATAGTAACGTGCACCTACCCGGGAAGCAGAGCTCGCAAAGGCGGACGCGCCTAAACAGACTCGGTTCGAATCTCGCCACGGGCATGGATGTTTGCTTTATTGTTCGTGACATGGTTGGGGCTTTTCCAACCCACCATGATCACCTATAACAGAAAAACCCTATCTCCCACCTTCCAAAACGATTGTGCGTGAAAGCTAATACGACGGCCTGCGATCAGGTGGAGGTTGCACCGTCAATGGGTCCTAGGTGGTAACGTGTGTGCCGTATGACACACCGTAGAGATGGGTCGGTCACCGTACTTCCGGAAACAGAAAAATGTTCAGAGTGTCGCGTTCAGCCTCCAGGCTTCTGAGGAAGTTCGTACGGTCCACTTTCAGCCTAAGTTCTTCTGTGACGTAACGACGAGGAAGCTGTTGTTAGTGCTCCAAGATGCAAAACGGCAGAGTGTTAAAGTAGCGAGAGGTCGGTGTGTCATAGCTGGTACGCTGACCCGCTAAACCAGGCCCAATGTCGGGTGTTGAAGGTCCTAGAGTTCGAGTCCCAACGGTGTCAGAATTTTCGACACTGGCCACAGAGCTGGGTCGCAATGCCAGTAGGACAATCCTACTACCGACTGCTCATATCAGTAGTTTTCCGTGATTTCTCCAATAAACTCCAGGCGAATGCATGAGAAGTACCCTAAGAAATGAGCCACAGTCAGCATGCAATATTTCCTTCATCTTCCTTGTGCTAACCTCCCTCCTTACACACACGCGCTTACACGAACCACACTATCACAGATGGCTGAAGACCAGTCTGGAGCTTAGAACGTGTTCCGGCTGGGGCTGTGCTCCGCTGGTGGGAGATACCTGGTTATGGAAAATACCGCAAGCTAACGGTCAGCGGGGGATCACGACATCCAGCGACGGAAGATAATCACCACCTCCAGCAATGAAAACATGCACTACACTGACGGGACTTAGCAGTTGACGCGCCCAGAATCGCGAATTAATCGTTAAATCAATCAATCATGCGTTGAGAGCATTTGTGTGAAGCGAGTGCTGGATGAACATCAGAGGGGAGTGTTGGAGGCGCCGCGCCTCAGCCGTTCGATCTTCGGTGGCGCCTCCCGTCTAACCCACCCGGATTCCTTCGGCAACTCCGCTCCCCGATGACGATCTCGCGCAGCTCCGCGGTTCTCGCCTCGCATTTGCCTAATTCGGGCGGCGCGGGCACCGAGGCGCGGAAGGAGGGCGGGGTGGAGCGGGGTGGGAGACGGTGACGGAGCAGCGTTGGAAAGTCGAAGAGGAGATGGAGATGTGGGACGGGATGTGGGGGGGGGGGGGAGGTTGGTGAGAACGCAGCGGGGCGGGACACGGGTTGGCGGGAGGCAAGGCTGCTGGGTGGTGTAGGGTGAGACGGAGGTGGACGGAAACGGTAGCGGCGGGTCGAGTTTAATGAAAACAGCTGATAAAAATTCCGAGAGGAGCTCATTTATCGGAGTGGCGGTGGGTGAGGGCGGGGACGAATGCGAGGACGGGTGAGGACGACTCGCGTCTGTAGAGTCGCAGGAGACGCCGTCGGAAGAGGCGAGGGCATGGAATGGGGGCATTGGAATGGATGCGGTCTAAGTTGTGGCACAGTGTGAAATTAACCATAAGCGTGAGATCTAAAAATCTTACCGTTATTGTTGTTTTAAATCCGCTCTTTCAAACATGTTCTCTTACACTATTGGTTAGTTTTAAGGGGGACGGTCTTCTGCTTTGTATAGTCCTGTATGTTTCAATTACCCAGCATGATTTGTTTCTAACACAGATTGATGTGAACGAATTAAAATGGCAAGAAATTTAGCAATTTATTTAACAAAATCATTAAATATAACTCACGCGTAATATACTACAGAATAAAACATTTTCTTGATAATTGTCTTCCTATTTTGTGCTTTATTTTAGGTTATTTTATTATTTAGCTCAGAGGCAGAATAATTTTTAAATGCAGGATATGCACACAATTCCAAAGCTTATGAAATAAACATCAAATGAAGCAATGAATGAAAAACATTGAAGTGTCATAGTGACATCGGAACTTTTAATTTGCAATTTAAAATCGTACTCTGCTGCTAGAGTAAATCACCGTTTGTTTGCTTTTTTATGTTGTTTTTACAATCGTTACAAGAATTTATGTGGATTTTATGAATGGCTTTCATAAAATTCTCCACGTACTGCATTTGCCTATGGTAGTCGTTCTCAAACAGAGTTTGTTAGATTGTGATGTTATATGCTCCGTAATGAATATTATCAAATTGTTGAATTAAAATATTATATATCTTCATGCTCAAATAGTACTAGGGAATGTTTAATCCACGAGGAAAATCGCTTGGGAAACAAGTTTCGAGCCCGTCTTCATCAAACGAAGTCACGATTTTGTTAGTATCATCGTAGTATCATTTCTAACAAAATTACATAAATTAATTTTTATTTTCATTTTTTTTAGTTTGTTGCATAATATTTGTAATGAATACGGAGTACATATTTTTTCTCTAAAGTCAAGATCTTGGAAATAGATAAATCTAATACAGACAACATTCTAACTTTATAAGTATTTCATTAAATTACATATTTTAATAAATTACTGGAAATGTTGAGAAATTCATTCGATAGAAATAGAAGTAACTCTGAAATTATTTTTCTCATCACTAGATATATTTAGTGCTTTGAGGTTATAGCTTGTCGCTGGTTTCCGGATCTCTAATACATGTGGGAGATGTCCTGAATGAATATACGCCTCACGACAATCGAAATATCTATCAGCTTTAGGAATGGCGATGACGACAGGATAGAAATGGATGCGGTACGTGTCCTGTGCTGTGAAGTGCTGCTCCGCCATTCGTCTGGAAGTGACCAGGGTGACGACAGAAAACGATTGATCAGATCATCAACCTACGAATTAGAATCCAGCAGGCGCCATAAACTCACTGATGTACCCACAAAGTAAATTCCTGGCATCTTGCCGATATCGGCACCTCTTAATCACTGATGTGGGCGAGTGATTATGCGTCGCTTTAACGTTCGCCATCCAGGTGTTGGTATTTCTGAAAATCTCACCGGTCGAGTTGGCTCAGGGCATCACCTGACGTCACTGCAAGCTAATTTAAAAACTGTTGGTTAATAATTTTGAAATAAACTTCAATAATGAAAAGCCCTGACACATTGTGCTCGGATCATGAATTTATTATTATTTTCACTCATAAATGTAAGCATCTAACCTGTGAAACAACTCCATTTGTAGTAGAGTTAATCATCTTACTATTACAATCACTTTTTGTGAAGCTTCGTATAGTTTGCTTTTTCATTATATTATTAAACGTCTTACGAAGCTGATAAAGCGGACTCGTGCTTCTTAAATCTTGTCCACGTCTTACGTATTAGTTTTACATATAGGACGAGAGAAAAGTAGTAAAATTGTAAGAATATTGATAAAAGTGTTGCCACATTAGAAAATTTGTGTAGGATCTTTATCATCAGCTTGAATACATATTGTTGAAAAAAGTTTTTAGTTCATTATGAAACACAGATGTTGATTTTTTACGACGATATAAATTGTAATTGTCAGATAAAAAATAAGAATTCATTTACTTTATGGACTCTTGATTCCAATTTATATAATTACGGAATTAGAATGACCAACATTTTTTGCCTCTCAGAATGTCTGGCTGGGACGTCCCAGGATTCGAGGAACCACGGTGGCAGAATATTCGTGACAAGCGAGATAGCCAGGTCGATTTCGGACTTCCGTCTGGCGGAGAAGTCTAGTGACCGACGGATCTGATCGGTAGTTTGTCGTGTTTTTTTCCGATAAACACCAGGCGAGTACCCTAACAAACGGACCAGGCTCGCGCGCGATCTTTCCTTCCTCTTCCTTCCCAGCCTTCCACCGCATTTAAACTTAAATATACATTGCATTCCACTACTACACGTATTAGGTGGCGAGTCGGGAGCTTAGAGCTTGTCCCGGATGGGCGGTGTTGGATGATACTTGTGACAAATTCAGCAAGCCGACGTGCCGGACCTTGTCATTCAGCAGGGAAGGATATCCACCACATCCTGTGATTAAAAAGAATATGCAGTAAACTTAAAGCATGAATGACCATAGCTGTTGTCGCGTCGGGGAACACGAAATAATGGTTCAATCTGAAACCCTCGCATCAATTGTTTTTTTAGCCTTCGTTTGAAGCGTAATCTCAGCGCTCGTGTCGCCGCAGCTGCCGCCCCGCCCGCCCGCCCGCCCGCCCGCCCGCCCGCCCGCCCCGCCCGCCCGCCCCGCCCGCCCGCCCGCCCGCCCGCGCGCGCTTGCGTTGCCGTGTTTGCACCCGTGTGCGTGTGACGCTAACCGCTCGGTCGATGGTCGCGCGTTGCGATCTCCCTTCCCCCTCCCCCCTCCACCCTTCCCCCGCTGTTGGCCTCTGGCGCGGGCGGCCGCCGTGATTTACGCGGCGCAGCGCCGACAGCGCTGCCGCCGGCGGCGGCGGCGCGAAGCTCCGCCTCCTCTCGCCCTCTCGAGGCGACACAGAGCCTCAAGCCGCCCCTCGCCGGGTCCGGAGATGATTTGTGGGGGCGGGGGCGAAGGGGCGGGGCAAGGCGGGGCAGGGTGGCGCATCGGCAGCCGGTCGCCCGCAGAGCGAGCCCAAAGGCTGTAAATCCTAGGGACGACTGCGGAGAGTTCGTCGCAACGGACCCCGACATGTTTGCGGGGGTTTGATATTCTCGAGAAAGTTCTGAAGAAATGAGATGTATGTGCGTATTTTTTGTTATATCTGCGTTATGTCAAGCGTTTTGTCGTAGTATAAACGAAAATTACAGTTGTAAAATATTAACTCACGATAGTGTAAGTTATTCTGGTAAAAAAAGTTAAATTTATATTCTTACATCTCTTAACAAATATTTTATCTACTTCCTGTATTTTGCTAAAAATAGTAGTACAGCTTTCTCTCCCTGAAATGAAAGATATTACATATATGAAAGAAGAAATATGAAAATCAAAGAATACCGAAGAATGAAGATGATTAGTTGATGGTTAGATGGTGAATTATACAATCAGTAAATAAATGAAATGTAGGAGTGAATTAATCAAAATATTACGAAATAATTTTTTATAATATCAATTTCATCTGCTAGATGTTCACTTCATTTTCAGTGCACTCGTTTAGTAGGCACCATTAGGAGATATCATGCTTGCTCTTGTTTAGATGATCTAGGAGATACTCCGTAACTGCACTGCCCTGGTTGAATTTGTTTTGTGGACCGTAATTATTTCGTATAATCCAATCGTGAATTTGGGTTATTTCTGTGTTCACTATCCTTGTACTTTATATTTGGTTATAGTAATGAAGAGACACATTTTGTTGATGAGTTATAATTCATATGTATTACCTTACGTTGGTTGTTTGTGAAATAGGACAAATGAGAACATCTGTAGAAAACGTACTTCTTATTCGTTTCTTCTTTCTTGAGCTCAGCATAGAACGACAGTGATCACACCGGAGTGCCGGGGGTGGAAAGCATGTGTCCCAGCACTGGCCACAGGCCCTATCGGTGCTTTCCCCAGTTGTTCTCGGAGAGTGGGAGAGACGTCGGATTCAAGGAAAGTGACGAGGGCAGTTGCGTCATAATCGCAATATTCCTTGTGACTCACTGCAGCTCACATGCGAGCTAACATTAGATTCCGCTTGAGAAATTTCAAGAAATTTCAAGCGTAATGTAGGGCGACCGCACAGGACGTTTGTGTTCATGTAGGAAGCGACTGAGCAATTGTGGTCCCTCTGTGGAATTGGAACATGGTCGGCAGTGGGTATAAACGCGTGCACTAGGGGAGGGGGCAGAGAGGCCTGAATGCAGTGGCCTGGACGTCTTGAAAGAGTAGCCTTACGTACCTAATAAACCTTTTTTTTCGTAACTCTGTTGAATTCCTGATTTCCCCTTTTAAATTATCGTGTTTGCAATGTTATGACAGTTAAGGAACTGTCTTGTATTTGACCCAAAAACAGTCATTTTGAAGTTCAAATCACTTAACCTATAAATTGTTATATTTAAAATAATTGTATTTATTAATTCTATCAAAATTATAATTTAATTCTCCTTGTTTCATTTATTTGCTAGAAAAAGTCATATAAATAAAGTTCTGTGGAAAAAAGAAACCATAATTAGTTGGTGTCTCTTGTTTTATGCTGCGCACGCCTACGCATATGCGGGCTATTGTGTAGTAGTTTGCGGCTCCTATACAAATTAGCGTTTCATGAAAACAATGTTAAGTACTGAATTATTTGAAGATGATCACAATTTTTTAGTGGAAACTCGCTTGACCTGCATTCATTTAGTAAAATCAATGATTATGGAGACTCCTTTTTGGATTCAGCTAAACCACTATTAATTTTATACAAATTACGTTTAATTTGTTCAACAATGTAAGTGTAGAATTAGAGATAAGTTCGGAAATTTCCAGACGTACTAGGCTACTGCTGGTTTACCTTTCATATACTGCTTCGTTCTTTATGAACGTAGGTACGAGTGTCGGCGAATGTGATACTACCCTTTGAATTGGTGACTACCTTTACGTAGGTTGAAGAGATTTTTCGGCCTGCGGGTATCTGCCATAATCCCCGTATTACATAAGTATTCTTGCCGCGTTTGCATTATTGTAAATTTAAAATATTTATGAAGTTAGATTGGCACTGGTTTTGGATCTTTCAATTCTCCTAAAAATATTTCACTGGGAAAACGTTCAGGTAAGCCATTAGAACTCGCTTTAGTTTGAGAGCAAGAAACATGTTTATAGTTATTTATCTTACGGTTTGTTTCGAACAAATGAGCATGTTTACAAGAGTTTCAATCGAATTTAAAATAAAAATAACTTATTTCTTTTGTAACTAAAAAAACGTTGAGCTAACTATACTGATTGATATTGCTAGGGTAAACGTCAATGTTTATCAAGCCCGTTTTCTGGTCCTTGGTCTCCAGCCTTTTTACATTAAGCTGATTAAATTGCAGTAATTATTCTAGGGAAAATCAGCAACGCTACAACCAGAAACTGAAAGCATAGTTTTTACGAAGAGTAAAATTTTCTGACTAGATCTGGAAGATTTTCGTCTTGAAGGAGCAGACTCAATGTAATCTGGCTCGCGTGCCCTAACTACAATTTGATTTAAAAGTTGATATTTCCAGCAGTACCTCTTCGTGCCGTCCTAGTCACGGCACTTCCGAGAACAAGAAATTGTAAAATTTTCCTTCCGAAACCTTTTTTTACTGAAATAGGAGGTAGTTTAGCCTTCAAGTGGATATTTCCTTCATTAACTCATAAATAGCCAGGCGGATGTGCTTCCCACCTAGATGTATTAATAACGTGCCGGCATGGATATCATTTCGTGAATGGGAGCGCCAATTTCTTTAGGAACCTGGGAAACTGGGTCAACTGAAAATCATACGCAAGAAGAAATTGAATACTTAATGCAATCGATTTCACTCAGAATAAATTATTCCACGTGAAGAAATGTAGGCGAGGTTTATGTTTCAAAGTGACACGAAGGGTTAGGAGACGTGTAATTAATGAAAAGTCAGACTGAAAGTCCTTCATAGTAAGTTCCTGTACGCGTATTCGTAGGACACACTGGTCTTACAGAGAAAACTCAAGCAAACGACCGTCACAGCAAGAGGTCTGACTTAGCAGTCATCACGAAGTTACCTTGTAGGGCGATTGGTAACAAGGTACTAGATCCCGGAATGGTTTTACTGAAGTCACAGATGCGTCAATTTTTATCTTCTTGTTGTTAAATGTATTCCGAATAGAAGCTTATGCATTCTCATATTATTTTAAGAGTACTATTACATCGACTTAACGCAAGAAAACACGGAGACTAAAAGCCTATCTCAACGGACGGCGTCCGTTATGGATTTAACAGTACAACGTCCATCAAGAACAATCGAAACAAATGAGTTGTAAAGACGGCCTGCGAGTGCACTTGTTCCAAGAATGGAATTTCGTGTTTATTTTTATTTTTCGTAAATGTAACTTCAAATTAACTTCTCCCCATAGTACGTCACACACAGTTTTTAACTTTTTGACGTTAAATAAATAAATAAATAAAATAAGGACGATTTTACGAAACGTATTACACAGAACCCGCCCGACAACACGCACAACAGATATAATTGGTGAAATAAATAAAGAAGAAGTCCCGCAGACTGGGTATGAACAAGAAACATTCCGCGCTCTAGTTGGGATTGCATCCTGCTGAGCCATCGGTGTAGTCGGCCAGGGTCTACTCTGAGAGATGAGTTCGGCTGTTCATTTGCGCGATACATTTTGTCTTTCCTCCCAAAAGCGCAGCCCCTGAGCCCCGAAAATGCGCATACGCGAACTTGACCCGAAAGAATTTTAATCACGCAGAGTATCGTTTGATTTCGTGTGCCCGGTGTTGTGTTGCTTGAGGAGGCCTCCTTGGCTGCGTTCGATCGCGCGGTGGGCGGGAGGGGGTGTTGGGGAGGGGAGGGGGGGGAAGTCGCTTTTGCGTCGCGCGGATCCGTCGCTTGTCGGCAACATGGCGGCCGGGGATGTGGTCCGACAGCTGCTCGAGACCCCCTCCCCCCTCCCCCCCCGCCGTGCTCGAGCGTCACGAAGCCATTTTTGGCGATGGGGCTGCGCGGGGGCGGGGAAGCGATAGCGGGGTAAAGGTGCGCCGGCGTACGAGAAGTGGGAGGGTGTCTGGCTCGTGTACTCTGCGCAGAGATATGAGAAGGGTTTCAGCTCATCTAGGGAGGGAGTGGTAAGACTATTCCGACTCTGTCGCATATTTTTTAACAGTTTCCAATCTATTCTTAAGGGATCTGTAGGTTTTACCCTTGGAATTATATCATAAAGAAATCGTTATCATTATTCGCCCTCTCATATACTAGGTATGTTTTTTTAAAATTTATTTTACCAGATCAGTGGAATTACCACTTTACAGATGAGTATTAGCTTTAATTAAAATCAATAGTGGCTCGAAGTTACAAGTAATTGTAAATTAGCGCACTATCATACCCCTATTACCGAACGACGACATCCCCACTGGGTCCCTCTACGATGATTTTTGTTAATTTTGTGAAACTGAATGTAACAGGAAAGTAAGCAAGATACATAGAGCAATATAATAAGCAAGATATATAATCTACTATATGGTACTTCAGTAAGAGTAAATTATTGATCGCGCGATTATAATGTGAGACAACATATTTTTCTGCAGATTCGTACACTCCTCATGGCAGGAATTCGCTTTTCCGACCACGCGGTGCGGTGCGGTTCGGCGCGGAAGGCGATCGATGAGACTAGCCGTGCCCTCTTCGATATCCGGGTTCTCAACCCGTGTCAAATACTTCGGTTACGAGACGTCATGTGCTTCTCATTCTTCATTCAGCGCGTATACTCTTCGCATCTGGTGCATGAAACGGAAGTTAACTGAACTACAATGTCGTGACGTGCATGAATTCATATTAATACATGAAAACGTGTTTCTGGTTTCTTGAGTTTATGGCGGTGACCAAGAGAAACAGTAGGAAAACATTGTTAGAAGATATAGTACAAAATACATAAGTCTGTCGAAGACTCCGATCACGTCGCTAGACACTACACAAATCTCAGGAGTTTTATAATTATTCCTGCATTTACTTGGGTGTAACGACGACATGAAATTTATATTCAGCGGTTTTCTAAGGGTGCCTATATTTTTGGTGTTACTTTGACGATTGGCAGTTTCATGTGTTTCAAAATTCGTTCAACATTTTGGAAGCAATATATGTAGCCTAAATCAAATGCCTCGTTATTGTTGAAAAACAAATCGCGAATGAACTAATCGTGCGCAGTTCATTGCACATCACATGAATCGTCCTGAACACTCTCTGAACCGTTTACATTTTTCGTTCATAAATCGGCATGGCCTTACGTAGCGTTTCGTAATCTTGATGGTTATGACGGCGGGGAAGGCGTAATATTTCGAGGACTGGCGGTGGAGAGGGGGAGGGGTTGGAGGGGCGCCAGCGGAGGGGCGCGGGGTCGTCCGTCACTGTCGGCCGCCCGTCCTCGGCGCGCCGCGCGGAGCCGCCGTCTGGGGCGGCGCGCGAATGTAGGTCAGCGGCGCGGCGCACCGCGCGCGGGTTTTGTTTTGGCGCCTGCGCTGCTGCTGCTGCTGCTGCTGCTGCTGCTGCTGCTGCTGCTGCTGCTGCTGCTGCTGCTGCTGCTGCTGCTGCTGCTGCTGCTGCTGCTGCTGCTGCTGCTGCTGCTGCCGCTGCCGCTGCCGCTGCCGCTGCCGCTACTGCTGCCATCGCTTCCGTCTCTGCCGTCGTCATCGTCTCTGGCGTCGCCACTCGTCTCTGGCGTCGCCACTCGTCTCTGGCGTCGCCACTCGTCTCTGGCGTCGCCACTCGTCTCTGGCGTCGCCACTCGTCTCTGGCGTCGCCACTCGTCTCTGGCGTCGCCACTCGTCTCTGGCGTCGCCACTCGTCTCTTCGCCGCCTCTTCTTGCGCGTGGGACCGGGCGGAGCGAGTAATGAGAGCGGGGTGGGGCGGGGTGGCGGCGAGGGTTGGCAGGCCACAGAGGAAGCCAAGTTGCGCGCGTCGATAGTGGAAGCGACCCCGCGGGGCGAGCGAGCACTCGCCGCGCCGTTTTCGGAGGCACATGCGGCGCCACAGCGGCGATTCTGTGGCGGAAGGAGATGGACAAGTGGCTTCAGAACATTTTTCTTACTTCATTGACGGGGACTTTCGCTTACGTTTTAAGGAAATTCAATTGGAAAATTCCGGAGCGAGTCATGTCACTTTTCATATAATGGTGACTGCTGGGTGATCTATATGGCAAAATCGCGAGATGGTTTCGTGTCGTTGACCACTCTCATATATATAGTATAAAGGGGGTATGTTATTTCACCAACGAGTGACTCCTTTCCATCGGCTTGATTTCAAAAATATTATTTTTTCGTTATTTAATTATTTAACGTCAAGAAACCGTCGAAAATTGTGTGATATACTATTGAGGGAAAATGTTCATTGATCTCTGATTTGTTCGTTAACTCAGTAATGTACAAAACTCAAACTCAGTATGTACAAAAATAAAGATTTCGTAGTGTGTGAATGTATAAATGTCTATTGCTTATTATATACTACACACGCTGACAGTGGATGCTACGCAGAACGCATGAAATAAACTGGAACTAATTATATGATTGACTAAATTTAGTGGACTTCAAAGCTAGCGATTGGCAACGCATAGAGTCTGATGTCCTATTTCACGGCTGAAAACGAAGACACGACCGAGCAGCAGTTGAAGTATTCGTGGAAGGGTCAATATTGCCAACTCGGAAAAATAAATCTTGGTCGTACACAAACTGTTCTCTTTCGTGGAATCTTGGATTAATTAGAAGACAGTTTATTGAAATGTATCTGCAGTGGGACGTCGATAATTGAAAGTTCTATAATTCGAATTACACATTCACTCCAACATTTCTGTCGATCCCATAAACTTTATACATAATCACTGAAAGATAATCATGAATAAGTTTCATATTTTGATGCATTTGTACTAATTTCACGCATACAAGTACATTGAAGTACAAGAGAGCAACATTTTGTAGCAGTTTTTGTAATGAATTGAGAATTGTCCAAGTAAATTGTCACTGTTTTTTTTGTTTAAAATATGCGTATTCTGTATAGTACTCTTTTATGTTTCTCAATATATATTTACTTATTGAATCAGTGACAATTCTAGCATTTATTGAAACTAAAAACAAACGAAAACAATGTAACTTCTACCATTAGAAAGGTTTACTAATTCGATTTTTTCTTGGTCCCTTCACTTTTGAATTTACCAAGTCTCTCTGCACATAGTTCTTCCCACCGTTGTCTATTTCTGTGGTAATTAGGAATTATTTTCGTGTGTATCACTTATACAAGAAACTGCATTAAAATATGTGTGGCACAACCAGGTCAGTTCACTGCGATTTTTTATTATATCTAGTACAAAAGAAACTTCGTTTTTTGTACATATTATTTTCCTTTGATAATAATGGAAATTTTTTTTGAAAATGCATAAATTTGAGAAAAGTGAATGTTCTACTTTCCTTCGCGTTCAACAAGCACAAGCCCAGGGTAATTGATCACAGCCTTGGTTCCTATTGTGTAAACGGGTCGCCATGTTGTACGTGAGATCATTGCCACTGCTTATTAGTATGGAAGCGTATGTGTCGATGAATCGGTAATTAACCCGCTGTCTGGAGGAGAATTATATCGGCCGGCTGCTCTCAATGAGTTTTCCGTGAGTCCTGCGATGAAAGCTACGTGAATGCTGGAGCAGTCCCTAACACAAGGGCCCCTGATGCAAGTGCTCTTGATGCAAGACAGTTTTGGAAAAGAGTCAAGTGTGCTAAAACGAATGTCGTGGACTTAACTCAATGCAATGCAAATAAGATAAACATTTTTCGTAATGGGTAAACGTGAGAACGTAGCTGGATGTAAATAATGTCATGTCATATCGAGGTCATTGTCAAGGGCACGCATTCTTTCTCACATTTCATTGCTTCAGAGTTTTACAAGAATAAATTTCCTTGTGGTAATCAAATAATACTTAAATTAATTATCTCTCATTTCATTTTTCTGTTAATATGATTGTTTATCATAAACCATTTAATATTTTGTCAATTTATTGTCGGGTTAACTATTAATGTTTTAAAATCTTAAACGTAGAGTGTATTAAGTATGTTCATGCTGGATGTGATGTTAGAAAAGGTATGAAAATATGTTTTATGATTAGTTAGTCAAATAAATAATACAAATGTAAAAATGCATTTTAAATCAATGTAGTGTCAGGTTAAATAGTCAAGAGTCGGACGACATTTCATCTAATTGCCGCATTAACGATTTTTGTGAATATTGAACAGGTTGATAAATTTCGATCTAAGGGAACTGGTTGGATTTGGGATAACCGCAAGAGAGAAGGCATGCGACTAGTCACTGAAATTTTAAGATGGTTTACAGTCGTGTATCAACTCGGCGACATATGCATGCAACCGGTAGGCGTTTGGTTACATTATTAAGCGTTAATCTTGTTTGGGGTGAACCGCTGAAATCAAATACCTCTGTCTTCAATGATGTTGGCAAATATTGTGATGTGTTGCGATAAGAGAACTAATAAGAAAATTCGTAAGAGTTGTATGAACTCGTGGTAAAGACAATTGAGGAATGTAGTGTCGGTTACCATGGATGCTAGTTTTGTTAAGGAAGACGTGATCGAGTTAGCGAGAACGGACGCCAGAATGTAGGCCAGGATTATTAATGTGAAATTTTGGTTTTAAAGCGCATTTAGTAGCGACTTCAAGATATTGTAAGATTCGCGTACATCAGCAAATCTATGGTCCTAAGGTAAGGAGCAAAATATCCGCAGAAGTGGAGAAGGTAAAATTTTCCGATTGATCCTGGATTTATAATTTCATGAACAATATATTTGTTTGTGTTTGAACATTGTGTTCTTATTTAAATTACCTCAAGAGAGAGGCCAACGGACAGCGTCGTTTGGTGCGTGGTAATACAGCTGCAGCTGAATTCATTGGCGTTTAAACAATCGCCGGCATCCACGTGTGCATACGCTGTTGCGGGAACATTGAGTTCAGTAAATTCGTTACATGTTGATTGCTTTCTGTGGTTGGATGGGTGGTTGAATGGTTGAATGGGTGGTTGAATGGGCGGTTGGATGGGCGGTTGGATGGGCGGTTGGATGGGCGGTTGGATGGGCGGTTGGATGGGCGGTTGGATGGGCGGTTGGATGGGCGGTTGGATGGGCGGTTGGATGGGCGGTTGAATGGGCGGTTGGATGGGCGGTTGGGAGTGGTAGCGCGGAGTGTTGTGGCTGAGGTAGGCGCTGGCACGGGAGCAACGTTCGCCGCCGGCGCAGCCCATTCAGCAGCGCCGCGTGCACTTGCAGCGCGGCACGGCGCGGCGCGGCGCAGCTCAGCGTGGCGGACGGGCGCCGCCCCCGCCTGCCCCAACGGCGCGCTGTGGGCCCCGAGTGGAACACTCGGATCTAAAGCTGCCAAGCGTACTTAGATTGAACGTGTTTCATGAAAACGATAAATATTGTATTGATCTTGTTCATGATTAAGTGACTTGAGTATGCAGTTAGGTAGTACACGTTCAGGATGCTACAGCGAAATGAATAATCGATGGGGTAGTTTTCCACTAACTACGTGTTTGCAGCATACAGGAATCTGTTAGATACAATCAATTATTTTGCACAGTGGTGGATTGCCGTTATTGCGTCTTTCGTTTCCACAATGATCAAGTTTATTGCGACTTGTTGTATCATTCCCGTATCGATTCTCTCCGGCCATTAGGTAATAGAAGGCATATTAGGTAATTTTGTTCAAAGGAAGATATTTTCCCGTTGGTTTCCTCTCCCAGGCAGAACTGAAGCACTAGTACACCCTTTACAGCGTGGATGGATTTGCTCGGGTCCATCCCATCCCCCTGGCAGCTGCCTTGTTTCCTTTTCGTGTTACATTCAACATTGCGTTTGCGGAAACTACGAATTTGTTTTCCCTCATCTGGAAACGATCACTGGTCGCTGGTGCGTAAAACGCTAGTACGCGATAAGCCATTCCGTATGCCACAATGCGCTATCGATTGTGTTTTATGGGATATAATGTCGTATCTCTCATCACTACATGGGTTTGCTGCACCTAAGAGAAAAATGAAGCGTTATATTGGTGCAATCTATGATATAAATTACTCGGCTAGCATAATTAAAGCTCATTTGTCGAATTTCCTTCTCTTTAAAAATGTATGTTATCCCAGAGTTGTCTTGAAGTAATGTACTTACGATTTCCGTGTTGAGGAGTATAGTCCAACAAAATACATTCTTACGCTGTGAAAATATACGAATTAGGTCATGGTCGAGTTGATGGTTTTTGTTATTTTTATTGTGGAGTAACTGAGTTTTTGACTCACTCCGATTCAAGAGTAATATATAAGAAAAGGGATTTTAACATGGAAAAAATAACGCTTAAAGTGGATGAAGAAAAAGCTTGAAGTATCCTTCTTGCATTTGGAATATTTTATATTCCATTCGAGCTCCTGGGTTTAGTAACATAAAAGATCAATTTTCGGGGCCCAGTGAAGCTTACGGATGAATTTCATTTGTTTTCATTCGAGTGATATTTTCACGTTTTAGTTTTTGTGTTGTTTAAATAGAAAATTTGACTGAAAGTTGGTTGTATGTATCTGATTGTGCCGATGAATGCGTGATACAACTTTACAACATGGCATTGAATAGGAGTTTAAATAAGTAGAACGCGTTACAACTACGTAGTTGTTTCTAGAATACATTATTCAAACATCGTTCCTTTGCACATCCACACTTTTTTTTTCTCTTCTTGGGTTCTTGGCCGTATTTCTGCTTTGAGACATACTTCCGATCTTGTTCGCCAGAATGATTATTACCGTTAATTTTGTATGTTATTCGAGGGGCACTGTTATATGATAACCAAAGTTTCAATTTCGCATGTAGGTAAAATTACGTGAGCTGCTCCGTGTATTATGCATTTTCACTGCCACCAGTGTTTTGTAGTTTTCGTAAAAGTGCTCCGTACGGTACAAATATTACCAACAATTGACATTACAATTACCCTGAGAAAACAGCTCCGTCTTTCGTGAGACTCTCGTTCTCGTGCGTACTATACGGCTGCCGCATGTAAACACGAGCAGTTGGGAATGCGTTGGGGAGCGCGGCAGTTTCGGCCCAGTGCGTCGCTGTGAAAAATGCACCGCCGCCGATATTGAGCGACGGCGCAACGGTGTTGCACGAGGGGGGGGGGCGGAGGGAGAAGAGTCGGGCGGAGCAGGTCAGGGCGTGGCGTGGCGTGGCGTGGCGTGGCGTGACGGGGAGCGGGGGCGTGGGGCGGCGGGCGGGCGCCCCGTCACGCGGCGGGCTTCGATCGGCCGGCGCCGCTGTGCGCATGCGCCGCGGAGCGAGCAGCAGTAGTACGCGCGCGAGTACGCGGCGGCGGTTGCGGGGTGCGGTGCGGCGGGGATCGGCGCGGGGAGGGGGGGGTTGTTGAGTGCGCTGCGCGTTGACCCGGCCGCCGCCGCCGCCGCCGCCGCCGCCGCCGCCCGCACGTCCCACCGCGTTAGGAAAGCATTATTCATGGGCGAGCGGGGCGGGACGGCGCCAGAGGGTGTGTGGGGCCGTGGTCGACAGCGCGGGAGGCAGAGGTGGAAAGGTGGGTGTGGCGGGGGCAGGGCGAGAGCGAGAGCAGGGGTTGTACCGGCAGAGTTGGGTCGCATGGCGGGGCGGGGCGGGGCGGGGCGGGGCGGGGCGGGGCGTGGCGGGACGGGGCGTGGGCACTGGCTTGTCAGTGCGTGCGGTGTCCACGTAGGCGCGCGAACAGCGCAATCGCGTTAGGCGCCCGCGCACGGTCCCTGCAATTTCAATGCTAAGCAGGAGGCTTTCAATGGGGACATGGACGCCGCCGCTTACGGGGATGCGTGTCCGTGCTAATGCCCGCCAATAGGAATTCTTAAGCAGAAGAGCGGATTCTGCCATTGGGACATGTCAGGGAATGAAGGATTTAGAAATGGTTCAATGAGTTCGTTTATAAGGATATTGATCGGAGTTTTGAATGGAAGCCAATTTCGCAAATCAGATTTATCCATATTTGTTCTTGAAGCGATTGATACATTAATTGATGGATTAGATGCATTGATTCAACTCTTTATGATGGTTTTTAAAAGTATATCACATTGTATCTTTTTGACGTAATGACCTTTAATTGTTTGTGAAAATGATGGCCACGATAACTGTAAACAATGGATGAAATCATTAAATTATTGATTGAATGCGTTTTGGTCTTTACCACACAAACTCGGGATTCTTCCCGAGTTTGTGTGGTAAAGACCAAAACGCATTCAATCATTAATTTAATCCCCATCGGCTTCGCTGAGTTTCAAACGCAATTTCATTCCGTGTACGAAGTTGCACGTCATTCACAATGCGTCGTGAGGAATGAAGTGTCTGTGATATTCGTTAACATTCGAATGACCATAATTAAAGCCCAGAAGTTTGACAAAAATGCGTGTTTTTTTTTTTTTTTACAGTTTTACTTTTAACAATAGGAATCACTTAATTGTACTTCTTGTGTTGTTTTAGTATATTTTCATTTTGCGTATTTTATCTCCTGATGCCAATTTTTGGAATTTTGCCTTATTTGTGCTTTTTCTTCCTTATTTGTGGCATCTTCTGCCTTTTTCGTTATCTTCCTTCCCCCCCCCCGGCACCAATTTCTATGAAATTTGAAACCTGTTATCCTGGTCAATCTGGGACGGTTGTATATTGTCTTTCTGTGGACGAAGGCGAGGACGATCAAGTTGTGTTAAAAATCTAAAAGGGAAAAGAAGATGATACCAGTGAAGATATTTATATTTTTCATTGATGCTTATAGACTTGCTCGCTTACGAGAAATCTCATCTTATGTTTATGTATGACCTCGGATCCTCTTTGAGGACAGAGCTGTCTGTACCTTCTTTATACCCTTATCTGTTCAGTCTTGTTCGCTCTTCCCTTCTGGCGATTATTCAAGTGAGAAGAACGATCTCTGCAATTCCGTTTTATGCAATTCCGCTACTATTTCACGATTGAAAAGGGAGTTCACAGTGGCATTTCGTAGAGATGGGATCGCGAGTAAAATAAATTCGTAGTCGTCAACCGGATGGTCAAGTGCGATCAACATTACAAAGAAAAGGTAGTTTCCAGTAAATTTTAGAGTTGAAATTAAAATGTGAATGATTTAATTATTAATTTTCTACACAAATTACTTTTGAGTGGTATTTTTTTTTTTAATTTATCCTGTTTTGCTTCCCACTTTATCCAGAATAAATGCGGTTTTTGCATGCCTATTTTAGTAAAAGTAAATTCTTTTTGGCAACCTATTTTATGTAAAAAAAATGCCTGAACTTCCAGTCTCCAACCATAAGTATGACCAATCACAAGACCGAAATAATACGAATTGAGCAAATTTAATAATTCGATCTGATTTGACGATGCCTATTAAATTACACAGTGAAGAGGACAGGATTATTCCATTTACATGATTTAGTAAGAATAACAGTAAATCAGGTGGAATTTGACTTATTTCTAGTGAAGTACTAGCTGGTATTGAAGAAATGTGGTTCTGTGAAATTAGTGTAATCATGTTGTACACGTACGATGTAAACATTATCTTGTTGATTTAACTTTTATGGTACTCAATTATTTTGAAATAGTCATGTAATTTTTTTATTAAAAAAATACATGTATAGAATAGATTTATTGAAATATTTTCTTTGCTTGGTTGCAGGTGAGTATCCTCATCCGTCTGTCGCGAGAGTATCCACCAGAACGAGAGATGGTGAGATAGTCTTATGTTTTATTACAACTTTGCACTCTCTTTGTGAATTCGCCCCCTCCCCCCCCACAAAAAAGAGTCAAAATTTAGGATTAAATTTTATTATTTTGAGCAAATGTTGAAGAAATTGTGTAAATTTTGACTTCCTTAATCCCAAAGTGAAAATACTATTATAAGAAGCGTTTCCCATCTGGTCTTGACGTATAAAAACCCACACGGAGTTTACTGCTGGGGTTTTCAACCTTATAACCTTGAGGAACCCTTCGAGCTCATTGTTCTTTAATGTTTAAGTAGCAGATAAAGTATTTATCTAAGTTTTTTCTACTCAAGTTCGTAATTACCTAACACTAAAGAATTTTACATATTTGCACTCTTTTGGACAATCACAGTAAAATGTTCAATTTTTAAAACTTGTTTAAATATATTTTGAAACACATTTCGCGTAATTTACGCATCATCGGGTGAGAGCAGAATTCATATAAATTCAATTGCCGGAAAATGTAATTTAAATCTGAAAATTAAAAAAAATCTTTATTTTTGTGTATTTTGGTTTGATCTTTGTAATTTTTTAAACTCTTTGATCAATCCTGACATGTTTGTACCATCTTTTCCTTTTTATAACTGCTTTTTTATATTTAGTTTAAATTAATATTGTAATTATTACTTAAATATTGTATTAATCTAATATTTTAGTGAGTGCACTACTCCGTTTCTACATGACAAATTCCTTGTATATATGATTTCCATTCTAGGTGTTTTGGCTGAGCAAATACTGATCACTTGCGGAACCCCTGCCAATGTTCTAGAGAACCCTTGAGTTCCGCGGAACGTAGATTGAAGACCCCTGCCTTAGTGGATTGTTATTTAGTAACATGATGGACTTAACAACAATTCTTGTGATATTCCTAGCCTCTTTACAAGTAGCATAAAGGGGCTCAGGTCTTCGTTCTTTTGTCTTTTTGGTGCTCTTAGAAATTGTTGGCGAACGTTACCCAATTCACCGTGGAAGCCATAAGTTTCACGTTCGTAATAACCTCATCAACGTAACTTGGCGTTTTTAATTGAAGGCCTCGTAGAAAAATCTTATTAAAATGTTATAGTTAATAAATCCAGTTATGAAATATAATCAGTCATTACTTAATTTTGCTAACATTGCTTAAAATCGAATATTTCTTATTTTCTTTTCCACAAAAGTGAGTAGTTGCGTAATGTTAGTATTAGATATATCATAAAAAATATGAACAGGATTATTTTCCAGACATTCGAATGTTTCTTTAGCTTGCATTTGATTGTGAGCACTGAATATTTAACAAAAATGGGATACTTGTGCAAACAAAACAACAAATTACAATGGAAAGCTATGGAGTACGTCCAAAAATCAAAGTGCTGGTTTCGAACACGCAAGGTCATCATTTTCTTTACATCGATCGGAGAATATCAATTTTGAAGAAAGGCGTCTGAACGGTTTAGGCGCTGGCGTTGTCTTAGACTGACGGACTTTAGGACAGACGTTTCCGCCAACCAATGTTTCTGTATCAGTGCCCGACAAAACATGGATACCGACTACACAAGGTGTTTGAGGAAGTAATTTTCTAAATTCTAAATGGAACAGTGACTTACATACTATATTGGTTTCATGGCCTCACAATACTCGTTTTTCCGACGCTAATAATCTCTTTTCGTTGCAGCCTTCAGATGACTGCTTCAACTTTCTGTTTACTACTTACGAACGTAGTTTGGGGTGAAAGTAAAAGTATTATAACACAAATGCAAATTGCAATGTAGCAAATTCTGAAATAAAGGTTTGTCTTTGCCTAGTATTGTTACCATAAAACTACAGTACGAAAAACTGCAGGGCAGCATCAAAAAGCCCTATCAAAATAAAACGGATACGTGTATTAATTAACTTAGCCATCCACTTCACTTACCAATTCATGAAGGAGCAAAGCCCGAAGACAGGGGAAAAGGGAAAATAGTGTAAGAACTGAAAAATCATTTGTCGTAAATTGCTCACATTTACAGGGACGGAACAAACCAAGTTACTGCGTCAAAATAAGTTCGTTTCACAGACGAGTAGTATCAATGATGCGAGTAAATAAAGTCAGAGATGAGGAACGTCGTCGTCTGCGAGCCTCTGTCGCGAGCAGAAACGGCGTCGTCGCCTCCGCCGAGAGACGAGACGAGACGAGGCGAGTCGAAGGGAAGCGACGACGGTGCACGAGCCGACGACGCTCGGTTTCAGCCGCCGCGCCCGCCTGAACGCTGAGCTATTATTCCCCGCCGCCCCCGATCGCCTCCGCCGCCGCCTTCGTTAAGGATTCGCCGAGGCGGCTGTCGCCCGCCGTCGCGACGTCTCGCGACGCAGCCTCGTCGCCTAGCAACGGCACGCACAGCGCGCGCCGCCGCCGCCGCCGCCGCCGCCGCCGCCAGCGTCTGCTGCCGCTGCTCCCTTGCGCCACGCCCACCGGCGAACGTCTCTTAGCCAGTCTCTTAGGCAAGACGTTGCACTGGGGAAGTTGTCAAGGAATGTAGGGGTCTCGTTAATTTGTTTGATCTAGTAGGCTATAAATACGTAGATAGATTCGAAGATCATATTAAGATTTCTTCGTCTACCGGTACCTTGCGTGCGCTTTAATCTTACATAAATTCGATCCATTTTATTGTATGCTTTACCCATACTTAGAAATACGCATCAGAAAATCAGAAATTGTTTAACACAGTCTTTTTGGGAATTGTTGCCATTTTACCATTGTTGTTAATCTTCCTGACCATTTTATGCATCGTAGTTACACCTATATTTCAAATTATATTAATATACCAACTTTAAACTCTAAACGTTGCTCGAATGATCTCATGTTTCTCTACAAAATCTGTAACAACGAAATTCACTTTCCGTTTTTGTTAAATGTAATAAATTTTCATTTACAGACTAGAATGACTACAGGTACTAGGATCTATATACACAATTCGACTTAAAATCGCATCATGCGTATTAATAAAGGTAGCCACATAGATTTCCTAGCTTCGATGTGAAATAGGATACAAAAAATGTACTAGTTTATGAATAAATAAACTACATTTACACAACACTATATTTTGTGTCTACTATACTATATTTTGTACTACTGTTTTATTACTGTTTTACTACTACTAAATAAATAAATAGACAAATAAAAAATGAATAAGTGGATAAATTACATTTCCTGATACTCTATGGCTATGCCGATGGCCTTTACTGTTAAAGTTTCAGACTTAATACTCCATGGATTTTGCGTTCCCGGGAGCAGCAACTTGTATGTTAATTAGACCTGTAAGGGGAGTTCATGTTAAATCTCTAGAGATGGTGGTGTTCCTTCTCCTCTTGACCGTGACATCTATCGGAGACCTATATATCGATTTACTGGAGAAATGCGAAGAAACTGTGGAGAAACGCAGCAGTGCATAGAGGGTTAAACGGCAGATCTAGGCGGAATCATACCCTCTCTCCAACATTTTAATAAAACATCTGCGCACGTTTTCTTGAGCTGCAGAATCCCTTCCCAACATTTTCACTATAAAAAGAAAGATAAATGTTTAAAAAATAACACAAATAAAATAAAAAATAATATTCTTTTAAAGGTGCAAGTTAAGCAACATTTGAGAGATCAGACATTTTCGTTATAGAAAAGAGTTATAGAAAAGTCTTTGTATAAGTAAATGAACTGCGAATTTGATATCATTAATGACGGAAAATTATTGAACGCGCTATCCAATTGAATGCGCGTTCCAATTGAACAACTAACCTACGAAGTGTAGGAAAAAAAGGCACATATTTGAGAAGATAGAGATAGCCAAGCTACGATATGTTCCAGATGAGATTACTTAACAGATCGGCATATTCTCATTGGAATTTGTGATTTACTGCTTTCGCAAACCAAGTCGCAAAAGAGGATACCATCGTTTTGTTCAGCAATGAAGATTATTTTGGAAACCATATTTATAAAATCCGGATAATAAAGATTCAACTGATTGTTCGGAATGTGTGCATCAGAGGATTCTGACTAGCTGGAACATTGTGAAAAATATTACTAATGGAGGTATTGTGAATTGAAGAATGTACTGTAGATAACTTATATTAGTGTATTTTCCTTAATTGATAATCTTGTTACTGAGAAAAATTTGTTGTCATTGAGTGTATTTTGTTCATTTTTATTAATCATAATTCATTTATAATAAACGTGAAAAGGCAAAAATGTATATTCATCATTAATCCATGTCTCAACACTAACGTCTCATTCTCTTCCCTTAAATCATTTAAAACAAAAGGTCTAAGTCCAGTCCGTCTGGATTCGCCATTTAGCCCGTTGTGCGGCGGGAAGAAGCTCAAAGCTCCCAACGCGTGGTAGTATAGTGATAGTGTAGTCTTTTGTGTAAGGGGAGAGTAGTCGGCGAGAATCAGGAAGGAAAGACTGCGCGCAGTCCTTGGTAATTTTGTTTAAAGTACTTCTCGGGCGTGAAGTTTCTCGTATAATTAAAGGAACGATCTATTTGCTATCAATTATTGACATAATTCCCAAGGGGCATTGCACAGCTGAGGGATCACTCGTGTTCATCTTAAATGTTAGAAAATTTGTAAAGTTGGTAAAATTAGTAAAATTGGAAATAAAAGAATAAAGACAATACTGATCAGTGTTTTACGCAGAAATTCAAGGTGAGAAGTTATGCATTTCATGACGCATAATTGAAGTTTTTTTAAGAGATTCAAGGATTCACTTTTTCAACTTCTCAATAACGTTTTACGTTACGTAAGTCTTCTCATTAACGTTTTATTTCAAATGTAAACACTGTAACTGTGAATAGTCTTACATAAAGACATGGAAGAATTAATTGGAGTACATTTGACCTCAACATTTTTTTTCCATAGTTTCAGGTGTGCATATTTTGTATCAAGAGACCCCAATCCTTTCCACCTGGAGAGATGGTTCAGGGCATTAACTAATGTTACTGCGGTGCATCTGACCGGGAGGTCATAGGTTTTATTCCCTTCAGTGGCAAGGTTTCGAACTAGCTAGTTCGAATTCTGTCGCTGTCTAGAGGAGAATTTTAACTGCCGGCTTCTCTAGTCTGTAGTATTCCGCGGTTTATCCGATTAGTATCAGGCGAATGCCGGAGTAGTACGCTGGCAAACGGGCCACGAACCACGCGCGGTCTTTCCTTCCTCTTTCTCCTATCCTCACCCTCTTACTTACATGCACTACACTACTACACATGCCGGAAGGAGCTTAAGTGCTTCTCTCGACTGGAGCGGTGCCCCGTTGCACTGGTTAGATATATCTGGTCGGAGAAAACTCCGTTAGCCGATAGTTAGGTCGGCGCCGGATCTCAGCATTCAGCTGGTAAGATCACCACCGCCTCCCCAGGGAAAACATGTACTGCACTTTCGGGACAAATTACCTTAGCAATTGACGCACCCGGAATTACTAATGAATCAATCGTCCCGATCCCACTGCCACCTCGACCCCCTCCACCTCTCATCCCTTGCCATCGCAACCCGCCTCCGCGTAGCACGCATCCCGCCCGTTTATTCGTCGAGTACGTCGGGGCAGAGATCGAGCGATATTGCAACCGATTAGGATGAGATAATTCTGCCGACGGATTTCATGTCGCCGACCATTGCTGGAATTTTTCTGCATCTGCAGAGAATCTTACCTTTGTGAAAATGTTTGAATGGACACCCGAAATCGAACCCTTGCATTTAGAGTTTAACGGCGGTTTAGTTAGTTAACTAATTCCTTAAATGTTGTTCTTTACAGATCTATTTTCAAAAACTCACAATTGCTGACAAAGTAGCGATAGCAACTTAGATTTTGCGCTTTGTTCAAAACATTTATTTTACAGGAACTTTTTTCTTCAAATGGCAAAATGAGAAGCTTGCATTCCACTGATGGATTGCTTCGACAGTGATTATTGACGCTCCTTTTCACTTTTGGGTCAAGGATGTTGTATGATGAGTTGTTTGAAAAAAGACGCAGTTAAGTGCATAAACACGGAGCAGAACGCGCAGTGGTCTCGATAAGAAAATGACATGTTGAGAACTGATGCGGAAGCTCGGTATCTCCATGGTTATTAAATTCATTAAAATGAGTTTTGTAACATCGTGAGGAATGTAAGACAGGAAAGCGTTGGATTTTATCAATGTATCCTAATTCTATCAAAGTATCCTAATTCGGTCTCTTGCAGTTTCAATTGGCCCTTGGAACAAATGCTGAGATGATCCTTTTCTTTGCTTCTCGGCTATTAATGTAACTTTCCTCCCCTCCAAAGGTAAATAAAGATTTAACAGTTTTTGCCATTCAATAGATAAATGTTTAATTTTTTGATAATCCATAGTGAAGAATCTAATTCACAATTTCAAGTGTGCTCTGCTGAGCTGGGCAGGAGATCCTATCTCAAACTTAGAAATGAGTCCAAAGAGGTTTTCCGATGAAAATACAATTATAAATCAGTCATAAAATATTTCACTCCTACTTCACTGTCAGGTTTCCCTGCATACTTGTCCGAACTGTACCAAACCGTATTTGATCACTAGAGATAGGAACTTTAGGCACGTTAAATCTTGAAAGTAGGTAGGCAATAACACTTAAAAACTTAAAAACGCAAGAAATAAAAATAAATCAATTCTTTTACTAATAATTCTTAATTATTACAAATATGAATTTCACAACAGTTTTATCACAAATAAGACAATCAATTGTGTGACTCGTGTGTTTCCGAACTCTTTTTGTCACCTAAAGTAACCTTGTGTTGTCTTCAATTTTTTGTTGTTAATTGGTGTTTTTTCAGACAAAACATCATTCAATTGATAAAAAGATCTCTCGAGGACGACGGAGGTTACTGGAACGAATTTTAAACACAATAGGTCAAATGCCTCCAACTGCAGCAAATGATTTGTCACAGTCTAGAATTTTCGAAATATTTTAAAGTTTTTGTTAGTCAACTTTTTGGGAAAACTCTATTGTACATTTTTTTATGTTTCTAAAAATCTTTCTGCCTCCGGCACTATGCACCATCATCCGCACTTTTTAATGATTTTACTTGTGTTACCCCTCTTTCTTCAAGTCGAGTGACATCTGGCAAAAAACATATATAATAAATATTATTTATTTTCTTATTTCTGAAGACTCGAGTTTCCTTGCTAGACTGACTGATGATGCTTCATCCCTAAGAGTGTTAACCCCAGTGCTTATTGTTGAGAAATTGGAGGAGTAAACAGAGTAAGTAATGGGACTAAGAGGGGAAGGGGTATTCAGATCGTATGAAGCGGAGTAAACTGACATCCATGTTCCCCATCTTGTTGAAATAGGTTGAGGCAAATCTCGGAACGAATATGGAATATCTGGATACTTGAAGGACAATTCAAAAATATCTTCTTAATATTTGCAATCAATTTGTCCATCTCCAGAAATAAACATTTCGCTTTTGCTGCCACTCCCTGAAATGAATGAGCAATGCAAGTCACGCGAAGCATTGATAGGAACACGTTCATAACTTTGGCTGCGTTTTTCGTATTCGGTGTTACACCAGTTAAAAAAGTAGCACATAATAGTGTTTAATTTTATGGGCCTGTATAAACTTCAATGAATTTTTATTTTATGTGGTACGAAGTCCGCGGGTGGACTTCTTTGTGTAATAATTCGCTACAAAAAAGTTACTAAGTAATGGATTAAAAATACTCTGATGCTCTCTTACACATTATGGATATTTAGTCAGCAAACATGTCAATATCTCTTCTACCGTCCTTTTCTGAGTCTCCATTCACGAGCACCATGTTTTTTTTAAAACTTGCTACCCTCATTTAAGTACCTCTAGCATTAGAGCTATAGAGAATTTGTGAATAACTGTGAAATACTAGAGCTATTGACTTTTTATGATCCAAAAACCAATGGTGACAAAAAACGACTTCGTTGAATTGTTTTCTAAAGAGGAGACAAAAACATCAACGGTGATATTGGCTAGAAAACAACCTGTGGCATCAGCTGACTTTGTCATTGGAACAATTTAGTTTGTTCTTGAATGTTTTTTTATATCTGCGCTGTAACCCTGACTAAAGTAACATTGTTGGCTGGGCTACAGTAATGGCCCGTATCGTGGTCAAGGAAATGTGACAATATTTCCCCTAAAGATCATTTTAAAAATTCTCTAATACAGAGGATAAATAATGAGTTTTAAATTCAATTGAATGTAGTACGCAGTTCTTAAACGGAAATATCTTAAGTGGTGAAAGCTCGAAATACCTAGCCTTTGGGAGGCGTAGGTACTTCATTATCGCAAAGAATTAGAATCATGTGGCAGAAATTAATAATTTGACATGGAAACATGCTTATACTCACCTAATTCAGAAGAAGCAAAGCATTTATTCAAAAAACTCTCGTTGCCAGTACAAAGCTAACATTAAATGACTCGTACCGTGACATTTTGTATGTTGTATAAGTTCATAGAAACAAAAATAAATAATGTTTAATGTTACAGTTTCACGAATATCTTTTGTAATAAAATGGATGAAACATAAGTCATTAAATAAATGTGGATCACCTAAACAATTACAATAATTAACTAGAAATAAGAAAATTCAAAAGCAGAAAATAAACTCCATAAAAATAATTGAAGTAACAATTTCAGCAAGAAGTGCGCTACCTACGTAACTGAGTTAAACAATCAACGAAAGCTGCAAATGGCACAGAGCGGCGGGCGAAGAGAAATCTATGCTCTCTAGAGAAATTTGTGCCCTCCCTCGCCCGTTAGGCCTTGTGCAGCGAAAGAAGCTAAGAGCTCATTACCAGGACTCTCTGCAAGCGTCCGCCCACCCGCCGCAACGGAACAACCCGAGATCGCGATTTCCCAGAAGATTATAAAATCTTGCAGAGCTTCGTTAAGAGAAGCTCAACCTCTAATTCTTCATAATTCCTTTACTGTTTTAATTGTTTCCGTTTCCTTTTGTTCAATGGCCATTTCCGGCTCACCTTCTTCGCAGCTGAACGTGTGATTTGAGCAGACTCTGACTTCGACGAAGATTTTGGGGTTAAATAAGCGTGTTCACAATTCGTAGGGGAGATCCTATATGAACGTGCATAATTTCAACTTAATATTCAACCATCGCCCAGTGTAAGATATATCTTGATTACGTGAAGAGTTAGGTTTCATGCGCACCAGTTTCGAGGATTGTTGTCCCCTTCATCAGGCTGTAAAATTGAATTTTAAATTATTTACGATAAATATTAAAATTGAGAAATTATGGCCGGAAAGATCTTACCAGACGATCTATTTTTTCGATGTTCGACATCCACAAAGGAAAGCATCATACATTTTTGTAAAATGAGTATTCTCAACAGCAGTATTAAGAGAATTATTTATTTTAATCTGTGAAGTTTCAGAAACTAATCGTGGATATCTCCGGGACTCAACATAAACAAATCTCGGATTTTGAATTTGAAAGAATGGTTTAACTTTATCCGATGATTGGATACAGAGTTTTGTCTTTGAGGAATCTGTCCGATTTTTCTGTCATGTTCTTTCATTCTAGTTAGAACTTTACGATTGGGGTATATCTTGAGGCAGGGTAAGCGAAACCACGTTCTCTTAGCGCGAGCGCTTGCCGCTGCTTGCTGTACAGCTTTCGAGCCCGGCGAGGGTAGGGGAATATCGAAGGAAGGATCAAGGGTGTTCCATATAGACGTCGGCAGGAGTATTTGCGAGAGTAGATGCTTGCGTAATGATCGGTAAGTGCTGCATTGTTAGTTACTCTCTGGATTGATTCATCATTCGAGAAGATTTTTCCCGTAATAAATATTGACAAAACATCCACAGAATATATTTGATGTTTTATTGCAAATCAAGCGTGTTATTGCAGCAGCCCACAACTTGAAACCACGTTTGGATGTATGTGCTTGTAATTAAATATAAAATTACTCTATAATAATTGTGCATTAATGTAAATATAAATGATTTCACCTTGTAAAATGTAGATTTTGTCATGGTAGTAGCGGTAAGGATTAATTAATGTTTTTAAACATACATTTTCATTATTCTTTATTTTCTGAGCGTTAAACGGAAACTGATCTCAGGAATATTCGTAATTTTTTCCCGTAATCGCACAGTACGAGACTTCCTTCTTTCACGTCCAAATTATCTTTATTAGATATTCCTCTTGCGTTCGCGGACGGGACGCGGAGGGGCCGCCGCTTGCTGTCGAGTCGACTCAGCGAGTGGAGACCGTGGAGAGGCATGACCTGCAGGCTTGAGTGGATATGAGGGTTTGTTTACAGTACAGTAGGCATGAAGGGTGAAGAGGAATGAAATGGAACTTCACCTTTTACGCCAGTTGCATTCGATGAATGATCACTATAAGATCGTTAAATCGTCACGAATGCCATGTTTGGTTCCTTGGCTCGGCGAGTAGAGCAACTGTCAAGATAACAGGAGGTTTCGGGTTTGGATCCCGGTAGAACGAAGTATTTCCACTTCGTGACAATCCATTTTCGTCGTTATACTCTCTTTAGATACTTCTGATATCAGTAATATTGTAGCATCAATGCCAAAATTGCTGTTTCTTTCGAAAAGTATATTTCTTTTATTATCCTGAAATATTTCAGACGTTTCAAACAATTTGTGCAATATGAAGGGAATAAATATTTCGTAAAAGTATATAAAGTCTCGTTCTATAAATGTTAAATAAAAATTATTCCAAAACTATTTATATTTTTGATAACGTACTGTACATTTTAAATCGTTTCCATATTTCAAGTGTTGTTGATGTGGCCAGAGAATATCGCTGGGGAAGCTGGTGGTGCAGCCGCGCAGCAACCGGCACTTGTCGTGGCCGGATCCTTCGTCTAGACGCCCATTGAGCGAGGGCGGTGGCTGCGTAGGCGGCGGCGGCGGCGGCGCGTGTGGGGGGAGGGGGAGGGGGAGAGGGGCGGTGCGCAGTCGTAGCCCGGCCGCTGATCGATACGGCAGCGGCCGGAGGTTACCCGGCGGCGGCGGGGGCGGCGTCTGCAGCGGCGTGGCGGCGGCGGCAGGAGCGGGCGGGAGCGGAGGCGTTGGTGACTGGTGATGGAGGCGGTCGCATGCAGCGCGGATGACACCAGACGCACAGGGCGGAGAGAGCACGTGGGTGGTGGCACGGGCGGCGCCGCCGGGGATGGAGGACTTGCAGAGGCTGGGATGGTGCCGGTGGTAGAGGGCGTGGTGGGGATGGGGGGAGTCGGGACGAGTGAGAGGGTCCGGCGGCGGCGGAGCTATGAAGCACCGCCACCCCCAGTGCCGCACATTCCGCTCTTGAAAGCGCTTCCGGATGACGAATCCGGAAATTTCTCTATGTAGAGCAGAATACGAGTTGCAGCTGCATTCAAAAGACTTCGTCTTCTCGGGGGAACATTGCCACATATTACTTATCTCTTGTGTTCGGAATTAACGAAATCTACCAGCCGTATTGTTCCACTGATATTATGTACTAGTTGTGATACCACTGATATCATAACCATTTTACGATATAGTTGTGATATCAGAGATAGCTATGACTATTGCATGCCGTCTTCTCCCGTAGAGGATCCGCATGTTCCGATTTTAAGAATAGGCTAAGACGAAGAAATAATTGCGCATTGTTTTTACTTAGACTGTCTGCGTATTCAGCATGAAACTTGTTCCAGGATAATTGGTAGGGAAAAAACTATATACTCTATCGAATGCAACAAGTAAATGATAAAAATATACTCTCTACAGTACGATCTGGTATTCAGTCGAGTTGGAACGCTATTGCCGAGTCATTATATGTGTGATAACCTATTTATAAAATCGTGAATATTTTTTTAAAAAGAGTATGATGCTGATAGCTGCATATTGCAGTAAATACAAAATTGGCACCATGATACTAATAGTTTTTGTTCGTACTGACACGCGCTAGTTTCCAAGGTTGCTATTGATGTGTGACCTATCCAGAAATGAATTTTCGCAACGGAATCGTAGATGCCCTCAATATATCTTAGATGTGCTCCACGCTTTATCAAACTTCTGGGTTATCGTAATATTCAAGAAGAAATAATGTAAAGTTGTGGATAAGTTAGTAGAGGCTTGATTGTGTGACTTTTGCTTGGCAATCACTTCAACAAAACCCTCCTTTATTTAATCGCTACTAACAATCGTAAATGAAAACAAATCAAATTAAAAAAACATTCAAACAAATAAACGATGGAACCAAATAATTAAATATTACACGTCGTAATTAAAGATGCTAAGCCTGACTCTATTTTTAACATTTTGCATTTACAGAGATGACGTGACCAATTCATTGCTCTTGAGATACTTCAGCGTGGTTTCAAAACAACGTAAAACTAGATGGACCATTTAACACTGTGTGCAATTAAAATTCTAGGGTCAAAATTTGTTAATAGTAAATGCTTAGTAATATCACACTGTTTATCAAACCTCAGTAACGGGTCTATAGTTCTGTAAGGCACATTGTTCAGGGGTAGGACGCTCGAAATTGATTTGAATCGTAAAGCTATTATCGCTTTTAAAACGATAAAACGATTAGCAATGTGCAGAATGTTCGCGCATATCCAGTTTGCAAACATTATTACACAGTCTTCCTCACTTAACTCTCAGTTTCGTTTCCGTATTTATTCCGGTCACTTTGCCGACACCAACCAATCAGAAAGCGGAATACGCATTTCTCGGTCGCTCGTTAGACTCCCGATAAGGGTTATATCATGAATGCAGAAGCTTTAACAGAATATTTCGCGGTGTCCAAAACAAACTGGAAACATTACCCTTCTCGTGAAGGCGGATTTTCACCGTCACCGCTACCACTGCAGCCATCGCCCCTGCTTCCCGTACCACTCCTACCAGTTCGCTCCTACTGCTGTCCTCTGCCGTATGCTGCGTCACACTCACTCCCCCAACCCTGTCTGCCTCCAGCTAAGCAAGCTCCCCCAGCCGACGCCTGCACTATGCCTGCACTACGCCTGCACTACGCCTGCTACGGTCTACGCCCCCATACACGCTTTGCCTTTACTTCCCGTCTCTTCGTGTGGGAGGACAAGCACCGTTGCAGTTATCACGTCACCTCTTCGTCGTCACTTCTGCCGGCGGCGCTCCCCGCCCCTTGCACCCACCGTCACCACCACTACCACCAACAGCAACACCGCCGCTGCCAACACCACCACCAGAAGGCATCGTCGCCGCCAACATCACAAAAGCCACCTTTTCCCAATATTCAACTGTACCCCAATCCCCACAACAATCACACCCACAAACCCCCACAACAACAATACCACACCACCACGACCGTCGCCGCACACACCACCGCCACTCTCAACATCCCTTCCGACTCCACCGCCGGGCCTCAAGGCGGGCCTGTGAGCGGCCCAGGGGTCGTTTGCCGAGCGACGGCGGAAGCACACGTGGTGCGAGCCCTCGACCCGGGCGGGGCGCAGGCGGGGGCGGGGGCGGAGGCGGAGGCGGGGGCGGCGGCTGCGGCGCGCGCGGGTGCGCACTGCGGCGGCGGCGGCCGTGGCGGGGCGCGGAGCGCATGTAAACAGAGCGGAGGCCCGGGGCCGGCGCCCCAGACCGCGTGGCGCGCCGTATCGATCGGTCCGCGGCGACGCCACCTGGGTCACCGTGACGTCAGAGGCGCCCCGCCCCCCGCCCGCTCCGCTAGGCCTAGCCGCCGCAGCCTCGCGCCGCGCTGCAGCAGTGAGAGTGATCCGCCGCCCCCACCAGCGCCCCTGGCGGCCGGGGGAGACTGCGCCACCGCGCCACCGCACCGCAGCGCCCCGCCCCCCACCCGGCGTCCAGGGCACACGCTGCGGCTCGGCGCCCTCCGCCCTCCGCCACGCCCCCTTGGGCCGCGCCGCTCTTCCGTCGCGCGGACGCCAGCCACTCTTCGTTAGCAATCGGCTGAACCGGGAGTTCGGTTTGCGAACTGTTTGTACTGACAAAAATAGGACTACGAATTTGGTATAGGTGCCTCAGAATAAATTTGCATATAAAGCATGTGAAGGGATAGAAGATGATCACTCTTTGCCAATGAGCATGAGCTGAGAACAATCCAAAGGCAAATATCACATGTGTAACTTCGTTACACGATATTTCCTGCCTTGTGCATCAGCATTATAGGACAACCTTCGATTCCTCCACGTGGCCGAGAAGTTTGTAACATATATTCTGAGACAAGCTGTATTATGCTAATTTAAATAAGTTTTAAGTTTTTGTGCTCATAACTCTCATCAACTACTCATTGCTGTACTAATTTTGAAAGCGGCAAAAATGAAAAAAAAGCCCTTTCGCTTGAAAGTATATCAATATTTGTATTGGGCAGCCTACGTTATGTGCTTCACTTAATACGATTTCAGTCATTGTTTGTTTTTTTCACGACGTTTTATGGCTCGACAGTGTGTTAAGGATGTCTCACGGAATTTTTCGCCTTTCATGTTGCTGCTCTTCGCTTTCCATGCTAATCAAACATTAGTCAAATCCCTACTCGTTTACAGGTTTAAAAACTGCATTAAAATGCTCTATAATGTAATATAAACAGAAATTGACAGATGTAGGAGCGACGTGACATACGGCGAATTTTAAGAACTCATTGAGCGTGTAACGTAACATTCACTGGCATCTTCTACGTACTTTTTACAAACCCAACATACAGTGTATGAACTCCACAAAGTAACTTGCTGCGATTATACAATTCTTATTGTATGGCAGAAAAAGTAATAAATCACAGCTTGATAATTCCATATTAATATTCAACATCTTCACGATTATCGTGTTTGTCACGTGTATCGATTGATTAAGTGACGATTCCGGGCATGTAAACTACTATGGTTACTCGCCCCGTTAGTGTAGTAATCGCGGTAGTGTAGTTTTACCCCGGGAGATGACAGTGTTTCTTTTCCAGCTGTGTAATGAGATCGTGCGCGGACCTACACGTCGGCCTGCGGGGATTCTCCTCCAGGTATCGAGGAGCATCACCTGAGAAAGAATAACCTCTAAGCTCCCGACAAGTTTCCCAGCAATTTTGGAAGTATGGTGATTGTGTGTGTGTGTGCGCGCGCGCGTGTGTGTGTAAAAATGAGATGATAGTACAAGGAAGGAGAAGGAAAGTTCGCGCGCGGTCCGTGGCTCATTTGTTAGGGTTTTGCACCGGCAATCGCCTGGTGTTGATCGGAGAAACGACGTGAAACTACCCATCTTGGAATTGGTCTCCATACAGCGACTAAATTCACACAGCGACATAGCTATGTAGCGTGATGTGTCGGATATCCGCCACAGTCGTGACTCGAACCCTAGTACCTCCCGATAAGTCACTGCAATGAGTCAGCGGCTTTGATGGCTCTGCGCAAAACTATGTATTGATACGTGTGTCGATAAATTACTGAAACGCTCGTCGTTTGCTTACATTCCTTCCTCTCGGCTTCTTCTCGGTTTCCGGTTCTTTTTCACTTTCTTTCCTCCAGTGCTACAGCGGATTCTTGCTGCATCTGCGTCTATAATATCTGTCCCTTACCCACCACTCCTTCAACTTTCCCTCCCGTCCAGCCCATTCACCCGCTGCATCCCCGTTACATCCACACTACAACTGTCTCCCACTGTTTGCAGCACTTTTCCTATCCCCAAACCGTCCTCCGCCGGCCTCGCCCTCGCCCTCGATCTCGCTCCTAACCTCTCCGTCGTCCTCTCCGTCGTCCTCTCCGTCGTCCTCTCCGTCGTCCTCTCCGTCGTCCTCTCCGTCGTCCTCTCCGTCGTCCTCTCCGTCGTCCTCTCCGTCGTCCTCTCCGTCGTCCTCTCCGTCGTCCTCTCCGTCGTCCTCTCCGTCGTCCTCTCCGTCGTCCTCTCCGTCGTCCTCTCCGTCGTCCTCTCCGTCGTCCTCTCCGTCGTCCTCTCCGTCGTCCTCTCCGTCGTCCTCTCCGTCGTCCTCTCCGTCGTCCTCTCCGTCGTCCTCTCCGTCGTCCTCTCCGTCGTCCTCTCCGTCGTCCTCTCCGTCGTCCTCTCCGTCGTCCTCTCCGTCGTCCTCTCCGTCGTCCTCTCCGTCGTCCTCTCCGTCGTCCTCTCCGTCGTCCTCTCCGTCGTCCTCTCCGTCGTCCTCTCCGTCGTCCTCTCCGTCGTCCTCTCCGTCGTCCTCTCCGTCGTCCTCTCCGTCGTCCTCTCCGTCGTCCTCTCCGTCGTCCTCTCCGTCGTCCTCTCCGTCGTCCTCTCCGTCGTCCTCTCCGTCGTCCTCTCCGTCGTCCTCTCCGTCGTCCTCTCCGTCGTCCTCTCCGTCGTCCTCTCCGTCGTCCTCTCCGTCGTCCTCTCCGTCGTCCTCTCCGTCGTCCTCTCCGTCGTCCTCTCCGTCGTCCTCTCCGTCGTCCTCTCCGTCGTCCTCTCCGTCGTCCTCTCCGTCGTCCTCTCCGTCGTCCTCTCCGTCGTCCTCTCCGTCGTCCTCTCCGTCGTCCTCTCCGTCGTCCTCTCCGTCGTCCTCTCCGTCGTCCTCTCCGTCGTCCTCTCCGTCGTCCTCTCCGTCGTCCTCTCCGTCGTCCTCTCCGTCGTCCTCTCCGTCGTCCTCTCCGTCGTCCTCTCCGTCGTCCTCTCCGTCGTCCTCTCCGTCGTCCTCTCCGTCGTCCTCTCCGTCGTCCTCTCCGTCGTCCTCTCCGTCGTCCTCTCCGTCGTCCTCTCCGTCGTCCTCTCCGTCGTCCTCTCCGTCGTCCTCTCCGTCGTCCTCTCCGTCGTCCTCTCCGTCGTCCTCTCCGTCGTCCTCTCCGTCGTCCTCTCCGTCGTCCTCTCCGTCGTCCTCTCCGTCGTCCTCTCCGTCGTCCTCTCCGTCGTCCTCTCCGTCGTCCTCTCCGTCGTCCTCTCCGTCGTCCTCTCCGTCGTCCTCTCCGTCGTCCTCTCCGTCGTCCTCTCCGTCGTCCTCTCCGTCGTCCTCTCCGTCGTCCTCTCCGTCGTCCTCTCCGTCGTCCTCTCCGTCGTCCTCTCCGTCGTCCTCTCCGTCGTCCTCTCCGTCGTCCTCTCCGTCGTCCTCTCCGTCGTCCTCTCCGTCGTCCTCTCCGTCGTCCTCTCCGTCGTCCTCTCCGTCGTCCTCTCCGTCGTCCTCTCCGTCGTCCTCTCCGTCGTCCTCTCCGTCGTCCTCTCCGTCGTCCTCTCCGTCGTCCTCTCCGTCGTCCTCTCCGTCGTCCTCTCCGTCGTCCTCTCCGTCGTCCTCTCCGTCGTCCTCTCCGTCGTCCTCTCTCTCGTCCTCTCTCTCGTCCTCTCTCTCGTCCTCTCTCTCGTCCTCTCTCTCGTCCTCGACCTCTTGCCCCCCCTCTCTCTCTCTCTCAACTTCACCCTCGCCACCGCCCCAGCGCCGACCATCGTCGCCCATGGTACCTCTCCTCCCCTTGCCCATTCTCCGCCCAGGATGCTAACGGATGACCGGGTCTGCCGGCGCCCGCGTCCACGATTAAGTACCGGAGTTCGCTCACAAATTGCTGTTCTTTAAGGGCGTATTTGAATCATTTATCTTGTTTAAGAGCGAGCGACCAATGGCGGGCCTCCCCCGCAACCTCTTTGGCCGTTGTTGCCGCTGCGAGATTCTTTTAGGGCGCCAATTAAGCGCGCGAGGCCGGAGCGGGGCGGCTTCCGGGTGCAGCGAGGCCGGCGCAGGGCAAAGGCACCACTGGGAGGTCAGGCCGCAGGCCCTTAACGACGCCTTGCAGTCTCTGGGGCGCCAGGTGCCCACGGGCTGCGGGCATGGCTCTGGCGCAGGTCCCTCTCCGCTACTTACTCTCAGGCATGTATACATGCCTGAGAGATACTCTTTTGAAGGCAAATAGCAAGTGAGCTTAAACGTGAGACTGTGCCTTTATGAGGGAGGTCCTGGAGATCGAGTGTCGGCTTGATTTTCGACACTAAGTAGTTAGCTAGTTTGAAATCAGTAGCTGTCTGGAGGAGATTTCTAGTGACCGGCTGCTCTGTTCGGTGGTTTTTCGTGCTTTCTCACATCAACACCAGGCCTATGCTGGGGCCGTATCCTAACAAACGGGCCACGCACGATCTTTCCTTTCTTTTCCTTATCCTATCCTAACGCGTTATTTACGTGCACTACATTACAACACACGTCGGGAGACAGAAGCTTAAAGGTTGTCCCAGGTGGGGGCGATGACCCGCTGGTGGGCGATACGTGGATGGGGAAAACGTTCGCTAGCTGACGTGTAGGTTGGCGACGGATCTCATAAGCGGGGCAGAAAACAGCCACATCGCATTATAAAACTAGCACTATATTTACAGGACTAACGACCATAGCACTTCACGATCCCGGAAACGCTGGATTAACGCTTAAGAAATAAACTGTTGAATTCTGTAACGGACGCCGGCCATTAAGTGTGGCTTTTCGTTCATTTGGTTGCTTCATCTCGTAGCAGCAGTTCAGAATTGGGAAATTAGATTAATAACTTGACGTATCCTTTAAGAATCTTGCATCTTTCACAGGTACAAGAAGAAAAGTGTGGTTACCTACTAACTATTCCAATCATTTGAACTCGTTTCAACAAACAGATACTGAAATCTATAGTATGGGATAGCTCTAGTTTTAGATTTATAGATTTTTAGAAATGGAATAGAGTGAGGAAATGCAGTCTTGGAAACTCTTTGGGGTCCGATTTGCCGACCGGGGCCACTCGTCTGTCTCTTTCGTCCTGGCTTCGGGCCAACACTCGACCCAACTCTCGACCCAAAGCCGACGTATCCCGTTTCTGCGCATAGGCGCTTTATTTCATCCAGCCGTGTTAACTGACGCAAACACAGACATTCATCTCTTCGCAGCGGCCACTTGATTTAAGGATATTTCTATTAATGATTTAACCTAACTCGTACGACGTATTACGATTGCTCTCGTTTGCCAAAATGATATTTACGGCGCAATAGAGACAACGTTCTAACATCGCTCGCTGTTCGTCAAAACAGATGACATAAATGGAGTGATAGAGTAGAACTTCGAAAAGTATAAAAACTTTCGTCCTCCTTTCTTGTAATGTCTTTAACAAATTATGGAAATACTAACCTTCAAAAACAGGAAACATCCAACTATTTATTTGTCATAACAGATGTTTTTTGTGACTTTAAACGGAATACTTATTCACATTAATTTAAAAAAATAATATATCAGTATTTGAAACTATAAAGTCGTGAATTTTGTATGACTAACGTGCTTATTAAAAACTTCGTTTTCAGCTAATATACCCTATTATACTAAAACATACTCTTCAAAACCAATTTGTACACAGTTTAACGAAATTTCTAGTACCCAACAAATTGCGTAATGCACCATGCATTACTCTTGAATGAACACGTATTCTGCCTTGTGAGGGGCTGAACGTGTTTTATGCAAAGACAGATTCAATCAGGTTGTTATAAATTATTACTAAAGGATTTGAGGTCGTAGGAACTGTGAGCTTGCTAATCACGTTGATAACATGCATTTTTGAATTATTCTCAATTCACATTCTTAAAAAAAATTCAAGCTGTACTTCCATTTAGCGAACAGTCTTCATATTTTGTGAGGTTGAGTTAATGATTGTGATACGGTAGCTGATTATTTATGGAGCAAATATCTTACTGGACCTGGAGAGACAGCAGCTCGAGGTCAATTGGACATTTGGGTATTGATTCGGTACACCGGCGAGAGGCGCCGCGAACTCAAGAAGCATAGTTTTTGCACTGTTTATCAGACATAAATAATTACCGTATTGTGGCGCCGTCCTTGGGTATTATGTTTTTTTTTTTATTTGAACTAGCCATGTTATTAATCAAAAGGCATTTTAGGCATACTCTATTTCTACAAATTCCAATGAAAAAATATCGATAGAAATTTATAAGAATATAAGCGGGCTTCATTACAAAACTAGGTTTAATTCACGTCAATGTGGTCACGTCAAGTAACGGTGGGTTGTGCTGGAAAGGGAGTATAGTAATTTAGAGTTTCGCCAATTTAGGGGCTTCGTAATTCTCAAGAACACGTTTCTCTAGAATTCGTCCATAATTTTGTACAAATATTCAACCAAACCCAATGACATACTTCGGTTTTCTCGATATTAATCTCATTTGAAGCTTCTTAAAACTTATTCACATTTTTTGAAGAATTCATTAAGTTTCTGACTGGATCAGGGGAAATGCCCGCAGTAAAACTCATTTGAACGGAATAGGGAACCAGAAGCTGTTTAACTGTAGATGATGGACAAATTTGCAAATAAAAAATCATTTCTTATTAAACAACTTCAATCAGTAAAAGACTAAAAAAGTTAATTCTAAATGTTGAATTAGAACTGAGTTTTCTTTGAAAGTTCGACGTGGTAGTATGTACTAGTAGCCTGTACTAGTAGACGACATTCGGTCGTTAGGCTACTACTATGGCTATTAGGAACGTAATAAATTTGTGGCTGAAATGGAAGTGTTAAAAATTTAAACGGAATATAACTGTGGCTGTGAAAACAGCTTATCAGAATAGAAACGAAAGACGAGATTGTATTAATGTCCCCATACAGTATTATGAGCGTAAATTTTGTTGGGCCCAATGGCTGCACGTGCAATACGCCACGGTGACAGGATTTTCGGCACTAGCTTGTCAGCTAGATCGAATTCAGTCGCTGCCTCAAAGTGAATTCTAGCGGCTGGCTGCTCTTATCGGTAGTTTTTCGCGGTTTCTCCGATCAACACCAGGCGAATGCCGGAGCAGTACCCATAACAAACGGGACACGAACCGCGCGCGATATTTACTCCCTCTCCCTTGTCCTATCTTCTCCCCTTACACACACACACTTACACTAATACTAACACGCACTATACAAGCACACACGCGGGAGATTAGGGCTTGACCCTGCTGAGGCGTTGCCCCACTGGGTAATGGTTGGGTAAAGCCAGCTAGCCGACGGTAGGACCGCGTCGGATCTCGCCATACAGGGAAGGAAAGCTCACCACCACTACCACCACCACCACCACCACCACCACCACCACCACCACCACCACCACCACCACCACCACCACGTTCCGTGCCAAAATACGCGCTACACTTATGGGACAAATGACCTTGATAGTTGACGTGCCCAGAAACACTAAATCAATCACGCGGTTCGTCACGCCACGCTACGCTGTTTAAAAATATCGATCGTTTTCGATTGTTGAAAAACATCGATGATTGCAAAAGTCTGTTTTGTCATCAATAGTTCATAGCCCGCGCGATGTTCGGGCGCGGGCGGATGGCAGCGACGCGGCCCCAGAGGCCGGCGCGGGCGCGGGGCCATAAAAATAGCGGCGGCGTGGTGGGCATGGGTCGCGACGCGACGCGACGCGACAGGCCGAGCCGGGAGGTAGCGTGACGGGCGGTCGACGTCCACAGCAAATGCCGCCTTTGTACGCTTAACCACTCTTGGCACGGCCGCTTCCCAGAGGAGCCCGCGGCTATGGTTCCCGGACGCTTTTTTTTTTACAGTGGTATTATTTTAGCACGACCGTCAGAAACGAGGGAATTCGCCAGCCGTAGGGAGCAGATGGTCCCAATCCACCTTCAGCGTAGCTAATTGTGTGGTCCGAAAACTTTAGTGCTCCTTTCGTGTTTGTGGGTAGACTTCGCGAAGGAAGCACTCATAGGCGTATTAAGGCGGCTTTACGGGAAAAGAATGTTCCCTCTCCTACATTACAATCTTCATTGAATTTTCACAATCAAGAAATAAGCTTAATTATTAAAATATAAACTGATATTAAAACTTTCGTATTACTATTATTCGAAATTTGTGAAAAACTAAATTCTGCAAAGAAGAATAGAGAGAGGTTCCAGTCCATGAAATAATTTGCCAACATTTTCCGAAAGTGACACTTGAAACGTGGGAGAGAAGGCAGCGATCTTGCGAAAACTGCTTCGAGGGAGCAGCATTTCGACCTATGGGAATCATTGGTTCGACTCGAGTGACATTGTGTCGCCAAGGTGAATAAAGAGCTCGTTAAATTTCCGTAGATAACTTTTGGGCGTGTGAGGCGTTGCCAGCGGCTCTCGGTGACTATATTCTGGATTGTGTGGGTGAGAAATTCACTTCTTATACATATTGTATTTCACAGTTCTTTCATTTCATATAAATTTGATTCATCATTTGCCTCGCGTTCTCAAAATTTGACCCCAATTTTCGCTCATGGAACGATATATTGTGCATTTTTAGCAAGTTTATTTTTTATTGTATTTTAAGTGGATTTCAGGCCTCTCTTTGAGATTATGGTGATCAAGTGAACTACTTTCAACGCGGATGATGCAGATATGGTTATGATCCAATTTAAAAAGCAGCATAGAAATCGTTTTGACGACTTAAACGAATGGAAAGAACGAATTGAAGTGCTACATTTTAACGCCAATAAAACCGATCTGACTATCGTATGGGTCAAAAGATTTTTATTATTTAAACGCTGTAGATGCGCATTGGCTGCAAGTACGCGACTACAGATGGTTGGAAGTACAAATCCAATATGACGTAGTCTGGTCGCAATTTTGTCATTTTAGGGAACAAATATATTTATTCGTTGTATGTCAAAAGTTGGCAATTAGCATAGTACATAAGGAAAGTATTCGACAAACATTTATTTTACTCAGAAAACTTTACGTAACTCTGAAAAATGTAATTTAACTTCAATGACAAGCAAGGTCTTACGACGAAAATACATCACAATTCCCGTGAGAAGAACTATGTCCGTGTTCACAGCGACAGGGACTTAAATTATTGTTTTACAAGAACTTGATATTATTACACAAACGTGGATACAAAAAATCTTAAAAAGTCAGACACCGACGTTAAAGTATGAACATATGTTATTTAACGGGATTTTGTGTCTTAATTATTACAGTGTGTCAGATTATTCACATTAGGACATGACATGGTATATTCCATTTTACTCCTGCTTCTACAGTGAGACACTATGGCAAATACGTTTCACTGACCAATACGTCCGATTCTTCAGATACTTATCAGTTCTTTGATTGTCTCTAATGACGAATATACAAAACACTATATTAAACCTTTACAGGCACTTTTTAGCGACAAAAATTGTTGATTCAATGAGAGTACAATGTTAAATTTTCAAAAGTGTAAAGATCAAGTTTTGATAGTTACAAAGTAACCACAAGCACAAATGAAGTAAATCATTTTAGCACATTGTCCTTGTTAATATTTTATCAAATCTAGAATATTTCACGGGATTTGGAAATAAAGCAAAGTCATAATACAAAAAGATGTTTCCATCCGTTACCCAACATCTATGAGTAAAGTTCAATAGAGTTCAGAAAGTTTTAAAATATCCTTTTCATTGATTTTTGATGATGAAATCTGGCCTGTATATCTGATATAATTCCTGTCTTCTGAAACTTATTTTTTGTACTGGAGAAGTTATCCAGATGCTGTCTCTTCGCTATGCCAATTCCGTAAACCAAGAACCAACAACAAGGATCGAAGTCGGGCCCTGCCGGGAATGACGGGCCCGGTGGACCGTCTGATAGGACAAGACCGCGGGCGCTGATGGCTAGGTGGCAGTGTCGGGGGTCGGGAAGAGGGCACTGCCCTGCTGGATAAGGGACGGAGGGGATGGCGGGGATGGCGTGAACATGGCGGGGACAACGAGATGAAGTGGGGAGAGGGGACGGAGAGTGGTAGAGTGGACGTGACCGAGCGGGGCGTGGCAGGGAGGGTGGAATGGGGCTGGGCGTTGGCGTGGCGGAGAGGATGAGATGGGGTTGGGTGGGGGGAGGACAAGTCGTAGTGGAGAGGAAGGGATGTGACCGGTAGCGTGGGGGCGGGGCATGGCGGGACGATGGGATGGGGCGGGGTGACGCATGGCGAAAAGGATAGGACGAGGTGGGGTGGCGTAGGTCAAGGCGGGGGGAATGGGATGGAGCGGGTCGCTGCAAGGAAGGGAGGATGAGATGAGATGGGATGGGTTGGGGCGGGGCAATGCGTGACAGTGGGAATGGTGATGGAGCGGGACGGTGCAAGGAAAGGAGGATGGGATGGGATGGGTTGGGGCGGGGCAGTGAGTGACAGTGAGAATGGTGATGGAGCGGGGCACGGAGGGTGGAGGGGGCGGGGAGGCAGAGGATGATCGCAGAGCCGTGCCGGTGGCGAGAGCGGGGCGCGACCGCGCCGGTGTTACTGGGCTTGTGCGCGGCTTCCGAACGGGCGCGACGCCGCGTCCCCAGCGGCGCCTCCCTGATGAAACGGCGACGGCGCCGACGCCAGGGGCTTCCCCGGCCTCAGCCTCAGCCCTGGCCGGTCAGCGCCTCTGCCGCCGCCGCCGCCGCGCTGTTCAGGCAGGGAAGGGGGGGGGGTCTCTTCGGGTGTCGCCTTAAATTGTACCACCAATGAGGACGCTCGGGTCGTATGACGCGTGTGGGCTCTACAGCGCGGGTCTGCAGCCTTTTGTAACTACGGGCCGTATTGTTAAACCCCCAATAGCTCGCGGGCCGCACATATCTTCAACTTACGTTTTATTCCACAAATTTCAAATATTAAGTTGAATTATCAATAATCTTAATAGAGCTATGTCAAAACGGGCTTGAGAACCAGGTACAAAAATACACCGAAGAAACGCAGGGTTCTACAATAAAATTTTATTTATGAAGACAATTATTACGAATACTAGAACAGTTGAGGAAGGGCCAGTCAGAGCGATGCTTGAGTTTGTATATCGAACAGATCAAAATAACGTTCACCGTAACTGATACATTCGTATCAGGTGACATTTGCATATCAAAAGGAATATCGGAAATTCTTCCCGCCGTGTTCTGTTCCATGTTCACTATTGGGTTTATCAGTATCATTGTAATGTGTATCTTGGTAATGAGCGTTTAGGAAGTAGGTGTGTCTAAGTACGTAAAAAACGTCGTTTTAAAAGTCTAACGATGATTAAATGGCTCTTGAAATTCATTCATGCCTTGCCGTTCCTACAGCTTCCTTAGCCAATGCCACCAAACATTGCCAACATAGCCGACTCTGTTTTACAGCTGCCTACTCTGCACTGAAGGCCGTGAGACTTCGCGACTTCACCAATTATTTATTTGATTTTTAAAATGGTTATTTACGCACCAATGGTTATAAGGTTTCTAGGAGATCGAGCGACCCAAGGGCTTTTCTCTCCCGAGATCAGTAGAATCAGTTAATGCGCGTGGTGCATTCCTGATTTTATTTTTTACCTAATTTTCATAATTCAGATTTTTTGAACGTCGATGTTTTGATTTTGAACGTCGATGTTTTGATTTTGAACGTCGATGTTTTGATTTTGAACGTCGATGTTTTGATTTTGAACGTCGATGTTTTGATTTTGAACGTCGATGTCGCGTCACTAGTCCGCGCTCGCCGGCCAAAGCTCGCCTGCAAGAACGCGGCGAGTGCGGGGGCGCGCGCTGGGCCTCAGGCGACGCCGCACGGTGGGGCCAAATGCCAAAAAGCTGGTCAAAAGTCGAAAGCGTTGTACGATTTGACTGAAACTTTGTATTCAGAGGTTTATGATCATTCTAATTAATAATCTGTAATAAAAATTCCGAAAAACAAAATGGCGGACCAATATGGCGGATAAAATTATCAAAATTTTGTATTTTTAACACAAAATGATCATACTTATAAGTAAAAATGAGTTCATTCGGGTTTTTAAGGATGCTGATTAATAATCTTGAATGAAAATGCCAAAAAAACAAAATGGCGGACCAATATGGCGGACAAGATCATCATTTTCTTCATTTTTAACACAAAATGATCGTGTTTAAAATTAAAAATGAGTTCATTCGGGTTTATAAGCATGCTGATTAATAATATTAAATAAAAATGCATAAAAAAACAAAATGGCGGACCAATATGGCGGACAAAATTACCATAAGTTTGTATTTTTAACACATTATTATGTTTATAAGTAAAGAAGAGTTAGTTTGAATTTTTAAGGATGCTAATTAATAACCTTGAATGAAAATGCCAAAAAACAAAATGGCGGACTAATATGGCGGACCAAATCATCAATTTTTTCCATTTTTAACACGAAATGATCGTGTTTATAATTAAAAATGAGTTGATTTGGGTTTATAAGCATGCTGATTAATAAATATTGAATAAAAATGCTAAAAAAACAAAATGGCGGACCAATATGGCGAACAAAATCATCAAAAGTTTGTATTTCTACATGTTGCACGCGCTACGAAAATTTGTCACAGGCACTAAAACGGCAGCTACGGGCAGCTGTTTTTTTGTGATTCTCACAGAGAATAACATTTCGAATAATGTCATGTTAAGTTTTTAGCCCCGCACGACGGTGCACATAGTTATTTTTCATTTTAAACACAAATTTTTGATTATAGCATTTTCATTTTTCGCCAACAATCAACGTTAATTATTACATTAACAAATTATTTTAAAAAAAATTAAGTATACATATTATGTTTCTACTTACTCTCAGGAATAGATTCCATTTTGTTTTATTGAATTCGGCCGACTGCACGCTTCTCTATCCTTCGAAACACAAAGGTTCTGAAAACACGTTTCACAGCTGACCGATATCGATCGCTCGAGGCCCAACTTTGAACTGATCTCTTACCTCAAGTATAAGAGAGAAACCGTTACTAATTGCGGAATTCAACGGCCCAAATACCAACCTATTGAAGTAGCAACGACAAAATCCCTATCTAGTAACTTTTTTTTGGACTTTTGGCCAGCTTTTTGGCATTTGGCCCCACCGTGCGCCGGCGGGCGCGAGTTGTGAATGACCGGAGGCGGCGCATGGCCGCGCGCCCATTCACGCTCTCCATTTCCGCTTCCGGCGGCCGACTCCGCCGACGCGTGGGAACCAGAGCTGGTGACTGTCCTGCCCCCCTCCCCTCCTCGGTCCGCGGTTCCCGTGCTCCCCGTCACCTCCGCCCCGCGCCCACTGCGCCACCGCTCCCCACCCTCCTCCTCAAGCTCCCAGAACACCTCCGCCTCCCCCCCTCGCGTGCACAGCGTCTTTTCAGCATGGTGCACACGATCCACTTAAGACCGCTTCCACCGTTTCCCCGCCTCTTCTTGATGCAACGGATGTTTAAAATTTACACAGAAACAATATCTTATCTCGGTTCTTTAAGTCGTTAGTTAAGCATTTTAAAGCGGACGGATCATTATTATAATTATAATAATAATGATTATTATTATTATTATTATTATTATTATTATTATTATTATTATTATTATTATGTGCAGTGCAGTGGCGTGAAGTGCTGTGACGTTGTGAAAATTAGGGAAACGAGTGTGTAAGAAAGACATAACAGCTCGGTGTTTCGCAGTGCAGTGCAGTGAGTGAAGTGTGGTGAAGTGGAGTGCTATGAAAGATTTCACGGGGAAATGTTCACATTAATTTGTAAAGTTTGTTGATTTTGTAAAGATGTTAAGTTCTATAATGTTAAGTTAGTGTATTCTGCCTCCAAGTTCTCAAACTTAATTGCAGAATTATTAATATATCTAAATGTAATATAAATCTAAAACAGTATTATAATAACTTTATAATTTAAAACTAACTTAACCATTTTTTACAATATTGAGATTTCATAGATTTTCTAACTGTTTAGGTAAAAGATCCCCGATTTTAATTATGAGTATGTTGAAGTTCATTCGCCTATCAATGCTCCTTAAAAATCGTAGTGATAACGTGAATTGGTTGATTGAATAAACAGACACTCATGAAGACGATTTTTATTTAATATGGTTTAATACGTATAATTTACTTCATACGTGGATTTCAGTGCGATCTAGTATAGTTTTCCTTGTCGGAAATGAAGCCCCTGACCCTGGATGAGCGTTGTGCAACCAAACAGGGGAATTCCGAATCACGTGTCTGAACAATGTGACATTCGGGAGTTGAGCGCCTGACAGTGGTTCCCCGCAGCCGCACGGGGGCGCCGCCGGAGCATGCTTCCCTCTGCGGGGCGCCTGGGACGGGCCCAAGGCGAGTGCCAAGGTCTCTGCGAATACATTGTCAATCAGAAACCACTGTTAATAAGGATATTCGGAGACTATATTCATTTATTGATAATACCTTCCGGGCTCAATAGCCGTCGTTTATTGGACATTTTGCGCTTACAATAGACCACGGTTATCCAACCTGGAAGGTATTATTAACATTATGTTCAGTCGTGAAAGCTTACTTGGTTTTACTATATTTATCTATTTATTTTAAATTTAAAAGAATTTTTTGATGAGTGAATTCTGTTTCTTTGTAATCATCTTTGCTTATCAGACTGCGCGAAGGAAGAAGCGTTGTTTATCAGAATTGACTTGGTGGCTTTCTCCCCTGAACGTTTGAAATAATCAGTGATCGAAGAGGGAAAGAGACAAAACCTATCGTCAGGTTGGGATGGTGTAGTAGACTACGAAGTTGCGTAAATCTAATGGCGCACCCTAACAAGAAAAAGTATTCAATGAGCCAGTGAGCGAATTAATTTAATACTTCGTTTCTTTCTTTCAATGGAAAGATAATATTGTAGATAATTCTTCTTTATCAAAACGTTTTATTTATCTAATATACAAAGTTGTACAACACGTTTTTTGTCAATGTCCGACAATGCTTCGCCAAAGGGGTCATTAGAGCACCTCTAGGAAAACATGCAAGGGGAAGTGATTAGACCTCGCCATCAATGATGAAGTTCAGTGATTGATAATGTAACCGGACACTGACTGCACCAAAGAAAATTTTAATGAGCTTGTACAAAAGTGCAGTGGAAGGAAAATGAGCACTTTGTACATTTCTTTGACATATGTATTTTAAAATTCAAAAGAATAGTTTCCCTCTCTGGGTTCTGTAAAGAGAAATATTCTTCAAAAGAAATGAGAGATCGTGCGCATAGAACAGCTTATCTAGTGTTTCACAAGAGGTCTCGTAAGTTGTTATACGTCTCATAGGAGTAACTTGTGGGTTTTCGCATTGGCAGGAGAGATAATAACAAGCACCACGATCCACGCGTTTGAACCCGGAAACTTGCTTCCACTGAGTGAGTGATCTGGGAAGCCATAGACTGTAGCAAAGACCCTCATAAGCCTTGCACCTCCACTAACTGATCCTGTTCACGCCGAAAGGTCGAAGTTCCTTCACATAAATAAATTGGTATGCAAATTTAAAGCTACGGAATATTTATTTATTAAAATGAAATCCTACATCATCGTGAATATTTCCACATTTTATTACTGAACTGAAAACCAGGTTGTTAAAAAAAAATGAGACAACGAAATTATTTACTCCCCGAAATGTTGAATAGAGGAGAATGTATTTTTTAACGTTATTTATATTTGTTATTCTTACCTTTCCCTGTATCAGCTATCTATCACTGTGAACTTGCATCATCATCTTTAATCGCCCAGAAATCTTTCCCGCTCTAGAACCAAGACCAGTCATTTTCCAGCCGATGATTTGCATGTCCATCATTCACTTAAATTTTTTTGAGCAAGTTCCTTCTGATAACTTACGTTGTTCGTTCTGCTTCCAGGTGAGTGCAAGGCTGATTGCGGACCGTCGTCCTGCTGCCTGCCTGCACCTGCTTTCATCTTTGCACGAGGCCGTATGTTGTCAAAGCAACTTCAGTGTTTGGCATGGGATGTGGCTCATGGGTATCAAGTGTTCAACAGCATACTGCATGTTATTAATGGAACAATTTTTTGGAATGGCCAAAAGGTTAGACACGATTCAAGAGAATTTATTATTCATGGTCTTCTCTCATCACATTACAAATTCGAGGCAAAATAAATTAGTTGCGAGTTCTCTGTGGTGTAAATTTAAGTGACTTGTGTAGTCACGAGCTCGGAAATGTGTTAGGCAGGCAAAATGTTTAACGTACGAGCACTACACTTTCACGTAAGTCGGGTTAACACTGGGGTGATGCCTTACTAGGGGGATACCTAGAGAGGAAATCCCCCGCAAGGCAACGTGTACATTTCCGGTTCTCCCCAACCAGTTGGGAGAAACGCCCACCTCTCTGTATGAATACATTCACTATTCTAAAGGGACAAAAGACATCAGAAGTTGACGTTCCCGGAAATATCAACAATCGATCAACATATTTAACTTAATACTGGAATTGAGAAGTGTTGAGACGGAAAACAGTTTCGGAAGAGATTTCGAAAAACTTTTCGATCAAAGAAAGAATCTCAATTCTATAGGCTGCGTCACAGAAGTCTTTATGACGGTCACTACCAGCTTCCAACATTAAAGTAACACTAACAATCGCTATAATACAAACTCGTATATCAATACCCATTTACAAGTATACCGAACTAAGCACCATTCCGTTAACTCGTTCACCGTCGACGCTGGTGCCCTGTACCTGAAGGTGGTCCCTGTGCGCACCCTCTGCCGCCTCGCTCCTTCTCTCTGCAGTCTGGTGATAAATAATTCGGCGGCGCGATGAGTGGGGTTAGAGGGCGCTCCGCGGCTTCTGCAAATGAAAAGGCCTCGCCAACTTCGCTGTTGCGGTGCCGCGATGGCTCTAAGGAGACTGTTGCCTCGACCGCACCAACGCCCACCCTCTTCGCTTCCCTCTGGACCCCCTCTCGCCACCTCATTCCTTCCCTCTCTCGCCACTCTCCACCCAGCGTCTCTCTCTCACGGTGTGGGTGTCGGATGCTTATCGGCTAGCGACCGTCGCACTACCCACTGTCGCTGACGCGCTCTTATTGCTCCCTAATCACTATCCACTTCAGTTTCCTCGGGTCTTCCACTTCCACAATCTTCACGGACTTGTGCGCCACAGATTTCGACCCACCCTCGCATTGTCCGCGCTTGGCTTTACCCCGTGCGTATCTCAGCCTGCCCACGCCGCGATCTTGGAAATCCGGAAAGCATGGACCGTCGGAAATTCTGCTGAAAGTATGGGCGTTAGCTGAATTTTCTGCTGGTTGGTGGTTTTTGTTTGCCAGTTTCCAAGATCAGGACGATGTTCCTCGCTTTGCGTAAGATGAATTGATATTCTTACTTCAATCTTATTACAAAATAACTAGAGTATAACTTGTGGATTATCTAGGTGTTATTGCATTGGAGAAACTTTCGTTTAAAGTAAGTTCATGATTCTTGGTTTGGTTGCTAAAGTTTGTCTAGACATATTAATGCCTTTGATTATATTGCACAAGAATTATCATACGAAAACATTTAAATTTACGTAAGAAGTGTGATTTAGAAAATCTTTCTCAAGTAATTTCGTTTATTAATTTTGGGTTATATATTTTTTTAATCCTCATATTTTAATGAATCAAAATATATTAAAGAATGTGAGAAATCTATGAACCTACGTTAAACCATTTATTATTCAATTATCAAAATTCTGGGAATCATCTTTGATTACATAATTTCGTAATACTTTAAAAAATCTTTGCTGTGTTTCGTCCTATAAACATTTCCATATTTACAGTATTAGGTAAAATTTCTGCACATTTGAAATCCTACGAAACATTCTCTGAATACGAGGATATCGATTGAACAAAACCCCGATTCGTTTTATCGAATTCAGAACGAATGAAAATCCAGGAATGGGCCCGCTGGCCCTTCGCTGTCCATAATTATTTGTTTATTGCTTCACAGCCTGGGGGAATTCAATGCAGGCGGCTGACAAAAGGCTCCCATGGGTTAGGGGCCCCCGCTATTCCTCGATCCCATCCCGAGCATTCACGTCACGCGCCCCATGGCATGTGGCCACTGCACCGTCCCTGCACCGTCCCTGCACCGTCCCTGCATCGTCCCTGCACCGTCCCTGCACCGTCCCTGCACCGTCCCTGCACCGTCCCTGCACCGTCCCTGCACCGTCCCTGCACCGTCCCTGCACCGTCCCTGCACCGTCCCTGCACCGTCCCTGCACCGTCCCTGCACCGTCCCTGCACCGTCCCTGCACCGTCCCTGCACCGTCCCTGCACCGTCCCTGCACCGTCCCTGCACCGTCCCGGCACCGTCCCGGCACCGTCCCGGCACCGTCCCGGCACCGTCCCGGCACCGTCCCGGCACCGTCCCGGCACCGTCCCGGCACCGTCCCGGCACCGTCCCGGCACCGTCCCGGCACCGTCCCCGCTTTATTTCCTACCGAAGCCATGTTACATCTGTGGTACGTTAGGGCTCTCCCCCCCCCCACACACACCCTACATACCCTACATTCCCCCGAGCAATTACGTTACCTGCCCCGCGCCCTGCTCCCGCGGCGCCTCCTAATTTGCAAATTAGCCCGGCTTATATGCAGTCCCTCGAAAATCGTTGCTAATTCAATAAAAATCGCTAACTGAACGTGACATCTATGTAGGGCAGCCTGGAAGTCAGTTTGACTAGCCGTTTGTTGTACGAGTATCAATCATGTTGATACTCAATTTTGATTTGTACTATGCAACATGCGGTCACAAGTTAGTTTCCATATGTTGAGTTTTTTAATTATAATTATGTATAGGATTTCCACAAATTTGCGTAATTGTTTGTGTATTTCTCATGTATGATGAAAGTTTAATTAAACTACTACACCTTACCCAAGGGTTGTCAGTTTAGAATGCAAAACAGCTGTCGCATTCGCGTTTCGTTGCCGAAGCCCCGAGTTTGATCCCCGGCCACTCGAAGTGGACAAAGCGAGCTCTAGGCAGGTTTGCTCGGGAATCTGTTTTTTCATACCACTCATTCTACCGTTTCTTCAGCATTTTCGTTTGCTATCATCTACTTATTAGATTCAGGAAGAGGGCTTTAATAGACTTGTAGTTAAGAGGTAGTCAAAAGGCTTTCAAAAGCCAATGAATGAGTCATTTAACTTTTTTTCATAAATTTAGTAAACTGGCAAGCCTTACACTCACTCGCATACATACACACATTTTTTGTTCGTCGTCCATATTTGGGAGAAGCAGCGTGTGTTCGAAAATGTGCGTGTGCTGCAATCACAATTAGTCATGATGTATTGTTATATATTAGAAAAAGTTGGCATTGACCGGATTTGATTAGTTAGATAAGATTAATTGATCGCTCTGGTAGCGGAGATCAAACTCCGCCAGTTGCAATCCCTACAGAACACACGGCAACGTTGCAGGAGTATAGAGGTGACTTCGGGACTTCGACGAATATCCAGTTCCTCCGCCTGTGTGAGCCGAGCTGCAGGTCAATCTATCTCTGAAAAGTTTCTATATTCAACGCTAATTCACAATCGCTTGGTAACACGGAACAAGTTTAAAACTATACTTGGATTTATTTGAGGCGGCTCTAACGTAAATCAGCTGCTATGGTGTCATCGAATCGGAAGTTTGAACTTCACTATAATGACGTCACTGTAGTGACATGTAAGCTCCCGATTGGATGTCATCGTAACAGCTGATGACTTGTAAATAAATCGCAGTATACATACCATACTTCGGATCTCGTACGTGTTCGTGGCTTCCTGTCTTACTCATTTGAAGTCAGTGTGCATGTCCCCACTAAGGCCGCTTGCCCAGGCCGCCACAGAAGCGCGCGAACGTCAATCATTAGATCTCTTCGCCGACGACGGACAAAGGGACCGAAGCAGGTACCTGCTGCGGTCCCTTTGTCCGTCGTCGGCGAAGAGCCCTGATGATTGACGTTCGCGCGCTTCTGCCGCGGCGTGGGCAATAGGCCTTACGAAGCAGGTCCCCCGGACTGTTTGCGGGCGTTGTCCGCGGCCGCCCGTTGGACCCTCTGTTCGCGTGAACAAGGGAAGGGCGGCGCAAAAAGCTAGGCCCGCCCGCCCGCGCGCTGGAGAGGCAAAGGGCAAACGGCGCGGGTCGCGGCCGCCCGGGGACAGCCACTGCGAAACGGCGCTGGCGCTGGCACTAGCGCCACCCCGCTGGCGAGCTATGAATCGCTTTTTGCAGAAACCTCTCGTGTACTTTTTTGTATTATTATTATTATTATTATTATTATTATTATTATCATCATCATCATCATCATCATCATCATCATCGACAGCAAGGATTAGACCTCTTGGTCTGTTCCGTCTCAGAATTGTTCATGCCTTCTCTTCAAGGGTCGTCCTACACTTCTTTTTCCTTTAGGTACATATTGAAGAATAGTTTTACTTATTCTATGTTCTGGCATTCTCAGGACATAACCTTTCCAGTTTTCTCGATATTTCTTTATGGTATCTATAACCGGTTCAACATTTAGTTCTTTTCTGATATCTACACTTTTTTTGTGGTCTAATAGTGAATATCCTGCCACAAAACGAAGAAATCTCATTTCTGCAGATTCAATTCGGCGCAGCTGATCTGATGTTAATGTCCAGCTCTCACTTCCATAAAGTAGTAATGGCAAAGCAATAACTTTCTAAAATCTGAGAAGAGTTTCCTTTTGCGCATTATGATGTAGAGTTCGCTGTAACGTTCCACAGAAATATGTGAAGTTGTTCAGCTTTATTTCCATATCCCTTGATTTTATATAATTAAAATGATACCCAAGATATTTAAATTCATTTACTTATTCAATTATTTGGTCATATATAACTATCTTTGCTCTTAAAGGTTCAAGTCCTTTAAATGCCATCACTTTTGTTTTACTGGGTGAGATTTTCATACCATACTCATTAGCAACCTGACTTAACTTGTGGACTGCTATTTGAATTTCATATTCAGATTTTCCTATGATAAGCTGGTCGTCGGCAAAAAGTAATGTTGGGATCTCGACATTATTAATCTTAAAAACATCATTTAAAGTCTTCAACCATTTTTTAATGATCACGTCCATATATATATATATATTAAAAAGCGTTGGCGAGAGCGGGCATCCCTGTCTTACTCCCTGGTTTATATATGCTGATTCTGTTCCATTTCTTAGCATTCGGATCATGATTTTATTATTTCTGTATAAGGATTGAATTGCTGTAATAAGATGGGAAGGGAGTCCAATATTTTTCAGTGTTTCCCATAATAATCTTCTTTTAAGGCTATCAAATGCTTTTACGTAGTCAATGAAGACATAGTATGTCGGTAGTTTAAATTCCCTTCGCTTTTCGGTAAGTTGTGTCAGTACAAAAATACAGTCTGAGCATGATCTACCTTTTCTGAAACCATGTTGTGTTTCAGATATTTGAGTTTCAACAATAGGCACTAATCTTTGATTGATAATTTTTGCATAGATTTTATAACAGGAATTTAGAAGACTTATACCTCTATAATTTGAACATTCAGATTTGTCGCCTTTTTTATATAGTGGGTAAATTAGGGCTTCATTCCATTCTTCTGGCACATATCCAGTCGACCAGCAGATATTAATAAAGTTAAGAAGTCTCTGCGTAAATTCATTTGATGCATATCTGATCAATTCCATGTTTATATTATCAGTACCAGGTGACTTTTTATTTTTGGTTGTGTTAATGGCTGTTTTCAACTCTTCCATAGAGATTTGATCAATTGAATTACATATATCAATTTTAATTCCTCTCTCTTCTTCTTCGTCTTCAGGGGTCCATAGCGATTTAAAGTAATTTAACCATTTACTTTCTGAAATTATATTTAATTGAACTTTATCTCGTTCTTGATTATTTAAATATTTTATAATTTTATATGCCTTACTTTGGTTTCCAAATAAGTCATGTTCAATTTCGCTAACATATCTTTTCCAACTTTCTCGTTTAAGCTTACGGACTTCTCTTTTAACTAAAGCAGATTTTCTTTTATATTCTATTCTATGATTCATATTCCCAGAGGATGAGAGAGTCTTTAAATACGCTTCTTTTTTTTCTTCAATTAGTTGTTTGATATTATCATTCCAAAACCTTAGCCCTCGTTTTGAGAATTTCTTTTTCCTTGACCCTATTGCTTCTGCTGCTGCCTGTGTTATAATTTCTTTAATGTTTGCCCATTCTTCATTTATATTGTTACTTACAGGGTTAATAAGATTCTTCTGGTTGAGTCTACTCTGGTATAAGTCTTATGCTATAATCTTGTAAAAGGTGAACTTTAAATGTTTCTATTTCTGGTTTGGGTTTTAAGATGGTTTTCTTCCATCTCTTTGGGAACATTATGTGGCATCTAACTAAGAAATGGTCAGATGACACATCAAAACTTCTAAATACTCTTACATCCTTGATATTTATCCAAGTCTTATTGTTTGCAAGGACGTAATCAATTATAGAGGCGGATCCACGTGCTGTCCATGTGAATTTGTGAATATTTCGGTGTTTAAAGAAAGTGTTAGTAATTCTCAGTTCATTGTACGTGGCAAATTCTATTAATTTCTTCCCATTATTGTTAAGTGTGTATTCACCTTCTGTGCCTACTATATCTTTTATAGGGGTATTCCCTACTCTTGCATTTAAATCACCTAATAAAAGAAGATAGTCATTTTTATTAATCTTATTTATTGCTGTCTGCAGTTGTTCGTAGAATTTTATCGCATCTTGGGTTCTTCCCTCTTCTGGTGCGTACAAGGCAAAGACTGAAACGTAACCTCTATCTACTTTAAATCTCATTGTTATTATTCTTTCGTTTATGAAAGTATACGATATTATTCTGTTTTTCAATGTTTTTCTGATCCAAATAGATACCCCAGCCGATGCCCTCTGTTTTTGGGGTACTCCACTGTATATCATTATATAATTTTGTAATTCTGATGAGCCCTGTAACTTTTTTTTGGTTTCAGTAATTGCAGCAATATCAATCCCAGCTTTATCTAATTCCTGTTCTAATTCAGCTTCTTCATTTGAGAGAGCTCTAACATTCCATATTCCCAGCTTTAATATTTCCGATAGTTGTCGTTTATTCATTTCCTTTTTCTTTGCATATGTTGGCATAGAGGAATCTGTCCGGTATGAATCTTTGAGAAATTTAGCGGAGTGATGTCCCCTGGCCGCGTTGCAGGCGCTGCGCAGGGTAAGGATAGTAATGGGGCTGCCATCTTAAAGCTTCTATCCCAGCTTCTCTGCGAATAAACCCCTGCAGAGAGGGCTGCTACTTCCGCTCCTCAAGCCACTGTGATATTCGCCTGGATCCACATTGCCTCTTGGACCGTTGTAGTCTTTACACATACCCTGTGCTGGGTAGGGATACTACCCCAGGAGAATGAAGGAGAAGAAACAGATAAATTGTAGAGAAGAGGAGAAGAAAAAAGAATTAAAAGTCAAGAACAGAGTAGATTAAGAAATGAATGACACCCTAGCCCTCGAAACCTAATAGCGTCGGGGTCGAAGATATAACAAGGGATCAAGAGAGACCAAATAGGAAATATTATAGAAATGCAGCATAAGTAAGTGGAAGGAGTGCTACAATAGTTTTGTGGACCTTTAGCATTACCCAGGAGTCACCACGAGGAGGCGGTCCACTAGCTGACCCCCATTTATTAATAATAATAATAATTATTATTGTTATTGTTATTTTTATTGTTATTATTATTATTGTTATTTTTATTGTTATTATTATTGTTATTTTTATTGTTATTATTATTATTGTTATTTTTATTGTTATTATTATTATTGTTATTTTTATTGTTATTATTATTATTTTTATTGTTATTATTATTATTATTATTATTATTGGCGTACGTCATTACTGACCACGATACACGATTAACGTGTGTAATTTTCCCAGAATCAGCTTTTCAGCTGTATTTCTCATTAAGACAACGTCGTTACACCTTGAAGTGTGAATTACGATATAATAGGATGACGATGAGGGGTGAAGGAACAATACGAACAGGACTCGAACCTACAGCCTCTTCGGTGCAGACGACGAGGCCGACTATTATTATTATTATTTATTATTTATTATTTATTATTTATTATTTATTATTTATTATTTATTATTTATTATTTATTATTTATTATTTATTATTTATTATTTATTATTTATTATTTATTATTTATTATTTATTATTTATTATTTATTATTTATTATTTATTATTTATTATTTATTATTTATTATTTATATATTTTGAACCACTATTGACCATATAATATTACATAACTAGTACAAAAAAAAACTCGAGCCGCCTCGTACTGTTGGTGTAACTTCTCGCTAAAGTTTCCATTTGATGCAGCATCGGGTGTAAAGTAAATTCAGCTTTTACCTTCTCCTAACAAATAGTCAAGCCCACCAGGCAACCAGTAGGAAAATACCAAAATAATTGTCAAGCCGCCTGTCGATAGAAAATACTCCAATAATGCATTGCCAACAATGCTTCCAAGAGTTGCACGTGAGGCTACCACCATTCTTGTTTCGGGGTATTACATACAAAACTCTACTTCTCATTTCAACTCGGATGGACGAGGCAGCGTCTTACCATGGATCTTAGTCACCCCGGGTGCACTACTGTGCAAGGCGGACGCGGCCGAACACTTCTCGTTCGCCCTTCGGCTTGAGAGCTCCGGCGGTGCAGTGTTTCCTCGTAGAGCTGTACTTAGTCACTGGAGAGCGCCCTCAGCTTGCAGGACACGATTCGTTTAATTTCCCTCGCTGCACGTAGCCCAAACATTCGACAAACTAGATTACATACGCCAACTTGCGAAGGTTTTGTGTGTATGTGTGGGAGGGAGATAGAAACACCTGTCGGTTCGGTGTACGGTAACAAAGTGTACAAGCCCTCTTTGCCCACGTCCTGGTCGTTGTCCAAGTCGGTGCGAGGTGACATCACTCGTGTGTGCGACGGCCAGTTACGAGTTGATTTGATTCGGGAGTCGTCATGAGGTGGTAGTTAATACATCTCCCCCTTTCAAGGTTCATTTTTGTTTTTGCCGCAAATGCTCTGTGAGATATAGGCGATTACTACGCGAGGAGGAAATGGCGAGAGTTCCTCTCGAAGCAAAATCGATTGCTTTTGCTCCACTTGAAAGCGCGTTATAGTTTTAAACTCGAGTAAAGCCAATTTCCGCGTGGCTATAATCTAAAATGTATACATTTTCCCTGTAACATCACAGCATAAGAAGTATTTGATAATTACATACAAAAGAAGAAAACATATCCGGGGTTTTCTTCCTTCCCTTCTTTCTGCCCAGAGAAACCGCCACAGTCGTGGGGTGAAAATCATAAATTTCGTGGTAGTTTTACAATTTAGTTTAATACAGAATCGATTGAATTTGATTATTTTAAGAAGTATATTATCATACCATTCTCCATTCACTATAATTTTCTGCATGTCTAAGAAAATAATATTGAGAAGAATTTATGTCCAAACATTCAATGGAGAGTTCAGTTTCCAGCTGTATTTTTTCCACCTCGTGCAGTTCGTCAGGAATTCATTCATTTACTCCGTACGGAACTTGTGATGAGCACAGTTCGTTCCCAGATGTTCGTTTGTCTCTTGTTTTCACTGGTCATGCTATCACCGCGGACGTTCCACACCAAAATCTCTGCATAGAATTCGCTTCGTGTGCAAAGTAGTTGCTTTCGCTCTGCCGCTTGTGCAAGTCGTTTGTCAAAACCTTGTGGCAGGTCACGTAGTCGGCTAATACATTTTCAAAATGCCATTTATCATCTTTCCGCGATCAGACTGGGAATAAATGAAACTGGGGTCTCTAGATGCTGAAGCTGCTGCCCAGCAGTCACAAGACAGGTGTCAAGAACTCTGACTGAAGATTTACTTGCTTGTTTACCTTCAACACAGTTCCGGCTTCACTCGTCCACCATCACTCAAAGCAGAGTCTCTTTGAACAATTGTTAGTATTATCTCCGAACTCTACCAATTGAGAAGAGAGCTTCTATAGTTCGATAATCCGGCTCTCCGACACGCCAATAATCCGGGTATGGTTGCTGGTAATATTCATAAAGTTCACTAAGGTCAAAGGATAATCTCAGCAACGTAGATATCCCAATAAAAGTATTTCTTATTTAAAACAATATGTACATATATTTTAAACAAATCAGATGATGTAGAAACAAACTACAAGAGTTATGCTTCAAGAGGTTCGTAAAAATCACGAGCTCTATAAGCGAACTCCACGAAACTGGCTAGACGCCTCGAATCCAGGCGAAGCGGCAATTCAAATCTGCTCTCACAAAAACTCCTCTCTGCAGGGCGGGGGGAGGTAAGCAGGGTGGAGACTTTGCGTGGGCTGTGGGAAGGCGACGGCGGAGGCAGTGCTCACTTCGGAAGGGGGAGAGTAGCTGCGTCTGGCCAGATTGTTTGCTGGCCTAGATGAGGGGAAAGGGGGAGTCAGCACGAATAGGAGCTGGTGTTTGCTTGGGAAGAGTTGGAAGCGAGATTGGGGGACTCTTTCGACCCCCACCCAACTCACTGGATAAAACCATTGAAACTCAGAAGCAACGATAAGTGATTATTTAATATATTTAAGGTGAATGATTATAATTTTAACATTGACTGTATTAAATATTGTTTCTTTTCTCGAAAGATAAGTTTATGCATAAATTTCAACTCCTAAATAGTTCAAATTATGTTTCTTTTTCAACAAGACGTATACGATAAGAGGAGTAAAAGGAGCAATCGATCTAATTACTGACCCTGAAACACTGGGTCAGAGTAATAAGAACACGGCAAAGAATAGCACTCGTCGCAAGAATTGGGAAAAATGTGCATCTGATGGCATTTCTCGATTATCTTGATGCCATCTCGTTTCCGCGCATCGACAAACGTGCAAAGGGTAATTGTCGCTTGTTTAATGCTTTTGCCGAAACTACAGTTTTCATTGCACAAGATACATTTCGTGCCAGATTTTCTAAATGTATTAATAATAGTAGGAAAACAATATCGTTTTAGATTTTTTCTGCGTATCGGCCAACTTGATACTTGCAACTGCTGAAACGGGATGCATGCGTGGTCGATCTGGTGTGTGTGTGTGGGGGGGGGGGCATCAGCATTGTAGCTGAATTCCGATTTTTATCCCCGAAGGTTGTTAACCCTTGGGGTATGGACGATGAGATGATTATGATGATGATGATAGTGAGGAATGAAAGGATGGCACACATACAGACATATACAAATACACCCATGCCCAAGGCGGGAATCGAAACCGCGATATTCTGTTCCGAGACCGCTATTGCACTACTACTATACTACAGACCGCTATTGCCCTAATGATCTCTGCCATCTTGACTGGCGATCGTTTTAAATTGTTATATCATTATTATTAGTATCATGTTTGTGGTTTTTATACACGTACGAGTAACAAAAAATAACGAAATATTTGCTACCAGTAATTATGAACACGTAAATAAATGTTGTTTTAGAGGTATGGTTAAAGAGGTCTTACAATGTTACAAACAATGCGAAATTTCATTCATTTTACTGAAATTTAAAGGAATATTCTATCTTAACATAAAAATTCACTGACATTGTGTGATATAAATTCTATTAAGAACGTACATAAAATCGATCAGCATTTATTTTGTTGTGTTCTGTACGGTCATTTGCCATGTTATGTCACTAACGTTTGCAACGTTACAATATCTACTCCACGATCTGAAAGTCCAACACGACATAGATGAAACGACTATCTCGTCGCCTAGAGAAGTTCTCTAAAAGCACTGAGTGCTGTCAAGTTTACAAACAACCAATTAAAAGTTAACACAAAAAAATCATGATGGATATAAACTTCATTGTTAAATGTCCACACGTTCTGCGACATTTACAATTGAAGTTGGGACTAGAGAGAAAGCGAGTTCTAACATTACCGGGGCGTAAGGTGGTCGAGAACTCGCTGTCGTTAAGAGGGTGCTGCGTTGCGTCCCGCAGCGCGGGCGACAGCCTTCCAGCCGTCACGTAACGGGGCCGAAGGGCAGACGGCGCTCAGACGTTTTTTCGGCACGCCGCCCACCTGCCTAAAACAAACGCTGACGTAGCCACACTGGCCACCCCGGGCTACTGTTTTCAGTTATCTCCTAGCAACGAGGAATTATGGCGGAAGACTGAATAAACGGGCAGAATGCTTTGCGAGATCGTGGAGTCTTTCTCAGATCCACGGGAATGTGGATTTATGCTAAGAAAGTACACTGGCAATAACAACTTCGTAGTGGTTACGAACATAATATCTTCTTAAAATAATAATTTATTTTCAAGACTTATGTCTTACAGTTGGTTACCTATTATGTTATTTTTTTTAATTATCGAGTAAGATATTTATTTTTTCAAAGAAGAACCGAGCGACTGGAAGTCGATGACACTTAACTCAGGCGATTAAGGCGTTACACCCGTCGCCTTCTCCAGTTCCCGTCGCTCGCCCTAGTCTTTAAGTCAGAGATAGCTTAGATGTTATTAGCACAGAACTGGAATTTCATCTGGTACGGAACAAATCTTTTCTTGTATCTGCAGAATCAACTAAGGAATAGATTCATTATTGGAAACAAAAGATGATATATGTGTGGAATTTCATTATTACTATTCACATGAATACTTGTTATGAAACCAAGAACACCAAATATTATTGGTATAAATGTGAAATTGATTGTGACACCTGATGAATATAAAATTTTCGATGTGTTAATTTACCAGAGCTTTTCCACCCTTCATTCAATTAAAAATAAATGTTGAATTCATATGTTGAACCAAATTTGTTTCTTAAAATGTTTACCTTTGATAGAGTATACGGCTCTTAAAAAAGGCGCAGATCTGATTTTTGTTGAACTCGTTGAATTTGCGAAAATTGCTATAGTGCGAGAAAATAAGTGATTTTGTAGCCCCCTAGTTTTTTCCTTCCTTTTTTCTTTCAATTTTGACTTATCAAAAATATTTTAGTTAAGAGTGAATATTTTCTGAAAATATCGCTGTTTGCGGAGCACGGCCTCCACGGCGCTTGTGTGCGTGTGCGTGTGCGTGTGCGCTGTGCGTCGCGCCGGGGGCAGGGGCCTTGCACAAAGAGAGCGCGGCGCAAAGCGAAGCCCGCCGCCTCTGCTGGTATTCCGCGCGCGCCCGCCGTCCAGGGGGGGGGGGGGGGTAGCGTCGCGCCGCACCGTGCGCTCCGCATTTTTCTGGTGCGTGCACGGGGCGCCCCAGGGACCGGTTTCAGACGCCACCGCTCCTGCCGCCGCCGCCGCCGCCGCCGCCGCGATGCCCTCGCATCGGCAGCGTCGGCGCAGGCACACCGGTCAGCGAGCTCTTTCAGGTGTCCCCCAGGGTGGCTGCAGATGCACTATCGTGCACCTCGGGAGATTACGACATGATGATTAGCGGGCGCGTCGGGACGCTGAGTCTTAACTCTCTCGCTACTGAATAACTTTCAAACTTCTCTTGCTGCGCTATCGTGTAAAAAGACCTTTCGAATCACCCAACGCAGTAAACCCAACCATTCTGCACCAACGTACAAGATATGCGAACAAGGAACGCAAATCCGCGCCGAACATTTTCAATTCTTTATTCTTTTTCATTTTTTTTCATTTTCATTATTTCAATTCTTTCATTTTAAATTCACCGACTTCATGGATATCACAATTATAATTATGATTTACCTTCAATTGCATTTCTTATTGTTTAAATTTTTTTATATAAATGTTACGATTTAATTACAATTTCTGAGAAATGTTTTAGTGTAGATGGAGTACAAAATGTATTTACTAAAATAAAAGCGAACTTGTTGCGTTAAAAGCAAAGTTGTTAGTTTTTTGGGGGAGGGGGTCATACCTATCTCGTATTTTATTAATTGAACTAAATTTCAACATTTCTCTCCGTGAGAACTGGTGCGCACTGTTGAGAAACAGGATTTTCGCAGCCCCTGGTGCTTTCTTTCGCTCCCACTGGTTTTGGCAAGTCCGGAATGGCAAAGGCCGGCTGCTGTGTGTACAAATGGATGGCAAGGTGGTGGCAAACAAAAGAAACTTCCTGTCTGGGTTGCCAAGCAAAATCAATTTTCGTTGCTTGTTTTTACACTATTTGGAATTGATTTTATCGATTTTTTTTTATTTCGCAATGGTATTTTGCTGACGTTAGAAAGATTTTTAATGGCTATTTTCCTTTTTCAATTGCTTTGAAACATTTTTACCTTCTACGCGTATGTCTTTATTTTTTACTTATTGTTTTTAAATGCATTCTGATTTCCCAGTTTGATGTCTGGAAAGAGACTCAACATTTTGAGCTCCAAATCTATCCTTTAACACTTTCATGGGTTACTTTTTGTTTGTTTGTAAAGTACTTATTGGCAAGTAGGTATTTCGCGAGCTGCATTTCAAAGAGTTTATTTCAATCTACAACAAAAGGCAATAGCGAGTCGTTAAAGCGTCGTGTAATACACTTTGTCACAGTACTTTTACTACCCTTCGAATGAGAGCTACGTCTAGAAAGTGCAACAATGACCTTGCTGGAGGGGTAATGTCATTATAACACCTTCACCAAGACGTCGATTAACGCAAGAAGCGGTTTTTCTCGTGTCATTGTTGCATCTAGTGCGCGCTTATTGGGTTTCCAAACCCGTTGTGCGATGTGGCCCCATTCGAAGGAAAATAGCGTGTGGCATAATGACACAATGCCTTTGACGTCCTGACACGCAACGTTAGCTTTTGGGGAACTTCGGGCTAATAACTCGATTCGGAAGTGTTGATTCAGTGTTGAAAATTGTGTGTGTGTGTGTGTGTGTGTAAAATATGTGTAGCTAAAGGACAGAAATAACTGCGTTTCGTGCTACACCTGCTCATCAGTTAGTTATTGGACTTCTTTCAATGGGAAAAACTGTATCCATACAGAGATGTCATTTCGGTATAAAAAAATCACCATTTTTGCCTATTAAATGTAAAGAAAATGTTCACGTATTGATCGTAAATACGGAGCGAAACGCAACTCCCTTCCTCCTCATTATATTGCATTGAGACGACTCGTCAAATTGTACAGGTCATGCAATATAATCGTGCTCGCCGAAGAGGGCAACCTTTCAACTTTTGCGAGTACAGTTCGCTCCTTTCTTTTTCATATTCAATAAAAGTAGGAGCACATAAAACCCAATGATACCTCTGTACAACAAAGGTTTTCAAACTGCGCATCGTTCCCCCTATCGAATACTGGCAAATACCGACATGTCTGTTAGGGAGAAATATGTATAGCGCCATTGAAGGAACAATCGAAACACTGTTCAAAATTGGCCAAACTTTGGGAGATAATTAAAAATTTGTCAATTATTTAATACGGGAAAACTTACACTACATAAAATAAGTGTACACATTACATGCATATTATATGTAATTTCTTTGTGAGGGAAAATAATCAGTTTTTTTCACCCTTTTGAAGCAAAGAGAAAAATAATACAATTGGACAAGTTGTTTTGTTTTCATTTTACGCACACACTGAGATTGGTAAACCCTGTCCTGATGATCAGAAAGCTCGACTGAAACTTCTTCTCCCGACAAGACTCGCGAAACTCTGATTCCGTGAAGCACGTGGCTGCCGTTCGGTTCGGCCTTGAGGACGCGGGGAAACGTCTGTACAGTGGGTCCAATGGCCCAAAAGAGCTTACGAAAGCGGGTTTTCTGTTGAAGAGAGATTACTATACGAAAGGACCGCTTTGTCAGCTACTGCTTGGTCACCGTTGGCAGCATAATTGCAGGTTATGTCCATGCACTCATTCTGTCAGTGCGTTCGTATTCAGTTAGCTCATTTGTACATGGCTTCATCACTATCTCTTGCAACGTCATCTTCTTGCATCATATTCATTTGTTCATAGACATGTCAAAATTAGATAGTAACTTACCTACGATTGTTAGAATAACTTCTCTATAATTCGAAGCAAGCATTCCCATCAACCAAGCAATATTCCATTTTAGAAATAATACCTCGTATAAAATGGGAATGCATGTATCACAAAACTATTTGTCAATTTTCTTTTTAAGGATGTCATTTTCTTTCGAATGTGTGTTTTTATTGTGGAAAAGTTTCGTCTACACTTAGAATAAGATGCAATACGAAATCATTTCTTTTTTATTGCTACTCCCTTTTGTTTATAGTTGCGCAAAATATGCTATTATTACCAACAGCCACTATTATTCCCCACAAACCAGTGTTGTTTCTGCTATTTCAAAACACTGTTAATTTCCAGAACAGTCAATTACGGTTCGAGTGTTCAAAGTGGCATTGAATAGGAAATAGTGCAGTGCGAGGCCGATAGGCCGAGTGGCGCAATTCTACGAGTAATAGTGTGTGACACACGTGATAAAATTGTTTTATGTCTATCTAGTAGTATGTCATGTCACTATGTTTTAGTTTTTCATTGTTACATTCAGGTCAGTAGTTTCTGATGCGGTCAGAAACTATTTTGTTTTCTTTGTTACATTCACAGTTTACCTGAACATTTGAGCATCATATCACTTTTAGCCCTAGAGCTAAAAATTGAACTTCTGGCTCCCTTTTGCAAGAATTAAAAGTAACTGTTTTTATTGGTTACTTACATTATAATTGTTTATTTTAAACCTTTTAATTTTTAAACTTTGAGTACTGTTGCTGTGGTACCTAATTCAGTAGATCATGAATGAAATTTGCAGATACACTACTGTAAATGAGTGAAGCGGATCCTAGGAGCCTGGGTGTTTAGAAAATTCACAATGTGGAACGTTTTAAGTTGTTTGTGTTATATTTTTTCTTTTCCATCAGATAATTGAATTATTAGGATATAGATAATGATATGATTCAACCGAAAGGTTAAGCAGGCGTAAAACATCCGATAGCAAGAAAATTAATTAATGATTAAATATTTAAAAATTAATGGCCTGTCATCTCCTTCGACGTAGTTGCTAGCAGGCTTGTGAAACATGATGTCCGGCTTTCAGTGAGCAGTGGCGCAACTCTCATTGCAAATTGGAGTGCAAATGTTACAAAGACGCGCGATGACCTCATTAACTGGGTGTGCTTTGGCTCTGACTTCCCTTAACAGTAACAAAGGGGGGCAGGTCACCAAGATTCCAGAACAGTTCTTTATTTGTTTTTTTGAGTTCCTTCAGGTCCTTAGAAGACATTTTTACTCCACACTAGTCAAGTATTACAACGTACCGTTCAGGAGGCAGGGTAATAAAGAACAAGAGGGAAACGACGGACCCTTCAAATGGACTTCTGGCGTACACGTTGCTGTTACAGCAGATTATAGAATCAGGGGTGATGAAAAGAATGAAAATGGATACGAAAACTATCCATGACGAAGTAGACAAAAAACAAATCGTCTGGCAGTCACTTTATGCGCATGAGAGACGAAAGAAGGCCGAAAAGAGTACTGCAATGGAAGCCGGCAGAAAAAAGAGAGGAAGACCTAGACATGGCAACAAGGAGTACGAGAGGCTCTGACGGCAAGAGAAATGCAAAGTGATCTATAGACAAATAGAGATGCATAGAGACTGAGAGCGGAAAAACGGCGACAGCTGTAGTGCAACTCTCCATATTTTGTAGGTAAGGTTGGTTTCACTGTTCAAGAGTTTCATCTTAGAACCCTAATGATACTTTCGTCTTCCAACGCTTTTAGGATATTCTCGAAAGAATTCGTATCATTCACTATGGTTTTTTGGTCATGTCGACGTTCTTTCAGGCAGCCCTGTCCATAAGCGCGTTGAAATCGTATTAGTACGATCTTTGTTGAGGCACAGAACAGTTGGGCATTCGGAGCGACATATAGAATGGTGAATGTGTTCTTCAAAAAGAAAGCCTCTGTTGTATCGGAAAGTGCCGCAAATATAGAAAAAAATCTTCAAAGCACATCAAATAATGAAAACGTAAAAATCCCCGTTCAAAACTGCATTTCGCGTTCGAAACTGCATTTCGCGTTCGAAACTGCATTTCGCGTTCGAAACTGCATTTCGCGTTCGAAACTGCATTTCGCGTTCGAAACTGCATTTCGCGTTCGAAACTGCATTTCGCGTTCGAAACTGCATTTCGCGTTCGAAACTGCATTTCGCGTTCGAAACTGCATTTCGCGTTCGAAACTGCATTTCGCGTTCGAAACTGCATTTCGCGTTCGAAACTGCATTTCGCGTTCGAAACTGCATTTCGCGTTCGAAACTGCATTTCGCGTTCGAAACTGCATTTCGCGTTCGAAACTGCATTTCGCGTTCGAAACTGCATTTCGCGTTCGAAACTGCATTTCGCGTTCGAAACTGCATTTCGCGTTCGAAACTGCATTTCGCGTTCGAAACTGCATTTCGCGTTCGAAACTGCATTTCGCGTTCGAAACTGCATTTCGCGTTCGAAACTGCATTTCGCGTTCGAAACTGCATTTCGCGTTCGAAACTGCATTTCGCGTTCGAAACTGCATTTCGCGTTCGAAACTGCATTTCGCGTTCGAAACTGCATTTCGCGTTCGAAACTGCATTTCGCGTTCGAAACTGCATTTCGCGTTCGAAACTGCATTTCGCGTTCGAAACTGCATTTCGCGTTCGAAACTGCATTTCGCGTTCGAAACTGCATTTCGCGTTCGAAACTGCATTTCGCGTTCGAAACTGCATTTCGCGTTCGAAACTGCATTTCGCGTTCGAAACTGCATTTCGCGTTCGAAACTGCATTTCGCGTTCGAAACTGCATTTCGCGTTCGAAACTGCATTTCGCGTTCGAAACTGCATTTCGCGTTCGAAACTGCATTTCGCGTTCGAAACTGCATTTCGCGTTCGAAACTGCATTTCGCGTTCGAAACTGCATTTCGCGTTCGAAACTGCATTTCGCGTCGCGTTCGAAACTGCATTTCGCGTTCGAAACTGCATTTCGCGCGTTCGAAACTGCATTTCGCGTTCGAAACTGCATTTCGCGTTCGAAACTGCATTTCGCGTTCGAAACTGCATTTCGCGTTCGAAACTGCATTTCGCGTTCGAAACTGCATTTCGCGTTCGAAACTGCATTTCGCGTTCGAAACTGCATTTCGCGTTCGAAACTGCATTTCGCGTTCGAAACTGCATTTCGCGTTCGAAACTGCATTTCGCGTTCGAAACTGCATTTCGCGTTCGAAACTGCATTTCGCGTTCGAAACTGCATTTCGCGTTCGAAACTGCATTTCGCGTTCGAAACTGCATTTCGCGTTCGAAACTGCATTTCGCGTTCGAAACTGCATTTCGCGTTCGAAACTGCATTTCGCGTTCGAAACTGCATTTCGCGTTCGAAACTGCATTTCGCGTTCGAAACTGCATTTCGCGTTCGAAACTGCATTTCGCGTTCGAAACTGCATTTCGCGTTCGAAACTGCATTTCGCGTTCTGAAACTGCATTTCGCGTTCGAAACTGCATTTCGCGTTCGAAACTGCATTTCGCGTTCGAAACTGCATTTCGCGTTCGAAACTGCATTTCGCGTTCGAAACTGCATTTCGCGTTCGAAACTGCATTTCGCGATCGAAACTGCATTTCGCGTTCGAAACTGCATTTCGCGTTCGAAACTGCATTTCGCGTTCGAAACTGCATTTCGCGTTCGAAACTGCATTTCGCGTTCGAAACTGCATTTCGCGTTCGAAACTGCATTCGGCGTTCGAAACTGCATTCGGCGTCGAAACTGCATTCGGCGTTCAAAACTGCATTTGTTCTCAAAATCGTATCCTTATTCACCTAGTTTGCAATTTATTCTGGAGGGCCAAGCCGTTGCCATCCCTTCCCATTGCTGTTCTCTCCCGGCGCAGGTTTGGCTGCCATTGGTATGCGACGGTGGAGCTGTAAACTGTTGCGCGAGTGGGCCCAGTGTGCGCGTGCGCGGAGGCGGGGCGACGGCGGGGGCGATGGCGTTTGTTTTCCGAGCTGCTGGAATCCGGCGCGTTCGGCGGCGGCAGCAGCGCCGTTTCGCCGCCCGTCAAGGTTTACCGCCGGCCGTCAAGCTTGCGAGGCCGCCTGCGTTTGGGGTGGAAGCTGTGGACGGTTTTTCGGTGGAGGGGGAGGGTGGAACGCCCCCCCCCCCCTCACGTTTCTTCTGGATGCAATTACCTAATTGACATATTTACTTTGATGTTTGAGGGAAAATTAACGATTTTAGATTTGATGTTTATAATTAACGAGTTATTTCGGAGTGCGTCAAAGACTGTCATTAGTCCTGTAAGTGTAGTGGTGGTTATCGTCCCGCAATGGATGGTAAGATCCGGCGGCGATGTACCTGACGGCTTTTGGGTTGTCCCCAATTAGGTATATTCCATCAGCGGGGTACTGTCCCAGAAGGGACTAGCTTAAGCTCCCGACTTATCTTCTGGGCATGAGAGGTTGTGTAGTTCATGTGTAACTGTGTGTAAGGTATGAGGTTATGACAAGAAAAGGGAAGGAAAAATCGCACGCGGTCCGTGGCTCTTTTGTTGGGGTTCTTGCCAGGTGTTGATCGGCGGAACCACGGAAATCTACTGATCAGAGCACCTAATCGCTAGCATTTTACTCCAGCAGCAACTGAATTCCAGCTGTGTAGTTAGTATCAAAAATCCTGCCAGGGTCGGGTCTCGAACCCTATGACCTCCTGGTCAGGGTCTCTGCAGTGATATCAAGTGATGTCTTGAAACATTGATGTATATGTATTTTTTAGAAATTTTGAGTGCGATTTTGAGTTAACATAAGGAATTTATTTTGATCGAGTTTCCAATCTCGTGGTCTTTCAAGCTACGCAGTTGCAGATCGTAGAGTACAGTAACTTCGAGAACGATAGCGTGTGAATTCGAGTTATTTTGCCTAATGTTTAAATTGAAATGCAATTTCCTATCTGTGGCAGCAGTGTGCCCTGAATTTCCATAATGTCATATCCTCCTAGTTCACATTTGTTCTACTAGAGCTGCCCATCAACCTCTGATCTGTGTACAAGTACATAACAATTATGTTAAATGAATATAACTAAATAGCGTATATGCAGCTAATTTTATTTTACAGATCAATGTCACCAACATGTTGGTGGATGATTGGAACGGAGTTAGCGGCACACTCTGCCCCCAAAGTAATAAACAAATTTGATAGCATGACCGATCAGCATTTTGATAGAAGTCAACCGCTAAACCCGAGAAGTTAGTGGGCTCCGTTATAATTTCGAGTCCAAGATGGAGTTCATGCATGCACAGAGGCTGAAAAGTATTATATTCAGAGTTGCTCAGGCTGTGCGAAATGTCACTATCAGCCTTTCTTCCTCCTGTGTGTTCATCACCGACTAAATCGCCGGAGTTTTCATATTCCTTGGAATAATTTTGCTACTATTCTTGTCTTCAAAACATTTGACTGTACTGCAAAACATCATATCCAAAGGGAGAAAATGACGAACGATGTTCCAGTGCTTTCCGCCGTGCACAACACTACCCTTCGAGGCAAAAAGTCTGCAAATGTTGCGTCCCGCGCTGGTCGGTGCACCGGAAGTGAGCCAAGGAAATGACGTTAGCCACGGGGCTCTGGGCAGGATGCATATATCGACAGAGGATTCCTGGGAACGACATGTCCTAGAGTGTTTGATTCTCTTCCTGCAGAAATATTAATTTGCTCGCGCCAATGCTCCAAAATTTCATTTCTATTGTAACACTCCCGGTTACCTGGGGAACCGGATAGCGGCCCTGATGCTAGCTCAAGTCGGTGATGGAAGGAATTGTTACACAATACGGTGGAAACACAAAATAAACACTTGTTCACTGGTAAAAATTCACATTTATTCCTGGGCAATATGATTAACATGCCCCAGGGAAGTTACACTCTTAAATTGAATAAAAAAGAATAGTGGGAAAATTAGATGAAGAGAAAAAAAAATTGAAAAGTTAGTTTTAGGAGTTAAGCTTAAAAAACTAAGAAGAATTATAACTAACAATTACAATGGGTGAAATTGCTACTGGTCAGTGTGTCAGAGCGTGACACCGCATTACGAAATTTATACAATAGGGCGGGAGCCCTAAACGATATTGCCTGGAGAGGGTCTTTGTGCGGCCGGGGTCGGCCGTGGCTCGGTCGAGGGCGGCGGCTGGGCGTCCCTCCAGAAAAAATGCAGCAGAGGTCAGTAACCCTCCGGGCTACAGCTGACGGTCGGCTGTGACGTCACCAAAAGGCTGCGATGCGTTGCCGCGTAGGCGGTGTCTAGAAGTTCTGGTTGATCTGGCGGATTTTAGAAGTTCTGGAAGTGACTGGCAGTACTAGCTGAGCTGGCCGGATGATCTCAGGAACGGAGTTACCAACTATGCGTCTCTCTCTGACTTTTATGATAAGAAGTCGAACACAACTTCGGACAGTTTAAAATTCGATTGGAGAAACATTCGCCTCTCTTCACGACGGAAAACCCACCCCAGAGAAAATTCTCTCTCCACTGCAGTCGGCTCACAGCTCAAAACTCGCAGTAAAATAACATAAGTCCCCACATAGGCATTATCGCCCGAATAATTCCCACCCCCACATAAGTTCCTCTCTCAACTGTCCTCAGTCTAATATTCAAGCTCAGAAAATAATAAGTTTTCCAGAGACACGATAGTCTTTCCCCCGACGCCTAATACTCTGGCCCCGTCTGATTGATGAAAATTTTATAAGTCCGGCGAAGGCAAACTTGTATCTGACCGAAGAATAGCTCCCAGTAAGAAGCTTTCTGCCTAGCATTCAAATCCCTTCTGCCATCTGGGCCCCGTCTGATGCCCAAGCTCTTCTGATTTTCTCTCCGTCGAAATCTTATAAGGTAAACTTTTCCCCCCCACCCAATATTCTCGTATGTGCCCCAGATCCTTGTAATAGACGTGTAGCTATTGGCCAAAATTTGTGGCGCAGTGAACTATTTCCAGCCAATCGCCACGCATGAAGCCGCAGAACTTTCCTCGCTCCCCCGCGTCAGCTGCAAGCGTCCAGAATTTTCCAATTCCTTCTAGAACATCGCCCCATGTTTGCGTAAACGGGGGGGCGCGTTTGCGTGAAAGAAATTTATGAGTTTGGGATTCCCCGAAACGGGCGGGCGATGTCGAAATTGCGTAGCCGGCTCAGTGAACACGTGTGCTCATTGAATCTATCAATGCCAGCCTTCTAAACGGCTTCGTTAATGCGCCGGGGGCGTAAGGGACTCTCGCGATAACGGAGTCGCGCACGTGTGCCCGTCTGCGTAATCTCTCGGCAGAAATCCTGGGTGGCTGAATCTGTTTGTTTAAATTTTGATCTGGTGAATTTCGTTTATAAAATTATGATGAAATTCGGTTTCGCCACACTATTAACTTAGTTTGTTTTATACATTCTTAAAATGTTTCAAATTCATAAAATTCAAGGAATTCAAATGAGAGTATTTGGACACGAAAACATCGCGAGAGTACTCCTAGGATCCATTCAGACTGGGGGTTGTCTTCTTTTCACCCAAGGGAAGATGTCTTCTTTTCACTCAACAATTCCTCGATTCGCCCCTGCTGAAGTTGTGAGTGTCTCTGGCGAGATTGTCAAATATATCTTCCAAGTACGACTATCCTACATGTTTCAGAAGATAGTTCAAAGTTCACCAATAACTTCTTATTGTTAATAACGCTTCACATAGCCATATCTAGTGTATTGTTTTGTTCAGTGACTTCAATGAGTTCTTGGACACAACGAAAAAAAAACTACCTTTTCGAATTAACTTCTCTAGTGGTGCACGACGTATGCATGGAGTTGCAGTTCCGTATCCAGGTCATTGCTTTTGTTCTGTGATCATAAATGTAGAGCTTCAATTATTACCATTATTGTGACTCTTTGCTCGCTTGGAGGGGCGGAATGTCATGATTTTTTCCCTCCTAAGGTGGTGTATTTTCGAAAAGTAGTGAATAAGACACGAGCGACGTCACAAACAAGACTTGATTACTTGCTTACTTTATCGGTCCGATAACGGTGATAACATACGCAGCTGTGCTGGCAAGCACACGGAGCTCCCCCCGTCAGAAAGAAGCGTTAGGCGGCGTCGAGGCCTGTAACAGTTCGCGCGGACTGCATACCGCGACCAGCCTCCGGCGCGTCCTTGGTCAGCCGGGGGAAAGGGGGGGCGTAGAGGCCGGTTGCGGCAACCGGCGTCTTCGCTGCCCTGACCACACCACACCAAACCGCTTGGCGCTTCTCGCGGCGATGCTAAATGCCACAGCGGGCAGCTGCAATGCCACCTACACTGCGGGAAGACCTGACGTTATTCGTCATCTTGAGCCGCATGGGTGCCGAAAAACATGGCGTCAAAGACACGATTTTTTTTTCTTTTTTCTTTTTTTTTTTTCGTGAGGGGTGAAATTTTTTTATATGTTTGTTCCTTGCCGGAATTTTTATTTAAGGTGCACTACTTTTATTTACTGAGATTTGATTTAGGTTGTACATTACAAAAAGTTACAAAACACAATAAATAGTTGTGACGTACAACGTTATATCACAACTATTTATAAATGCAATAATGTACTCTGACAATATACCTTTCAACACGAAAAACGTTACATATATATTGACATAAGGAATAGTGACTTTACGAAAAGATGCCGACGGATAAGATGGTAAAAAGTTCCCAAAATCGAATGGAATATGCGTTGGTAACTATTACTCAAACATATAAATAAGATTTTTGAAATGTTTCTTACTTTATCTCTCCACATCTCCATCCATTTTCTGCCAAGAACCTGTTTGTTTTTTTAATTTTATTTTTCTTCAGAAACTTAACATTAACTTTTCTAATTGAAAAATGATATGCAAAATCATATAATTTATAATACCAAATAATGTTTTTGATATATATAGAATTCTTTACTATCTAATGCGGGGAACCCTTTGTAATGCGGATTCGACCAAAGATTGTCCTGCGACGTCGAAAATGGGCTGCCAAACTCATCTAGGTTGTGAGGGTCCAGCAAATTTGATGTGTGGGGACAGAGGATACATTTTAAATCGTTTCTGTGTCGTGCTGTTTCTTAAATTCAGTGTTGAAAGAAGATAAATCCTCTCTCATCAAAACTCATATGCGACACGCCAAAATATGCGTCCAGAAGGATACTGAAGTGGTAGATCAATCTTCTTAATACGTCATTTAATTAATAGTAAAATTTAAATGAAAAATCTGTTGAATGAAGAAGATAGGAAAGTGTTCTTTCCGTCAGCGACGCTCGGGGCCGAAATTAAACTGTAGTGGACAATGTAGATCATCTTATTACTTTTAGAAACTCGATTAAATAGATTCTTGTGTAAATGAAGGTGAGAATCATGCAGTTGGTTTTAAATGCAAGGGCACCTTCAAAAACATAAATTTTTCTTCCTTCTAATACATTCGACAAACCGAGTTGGAACTTGTTTATTTAGATGATTTAATTCTCCCCTCTAATCTCTTCATGAATTTAATGGGCTGTATTTCATGGATAATTAGAACAGTCTTTTGCCAATTTTCTGCATAGGGCATTTTTAGAACGCAGTTCTTAATGTCGTAGAATTCCGAATTTTTTAGGGTCTTCTGTCATGTTCATTTCTATTCCTTATTTTATTGTACTAGTTAGATCTGGTACTACTCTTGCATTATTATAATTATTATCATTATTATTATTATTATTATTATTATTATTATTCATGAGAATGATAGAAAGGAAAATCAGAATCAGCCCTGATGCAAAGTACCAGCGAAAGAGAATCTTGTGAGGCCTGGGGATTTGTGCTGAGCGTCTAGCAAAGATGATGGTGCTGGACCGGAGGCGGGGACGGGGGCAGACGAGTCGGAATGTCGGTGGGCGGGGCGGGGTGGGGCGGGGCGGGGGCGGGGCGAGGCGGCGCGGCGCGGGTGGGGACGCGGGGCACGGCGCGGTCGCTACGCCGAAGGGGCTAATCCGATTACTTGGAATCGGCCCCGCGCACTGCATCGCATCACGTTGCAGGGCAGGCGGCGGGCCGCGCCGCGCAGCTGCGCCGCTCCCCTTTCCAGGCAGCCGCCGACGGGGCCTGGCAGCGGCCATGTCGTCTCGTACGCGCAGGGTGGAGACATGTGGCAGGACTCTAATTGATTCATTAGTGTTTCCCGGGCGCGTCAACTGCCAAGTACGTGCAGTGCAGGTTGTTATCGCGGAGATGGCGGTGATCTTATCCCACTGGATGGCGAGATCCGGCACTGACCTGCGACGGCTTTCGCGGTTTTCCCCAACCAGGTATTTCTCACCAACGGGGCATCGCTCTGGACGGGATACATTCCCTATGGGACTCCAGTCATGTGTTGTAATGTAGTGGTAATGCTGTAAGTGGTTTGTAAGTAAGGGGGTGAGGGTCGGACAAGGAAGAGGAAGGAAAGGTCGCGCGCGGCCCATGGCTCGTTTGTTACGGTACTGCTTCCGGTGTTGATCGCCGAAACCACGGAAAACTACTGATCAGAACAGCCTGCCGCTACAAATGTTCTCCAGATATCAACTGAACTCTACCTGTATGCTGAAAATTTTGCCACCGTCGGTTATCGAAACCTAGACCTGCCGATCAAATGCACATCAAATAATGCCCTAAGCCATTAAGCTGTCATGAGTCTCGAAAATGCTCGAGAATCGGAAACGAGTCGATAATTTGACTGGCCAGTGGTCGCATTGCCGTTGTCTGCAGTGTCACTGACAGGATGGTCATACGGTTTCTGGCCCCATGGTGGCGCATGTTCGAAGCAAATTGAAGTGAAGTAGCCTGGTCGAAAAGAATTGTCTGGAGGAGAATTCTACTGCCGGCTGACTAAGGCCAACTAGTCAGATGAAGAACGAAATGATCCATTCATCGTCATTCATACAGCTTTTCCAATATCGTCTGGGAAATGTTCGAATGAACCGACTGCATGTAATATTTGCCATCTTTCGGATTTGATCTGTTACATGAAAGTGTGAAAACCAGAACGGTATAAGTGACATTTCACAAATTCTGAGAAATCTTAAGTGATTAGCGCAGTAAAAAACGTTTTC